>OX637536.1:83198460-83708460 GCA_951800035.1 Linnaemya tessellans | reverse complement strand
ATACCCTCCAATTCTTTTTTGGAGGGTATAATAATAATTTGTAGATTGCAGATTTGAACTAGCGAATGAATACAACAATTTTATCTTAATAATAAAATTCATAAGTTTCAAAAATTAAAATTAAAAATATATTAAACTACAATCAAAAAACTTGATACTTTCTTAAAGCTCAATTAGTAGCAGGGGCTTTACAAAGCTCTTTTATACTCACGCCCAAAGGCTTTAAGGTTTCACTTAAATCTTCTAAAACTCGTTTATCAAAATCAGTGAGATCATGACCCACACATTTATATATACGAAGGAAATTGTCCACCATTTTGAACAGCGATAACCATTTAAGCTTTGACATCATGTTTACAGCGAAATTTTTTTCCATTGTTGCTTCTTTGGCTGTTTCTCATTTGACTTGTTAAAAAATTTTACTTTTGAAAGCCTACAACAAATAAAGCAGAGCAATCTTCAACGCTGCATTAAAAATAGGTGTGCATTAAAAATATGTGTACAGTGTACACATATTTTTAATGCTGTACACTGTACACTCATGCATACACCAAGTACGAACGTAGAATATATTACATTATGTAAACTTTAAGGAGAGTAGTGAATAAAGCTTAGGAAAAGGACATGGCTGGTATGCGCCTGTTGGTACACCCATCTGACTTTCATCAATCTAAATATCTACAACGTGTCATTGGAAAATGGCACCGTATGTGTAATTGTGCCTACAAATCTGTCAATTCATTTGTCCGTGTGCGGCATGATTATCTAACTATTTACCGTAAGTAACTTAGCACATTTTAAAGTTTTCTGCATTCTTTCCCGTTTCCTTTGTTTCATTCTAGACTTTTTATATTCTTTCTGCCAAAGGAGGCACAAATAGATACTCGTACAAATACATAAGCCCAGTTCACAATCTCGAGCAAGTAGTCTAGCATCATAGCATGAGCAAAATAATTGTACTCTACACCAACAAAATACATTAGCCCAATTCACAATCCTGTGCAAATGGTCTTGCATTATAGCATTTGCAAATTGAGAGAGTATTTGAGAGCATTCTCAATGTATTTTGTTAGTGTAGAGTACAATTATTTTGCAAATGCAATGATGCACGACCATTTGCACAAGATTGTGAATAGGGCTATTGAAAATGCTCTCAAATACTCTCTCAATTTGCAAATGCTATAATGCAAGACCATTTGCACAGGATTGTGAATTGGGCTATTGAATCATTAGCCCAATTCACAATCCCGTGCAAATGGTCTTGCATTATAGCATTTGCAAATTGAGAGAGTATTTGAGAGCATTTTCAATGTATTTTGTTGGTGTAGAGTACAATTATTTTGCTCATGCTACGATGCTAGACTACTTGCTCGAGGTTGTGAACTGGGCTATTGTGTTGCACATTGTGTGTTAATCCAGAGATCTTGTGCATTTTTATTATTATTTTTTAATCATCTCCCTGTGTTTGCTATTATATCTGTTAGTTGTAAAGTTTTGTACGTTTTTAGTGCCTTCACAGAAAAAGAAAAAAACAAAAAATTATACTGGAGTAGGAGTAGAGAAGTGGAATCTTTTGTGCAGTTTTAACTTTTTTTATTCTACGAGTATTTGATATTGTCTGTTTTTATACCCTCCAAACAGAGAATTGGAGGGTATATTCACTTTGTCATTCCGTTTGTAACGCAGCGAAATATCCATCTGAGACCCCATAAAGTATATATATTCTTGATCAGTGATGAAATCTAAGACGATCTGAGCATGCCCGTCCGTCTGTGGAAATCAGGAATCAGCCCAAACGAAAAGAGCCAGACTCTTGAAATTGAAAATAAATATATCACAGTCAAGTTTGGAAATGGCCTAAATCGGGCAAGAGGGGAAAAAGTTCCCCTAAGAAGAACTAAAACAACCTCTAAAAAACAACATAATTTTTAAAGTTTTTTGTAATTTTGTTAAGCAAATGATATATTTTTATGTCAAGGAATGTTGGAAACTTGGAACAATTAAATCAAAAAAATTAATTTTTGGACCCCGCCCCTTTAGTGGGCGTTATTATATGCAAAAATATTGTAAAAATTTAACAAATTCTTTTACTTAAGCCTACTTCCCTTAAAAATAACATTTTTAAGTTTTAATGATGAAGCTGGGACGTAACCTGGTACTACTCTGCCCTACCTCCTCCTCCCCCCTTTTCCACCTAAACGACCCTATCAAAAAAAATATTTAAATAAATTTTACATTTAATTATCCCAAATATTTATTTTTAGAGTTTTATGGCGAAGGTGAAATGTCTCCCCCACGGGTCTTGCCAGAGAGAGCCGCGACAAAATACAGTTTTAATACTCTCCAAAGAGAATTAGACCCCATAAAGTATATATATTCTTGATCTGAGACGATCTAGCAATGCCCCTACGTACGTCTGTGGAAAACATGATATAGTATATTTTTGACCCCACCCCCTTTAGTGGGCGTTGACGTACGATATTATAAGCGAAAATATTGTAAATATTGAGCAATTGCTATTCCTTAAACCTATAAAAAGCTGAGATGTTCTCTGATCTTGCAGAGGTGAAACGTCTCCCCCACCGGCCCTTCCTGAAATGACTCTCTCAAAATAGGGATATAAAATTAGGTACAGAGATGTTTTAAAGGAACTCGGTCTCACCAAGTTAAACATTTGAAATTTACTTACTAAATATTTGGAGGGTATTCAAGATTCGACCCGGTCGAATATAACGTTTTTAGTTTTTTTTAAAGCATTTTGTTAAAGTTTTTTCTTTTATTTCCACTTGTATTTATTTCTACTGCATCCAGAGAATTATTTTATATATTTTACTTTTTGCAATAATTTTTTATGTGTTTGAAGTTGATTTTATAGTTTTTATTCTTTGCTTTTTCTCTCGTTTTGTTTTTTTCTTTTTTTTGCTTCTTCTTTTCTTCTTTAGTTGAGTTTAATGCTGAAATTCATGCATGGAGACGTGCTTAACTGCAAATTAAAATAAAGTTAGCAAGTGCAGTAATTATATACGAAATTGTATTTAAAGTATTATTTTCTTCTTCAAATGCGATTTTGTTTGTAAATTTGCAAGTGATGGGGATTTTGGGATATTTGAAAATATTTTTAATAAGCAGAGAAAATTATTCCGCTGTGAATTTTTATTATTTTCCAGTAAATCAATTGCGTTAAGGACTTTTAACTGACACACATTTGCAAATAACAGAAAACAGACGTTGTAAAATGTTATTATTTGCTGGAGCATTTATTCGGCTAACAGATTAATTACTACCCAATTAACTGATCGGTTAATATAAAATTGGCTATTTTCAATTAATGATTAAACCGCTTAATTGCAGTCGATTAACCGATTAGCCGATATAACGAAATTTTTATTTTTTTTGTATTATTATAAAATATTTTTTAATGTTTTTAATTATTTCTTCCCTCTCATATATAAAAGGTATGCGTATAGAAAGTTTTTTTTTCATGCAAAATACCTTCTTTATTTTATTAAATTCAATTAAGATTTATAGGCTAATTGTTCGATTATTTTATTTAAATTCAAAAAGACATGATAAATATTCCAAGGCACAAAGGAAAGTCAACATCAGTTTTTAGTTATTCAACTTACACAGCAGAGCAGAGCAGCTGTTTTCGAAAGCCGCTACACTTTCATCATCAGTACTCATTTGACATCGTTGTTCAAAATCGTGGACTATTTCCTTCGTATATAGAAATGTATGCGTCATGTTCTGGCTAATTTTAATTTGAATAAACGAGTTGTAGAAAATTTAACAAAAACCTTAATATGGTGTTCAGACTAGGGATGTAACCGATACCGATACCGATTCCGATATATCGGCGATACTTCTGATTTGCCGATATATCGATATCGGCGATATTTTAATGTCGATACGACGATACTTCTTAAATTTTTTTAGAGCTGTTTTGAGCAAACAATTAAATTTTTTTACTAACCGTTGTATTGAAAATTTGCATGATTTTAGAAAATAAACAGTATGACATTCAGTTTGAATGGACTCATTAATAATCGTTTACACTATTATTTGTTAAAAAAAATAATTTGTTTTTGTTAATTTCAGAATGAATTCAAATATCAATTTTAAATATTAATAATCTCTTACACTGTAATTTTGTATAATAAAAGAATTACTCTACTTGAGTTTTGTTAATTTTAACTTGAGTTCAATTTCAATATGCGTATCGGTATCGGAATCGGTATCGGCGATATTTCTTTTTGAGTATCGGTATCGGTATCGGATCGGCAAAACGGCGTATCGTTACATCCCTAGTTCAGACATACATTATTAATTGAGTCAATAATAAGTTAATTGAAAAGTGTTCACACATACTCAATATAGCTAACTCAATTAGCATTTGACAGCAGCTGACAAAAAGCGTTGTTTACATTTTGCTTGTGAAAATTTGTGGTAAAAGTTTTGTGAAAATGGAACAAAAGTTTGGCTTTTAAAAATAGTTTGCTTTTGTTGTACGTAATAAAATTTTTATTTTTCATTTATTTTAATTGTTAATTAAAAAATTTTATTTTCAAAACTCACCCTCAACTTGACTCGCCATTTTTTTCTGTGATTTTGTTTACATATGAGTTGTCAAATTTCATAAAGTTTGTTCAGTGCTGCATTCTAGACCTTGCTCAATTTTATAGACAATTAAGCGTTAATTGATCAATTAGCTAATTAAAATTTTGTATGGGTAATTGAGCTCAATAATGCTGTTAATTGCGATAAACTCAATTAAGGTGTATGTCTAAACACCATATAACGCCCTCGGACGTGGGCTTAAAAAAGCTCAGTAAAGACTCTACATCCGAAACAGTTGAAAAAATTCACGATATGGTTGGTTTCAGCGATTGTGGAAGCCATAGGCTCAGAGATTTCAATTTGAAATGAGAATTTGGGTATGAGAAGACTTTCCACAAGATGGGAGCCGCGTTTACTCATAATGCAAGGGTGAGCACATGTGCAGTTTATATGGCCGAAATTCATGAATTGGACTATCAATTGCCCTCTCATACATCCTATTCTTCAGATTTAACGCCGAGTGGCTATTTTTTGTATCGAAACTAGAAGAAATGACTCAGCGTTAGGAGATTTGACTCCAACAGCGTAACCATCTCACAAGCAAATGCCTATGTTGATGACCTCGCCAATTCATATCTTTCAGAAGGGATAAAAAAAATTGGGCAGACGTTGGACTAAATATATAGAAGTCAAAGGAGACTGTGTTGCAAAATGAAACATCGTTATATATAAAAACTTGTGTTTTTATATATAACGTGTGAAAAGGTATATCGTTAGCTGAAATGCAAAAGGGCGTAACTAAAAAAAATAAAAAAATCGACTTTTTAATTGATTATTATGAACGTTATGAAACTGTGTACATGCCTTGACAAAATTTTACGATCATAACTGGCACTTATATTAACAAAAAACAAAAGGGCGTAAAATGTCAATGGTTTTCATTTTAGAAGGTTCTTTTTGCTTCTCCTGTAAAATTTTATTTTTGATAGTTACGCCCTTTTGCATTTCAGCTAACGATATGTGGGTTTGCCATTCCGTTTGTAATTTCCTCGATATTAATATGGGACTCCATAACGTATATAAATATATTCTGGATCCTCATAACTAGTGATGACGAATGAGTGATAACCATTTGTCTGTACGTGAAATCGGCTTTTCCAAGCCCCCAGAAGAGTTAGAGACTTCACTCTTGGACTGAGGGATTGGGAATAAACTTAAATGGAGTGGTAATGAAATTCAGAAAAATCCAAAATATGTTCCAGAGCTGGGAAGCTTTCTTTTCATTTCTTTTTTGGTCTTTTGCTAATTAAATGTCTTTGACAGTCTGAAAAAAGAATCAAACTTGTTTTGAAGACTAAAAATATAAAAATTTTTATTCTAGGGATAGGAACTTAAATATTTTTTTACTATTTTGAAATTTAGAAAAAAATAAAATTAGTATTAAAATTTAATAAAATCAATATTTCGATTTCAGAGTTGGACAACTGCAATATTTTGTAGTACATGAAAGCGACCAAAATTATTAAAAATTTTAATTTTTTATTAAGTAAAACTCTTTTATACCTCATTAAGAGTTGCATTTGGCAAAAAAGAAAAAATTTTAGTTTCCTTCCAGGGTTGGGAAATTTACATTTTTTTATACATAAAATAACCAAGAAGGCAATTGCCGTTTTTTGCTGATTAAAACTTTTTTATAATACGGGAAGAACAAACATTTTTTAAAATCAAAATTTCGATCCCAGGGGTGTACAATTCAATTATTTTTTTATGCATAAAAGTTACCAAAGAGGTTAATAACTTTCATTTTTTATATAACACTAAGATTTGAATTGCCATTTAAAATAAAACTTAAATCCAGGGCTGGAGAACGGAAATTTTTTTGTATATAAAAAGAATCAAAAAAGTCACATGTTTTTTTTTTGTGAATTAAACTTTTTTCATTCGGGAGTAAAATAAAAAAAATTTCGATTCCAGAGTAGGAAAATCTAAAATATTTCGGTACATAAAGTAGCAGTATAATATGGTGTTAAGGCGTATTAATTGAGTTTATCGCAATTAACAGCATTATTGAGCTCAAGTACCCATACAAAATTTTAATTAGCTAATTGATCAATTAACGCTTAATTGTCTATAAAATTGAGCAAAGCTTAAAATGCAGCACTGTAAAAAATTGTTTAGTGAACACCATAATGCCTACTGAACAAACTTTATGAAATTTGACAACTCATATGTAAACAAAATCACAGAAAAAAATGGCGAGTCAAGTTGAGGGTGAGTTTTTAAAATAAAATTTTTTAATTAAGAATTAAAACAAATTAAAAATAAAAAATTTATTGCGTACAACAAAAGCAAACTATTTTTAAAAGCCAAACTTTGTTCCATTTTCACAAAATTTTTACCACAAATTTTCACAAGCAAAATGTAAACAACGCCTTTTGTCAGCTGCTGTCAAACGCTAATTGATTTAGCTATATTGAGTTTGTGTGAACACTTTTCAAAGTTCCTAATTTTGGTTTTTTTAGTAAATTAAACATGTTTTATAATTTGCGAAGAATTAAATTGTTATTAAAAATTTTTAAAAATTATAAATTCGATTGCAGGGTGTGACCATGTAAGTTTCCAGTTATGGTTCTTTGAGTGAATCAAATCCATATTATTTTATACTTCAAGCAGTTTGCTAAATAAACCTGAAATTCGACTCTAGGATTGAACAATCGGAAGTTTTTTTTGGTATATAAAAGTGACCCTATACCTAATTTAGGTTTTTTTTGTGATCTAAACCGAATAACAGAATTAAATTGCCATTGAAAACCTACAAAATCAAAAATTCGATTCCAGTGTTGGACAATCGAAATTTTTTTGTTTTTGGTTGGTCTTAAAACCGCTTTATAATTCAGGAAGACAAAAATTGGTATTAGAAGAACTATACCAACCTGCAAAAAACAACACAATTTTTAAAGTTTTACTGTAATTTTATTAAGCAAATGATATATTTTTACGTTATATAAGCGTTGAACTTGGAACCCGAAAATCAGAAACATTAGCTTTTGGATCCTACCCCTTTTAGTGGGCATTGAAGTAGTATATTAGAAATCGCAACCATTCATTAGTCGCCAGTAGAATATAAGAAAATCAAGTTGGATTATTTTTTCTTGCAGATTAATGATCAATTTTTCCAAATTTGTTGTTGGCAATAAATACAATTAAAATTGATTTAATATTTTTGCAAGCTGACTTCCCTTTATATTATAATTTTACATACATGCAGACAAATTTAAGCTATGGCTTGAGCTACCAATAATAAATTGGAAAAACGTTCACATGTACTTAAGTATAAAATTCAAACCAAAAAAGTTTGCTTGGGCATGATGGAACAAAAAATTCAGAAAAATGGGACATGAAGAAAAATAATCAAACGGTAACACGGGTATTGTAACAATAACATGTTAACATCAGATTGATACAGTTCTCGGATTCTTTTTCACAATAAAACTTGTGTAAATAGGAACTGTTATCACATTCAACTAAGCCACCTAATAAGCGGTGACAAACACAATACACATGAGCACTGATGATGAAAGGGTTGCGTCTATCGAAAACAGCTGTTCTGCTCTGCTGTGTAAGTTGAATAACAAAAACTGATGTTGACTTGCCTTTGTGCCTTGGAATATTTATCATGTCTTTCTGAGATTTGAATTAAAATTTCGAACAATTAGTCTATGAAATCCTAATTCAATTTAATATAGTTTCAACGAGTTTTATTGGTTAAAAGAAACGATATTTAGAAGTATTTTTCTAAAAAAAAAAATTATAAAATATTTCCCCGCAAATATATGAACCACCCTAATAGCAATTTTTCCTGTGATTATTCCATAAGAAGTTATTGGCGTTTTCAAGTTTACGGACTCTAAAGTAAACCGTGTGATGTCATTAATATCATATATTATTCTCTGTTAATAAGTTATTTTAATTTGTTGGTCCTTAACGACTATAAATCATGCTACATGAGGCTATTTATGGCCATTTATGGCGACCCACTGCATTACCCAAGAATGCACATTGTATTGCCGTTCTGCGATCAAATATTTAATTATAGTTTGCATAAAAATCAAACTCCCTTTAACGAAGTTTAATATGTCATATATTTTGCTATGCCATTGATTGCATTCCAAACGAATTTTACAATTGATACAGTATTTTTGTGGTTTCAAATCGCCTTCGATTTAATTTATGGTTTTTTCCAAACATCGAAAATTGGTTCGTTGTACAGCCTTGTCTTTTTATAGAGGCAGCAAAAAGCACTATTAAAAAAATATATACTAATAAAATCATAAGCAAACAAAAAGCTAAAGTATTTAATTTTAGCGTAGTAACAATAGCAAAAACAACAACAATGACAAGAAAACAAGAAAAGCAGCAATAAAAAGCAAACAAAACAAAAGTAATACCTATAAAAGTGAAATGTATATGAATACAGGTAAAAAGTTAACAAACGCACAAGATCAAGGTAAATAATATAAATCTACATAATAGCTATTAAACAAAAACAATTTAGTTTCAGATATATTTTTTTCTGATACAGCAGTTTTTCGAACATGTTGTTCATTCAAATTGAATAAAAACAGCAGATTTAACCCTTAGGCGTCACACAAAAAGAATAACTATTATTGCGTTGCTTGGCATCCGGCAAAGAAGAGAAGAATTTTAGTATTAAATAATTATATCATATTGGCATTATAGTGCTTTCACACGGACATGATTTTAATAAAAATCTGGTTTTAACGTTAAAACCAACTATTAAAACCTGGTTTTACCATACAAAATGATATTTACTATCGGATAGGTTTTAAGTGGGTTTTATGAAATGCAACCTTGTTTTTGCTCGTTTTTGGCTGTGCTAAGTTGAGTGCTGCCAAGTTATGTATTGGAAACAGCTGGTATTTTTGATGTTAATAAGTATATATAGGTTTTTACTCCCAAATTAAAAATTTTTTAGATCGAATTAAAATTTTTTAAATTCAAACTCAATTATTTTCAAATCAAATTAACATTTATTTCAAACAAATTAAATTATTTTTAAAATAAATTAAAATTTTTGCATATCAAATTCAACATTTTTCATATTAAATTCATTTTTTTTTAATTTAAAATTAAGTATTTTCATTTTCAAATTCATTTGTTTTTAAAGTTTGTATAATTGTTGTTTAAAACTAAGTTGTTTTATTTAAAATTTAATTATTTTTGAAATTAACTAAATTTTTATACATTAACTCGCTTTTTTTGACTTTAAACTGATTTCTTTTTTAAATTAACTTAATTTTTTATATATTTTGTTTTCTTTAATTTTGTTAAAAAAAATACAACTGCCTGTCCCACTGGAATATCTTCCAATCCTGTACTGTTATATACAGTAAAAACTTTTGAATTACATTTACTACCAAATCTAAAAAATAAGTTCATTCGAATGTAATGAAATTTAAAAAAGGAAGAAACCTTAAAAATTTAGTTAATTTATATTATTATATTTATTCTATTAAATTTTAAAACTTAACTCAAATCTAGTTCATAGTAGTACTAATCGAAAAGTTTAAAAATAAAACTACGACCCATAGAAATACGTTAAATAAGAGCTTAATTCACATAAATTATTTTTTATAAACAAGGCCTTTATTTTTTTACTTTTAATATTGAATTAAAAAACAAATGAATTTGTATTTTATTATAATTTGAATTTGAAAAGAACAACATTGAATTATAAATGAAAAAAATTTAATTTAAAAAGGAAAATGTTTAATTCGTTTTGAAAATAATTCAAATTACTTTGAAAAAAGGTTAATTTGTTTTGAAAATAATTTAAATTCATTTGAAAAAAAGTTGAATTTGTTCTGAAAATGGTTTAATTTGAGAGTAAAAACCTATATACTGACGCCTGAAATATTGTTTTGTTGTTTTTATACCCTCCAAAAAAGAATTGGAGGGTATATTCACCTTGTCTTTCCGTTTTTAAAGCAGCGAAATATCCATCTCAGACCCCATAAGGTATATATATTCTTGATCAGTGATGAAATCTAAGACAATCTGAGCTTGTCCATCCATCCGTCTGTGGAAATCACGATTCAGTCCAAACGAAAACAGTCCGACTCTTGCAATTTGGTAGAAATATATCTTGAAGGATAGCACAAGTTAACTTCGGAAATGGGCTTAATCAGGCAAGAGGGAAAAAAGCTCCCCTAAGAAAAACTAAACCAACCTCAAAAAAAACATTTCCCCTTTTTCCCTAAGTCTATGTCGACGTCAACGTCAATATTAAAGAAAAATAGGACAATTATTTACAAGTTTTCTTCATCAATTGTATATTTTTAACAGCCTCTTGCTGCTTTCTAGCACTTAGAGAAAAGTCTAAGGACGTCAGCAGTATTCAATTGATCGCCATAACGAATACTTCAGTATCTCATTTTTTATATCGTCTTGACGTTGACGTCGACAAATAGTTACAGAATATGCGAGATTATAATTTTTAAAGTGTTTTTGCGATTTTGTTAAGCAAATGATATATTTTTTTTTGTGAAAGAAGGTCGTAACCTGGTACTCTTCTGCCTTACCCTTTCCTTCCCCTTTGCCCCCTAAATGACCCTATAAAAAAAATTACAAATTCATTTTGCATTTAATTATGCCAAACATTTATTTTTATAGTTTTATAGCAAAGGTGAAAATCTCCTCCACAGCCCTTGCCAGAGTGACCCCGGAAAATGCACTTTTAATGCCTTCCGAAAAGAATTCGACCCCTTAAAGTATCTATATTCTTAATCAGTTATGAAGTCTAAGGCGGTCTAGCAATGCCCGTACATTCGTGTGTGGAAAACATGATATAGTCAATTTTTGGATCCCATTCCCTTCAGCGGGCGTTGTTGACGTACGATATTATATGCAAAAATAGTGTATATATTCCTTAACCCTATAAGAACCTGAGATGTTCTCTGATCTTGCAGAAGTGAAACGTCTTTCCCACGGCCCTTCCCGGAATGACTCTGTGAAAATAGAGATTTAAAATTGGGTCCAAAGATGTCCTAAAGGAACTCTGTCCCACCAAATTAAACATTTTAAATTTACTTACTAAATATTTGGAGGGTATTTAAGATTCCACCCGGTCGAATATAACGTTCTTACTTGTTTTATTTCATTAAATAAAATTATTTAATATCTATATTATATAAATGTGCAATCACATTTATTTATTTATGAAGATATGCCATGTGATATACAAATCACAATAACGAAAAATAAGCTGTTCTACTGCAAAAATAAATTGAAAATAATTTAGTAATTCTCAAAAATATTGCAGATATGCAGATTATCAATATCAATGAATATATTTCGATTGAAAACACCAAAGGCACCCGGGTGCTTGTATGGGCACATAAGGGTTAATGGACCAGTTAACAATGACGTAGTATAAATACGTTGAAATGATCAAACTGATAATGACAATTGTGTATGAATAAAATACATTTTTTTATTCTGTATTCAACTACAAAATAATAAAACTTAACAGGTGCTTAGTGTTACAATTTAAATTATACAAATTAGCAGTACTGGATTATCATAAATAGAAAAATAGGCAAAGTAATTACTGGGGCTCAGCTGTTAATGTAGTTGTAAATTTTTTTTAAGCGTTTAAAATACGAGTGTACAAACTATAATACAATTATGAAACTTAGCCATTAATTGTCCCAAGAAGTGCATGATGCTGTTTCTTAGAAGACCATGAATATTGATAATAAAATCTGCAAGCCGTGTTCGTTTGTCAGACGATTGAAGGTTAAATTATAGACCAAACTGAACATGTTTAAGAGTAACATGTTACACGAACGCACCTGAGCTGCCACAAAATAGTGTTGCCAAAATTAAAGTTGCTAAAATATCACCTTTTACAAAAATAATAAATATCTAATTCTTCTAAATAAATTTTTTAGCTGAAGAAGAAACATACACACAACCACACATATGTACATACATACATACGTATGTGATTAAATGCATGAGTTGTTGTGCAGTTTGTTTTTGTTATGAAATATATTCTTTGAATTGTTTATTTTCATATTTAAGTTTGAATTTCAATGTTGATAAAAGAAAATATTTATGAGATGTCCATGAACTTAGAACGAACGAACGATCACTCACTTAACAATCGACAAAACAAAAAAAAAAAACCCAAAAATACAAACAAGTATTTTTTTCTACAAAGAGAAAAACACACACAAAAAGCAAAAGTTTAGGTAAATAAAATAAAGTTAAAGAGAATGAGAAAAAATTTTACGCAATCAAATTTAATAAATTTATTAAAAACTAAATAAATAAATAAACAACTGACTAGAGCAACAACAATAACAACTGTAACCGCAAATTAACTGCAACAACAATAATTAAAATTAAACCACCATAAAAAAAACCAAGCCAACATAACAGAAAAAATAATATTCATACAAAGAAAACCCAACAAATTAAGCAGGCACTCTTGCACACACGCACACACATACACACAATACGTGCATAAAACAGTTGAATAAATTCAAGATACATTTTTGTACATTAACAGCACATTATGCGTCTTCGTGCTAGAATTCAAAATGTTTTGATTAGAAACTATTTAAGTTTCTCTAATGTACAAAAAAATTTAAATTTTCCAACCCTGGAATTAAATTTTTAATTTAATTTTTTTTTATGGTTTTCAATATCAATTTAATTCTTCCTAAAGTATAAAATAGATAAAATTCACTAAAAAATCCAAAATTGGTAACTAAAATTGCTCCTCTTACATACCAAAAAAACTTTCGACTTTCCAACCCTGGAATCGAACATCTAATTTTTTTTTGTTTTCAGTACCAGTTTAATTATTCCTGAAGTATAAAATATGTTTACTTCACTAAAAATAAACTAAATTAGTAACTTATATGGCTATTTTTGTATAACAACCATATAGCGATTTTCGAACCCTGGAATATATTTTTTAATTTTATTTGTTTATTATGCGAATATAATTCTGCCTGAAGTAGAAAATAGCTTTAATTCACTGAAGAAAACCAAAATTAGGAACTTACATATATGGCGGCTTTAATGTACTAAGAAAATTTCAATTTCCGAACCCTGGGAGAGAAATTTTATTTTTTTTTGTGTTCTTCTTACCAAAGCAACTCTTAATGAGGTATAAAATAGGTTTAATTAAGAAAAACTTGAAATTTTTAACCATTTTGGTCACTTTCATGTACTACAAAATATTGCAATTGTCCAACCCTGGAATGAAAATTTTGTTTTTTTTTGTTCTTCCTCAATTATAAAATAGTTTTAATTAGCAAAAAAAAAACAACATCAGTTGCCTCTTTGGTTACTTTTATCTATAAACAAAAATTATGTATGAATTTTTATTAGTCGAACTTTCTTAAAATTAACAATATAAACAAAAATTTAAATTTCCCAACCCTGGAAGAGAAATTTGTATTTATTTTTTTGCCAATGCTTAAGAAAAACATAAAATTTTTAACCATTTTGGTCACTTCCATGTACTGCAAAATATTGCATGTACAAAAAAAATATATATAAAATTAGCAATTTTCCATCCCTGGAAAAATATATTTTTGTAGTTTTTAATACAAATTCCATTTTTCCCAAAATATAATATATGTTTAATTAACAAACATACAAAAAAAATAATTGCTTTTTGCCCCAAAAATACCTGTAAAATTTACCAGGTCTGGAACCGTATTTCAGATGATTTTCTGAATTTCGATACCACTGTATTTAAGTTCATTTCCAATCTATCGGTCCTAGCTCTTTTGGGGGCTTGGAAAAAACGATTTCACGTACAGAAGATGGACAGACACATATCGCTTATTCGTCATCGCTTTTCATAAGAATCCAGAATTTATGTATATACTTTATGGGGTCCCATATTGATATCGAGGAAATTACAAACGGAATGACAAACCTATATATACCTTTTAAATTTTTTGTGACTTAAGCGGTTATTACTTATTACCACAGATAAATAAAAATGACTCTGGGCTTGTTCAACTGTTTAAAACTTGTAAATGGCTGGACCAAATTGAATACTTCCTTCTGCGGGTTTGTGGGTAATTGCTCCGCAAAATAAGCAAACACGAAAAAAATTCACAACAGATGGCGCTGTAGGCTGCTTGATCGATATGGGAAGCCAAACGTTAAGACAAACTGAGTTGAAATTTTGAATTTGTCCTAAATTCAATAAACTTATTTTTTTTAGGATATTTTGGGCGGAAAAGGTAATTCCCATATATATCCATTTTTATTTTTCCCATATCTGAAATTCCACAAAAACTTGGCAGCATAAAAGGGTAATTATTAATTTTTCTCTACCTGCAGAACTAAAATACTGACATTCTTTAAATTTAATTTAAGTAACTCTAAGAACAATCAAATATGTGGCCCAATAGGGAGGGAGTGCTGGCCCCTTACATACAATTTTTCTGTATCTGAAGAACCATGAAAGTAAGACATTTCTTTAATTAATTTTTTTGAAATATATGTGTCGGTTAGTATTTTATAATTTATAAAGAAAAAATTTAGATTGAAAACCATAAAAATCACACAGATGGTTCCAGGGTTGTATTGAATGTGAGTGTATAATGCAAGGGTATGTGAGACTCCTCACAGCCGAATATATCACTTTTAATTGTTAACATTCACAGTGTCTAATAATTATGTATATTTGTTTAAAAGAAAAATTTAAAGTCAAAGTAGATTTTAGTCAAATTGTCAAATTGTTCTGATAAGGCCCCAACAATCTATATAAGCAAAGCATATCAAGTTCAAATATTAAATAATTTTTGTGTAATAAAAAAGCAATTTAAGAAATAATAAACAAAATTTAAACATATTTCTTAAGTGCAAATAAATAGACATTTAAATTACAATGATACAAGTGTATTTTAATTTTCAATTTTATTGTGCTCTTTTCAGTGCCATCCACGATGTGTTTATTACCACAAAATGGTTGAGAGGCAAAAAAAAATATATAAATAAAATTCTTTAAATAATATAACGATAAAATTCCAATTAACTAAATAATGCACAAATACAGTAGTGGCGAAAATATAAACAGCTTTGGTATTTATTGTTATATAGAAATAAATTATTATTCAGACTCAAGCTCACTTCTGCAAGTGGCAAATTTTTATTTTTTTCAGAATTTATATTGGACACAAATTATTTGATTAAGAGTGGAATATTTAAAATATTTATTTATAATCATCAAACTAATAATAACAAGTAAAAACGTTATATTCGACCGGGTCGACTCTTAAATACCCTCCAAATATTTAAAAAGTAAATTTAAAATGTTTAACTTGGTGGGACAGAGTTCTTTTAAGACATCTCTGTACCCAATTTGAAATCTCTATTTTGAGAGAGTCATTCCGGGAAGGGACGTGGGAGAGGCATGTCACCTCTGCAAGATCAGAGAACATTTCAGCTTCTTAGAGACTTAAGGAATACAAATTTTTCAATACTTACACTATTTTTGCTTATAATATCGTACGTCAACGCCTACTAAAGAGGGCGGGGTCCAAATATATACTATATCATGTTTTCCACAGACGAATGTATGGGTATTGCTAGACCGTCTTAAGCTTCATCACTGATCAAGAATATATATGTATACCTTATGGGGTCCAATTCTATTTGGAGGGTATTAAAACTCTATTTTGGCGGGGTCGCTCTGACAAGGGCTGTGGAGGAAACATTTCGCGCCTTTGCCATAAAACTCTAACAATAGATGTTTGGGATAATTATATACAAAATTTACAAAAAAAAATTTAGAGGGCCATTTAGGGGGTAAAGGGGGGGGGAGGGGGTAAGGCAGAGGAGTCCCAGGTTACGTCTCAGCTTCGTCATTAAGGCTTAAAAATTTTATTCTTAAGGAATGAAGGCTTAAGTAAAACAATTTGTTAAATTTTTATACTATTTTTGCATATAATAACGCCCACTAATGGCGGCGGGGTCCAAAATTTTTTTTTATTGCTTCAAGTTTAACGCATTGGACCTTTTTTGAAATAAAAGTATATAATTTGCTTAACAAAATTACAAAAAAAAAACTTTAAAAATTATGTTGTTTTTTCTGGGTTGGTTTAGTTCTTCTTAGGGGAAGTTTTTTCCCTCTTGTCCGATTTAGCCCATCTGCGAACTTAGCCTGTGCTATACTCCAAGATATGTTTATACCAAATTTCAAGAGTCTGGCTCTTTTCGTTTGGACTGAATCGTGATTTCCACAGACGAACGGACGGACGGACGGACATGCTCAGATCGTCTTAGATTTCATCACTGATCAAGAATATATTTACTTTATGGGGTCTCAGATGGATATTTCCCTGCGTTACAAACGGAATGACAAAGTGCAAATAGCCTCCATATTCTTTTTTGGAGGGTATAATAACAAAATTTGGATCCATTTCAAAATAAATAATTTGCAGATCGCAGATTTGAACAATGAGTCTAAAATAAAAATTCTTATCTTAATAATAAAATTAAAAGGTTTCTAAACATAAATTGTTAATGTGGTAGTGATATGAAATGTACTATGTCATGAATATAACATTGAATCAATTCTGATTATCATGACCAGCCATTGAATAATAATTTCCAAATTTTGAATTTAAACCGTAAATGTCATTAAATTTTTGTTACAAACTTGTAAAAAATATCCAATAACATTGAATAAGAACTATTAAAAGGTTATGAAAATTGCTTTTCAAGTAAATTGGATGCTGATGGCTGAAGTAGTAGAGCACGAGACTATGAAGGTCGTGAGTTCGAGCCCGCGCTGTCATGAAATATTGTGTTGAATTCTTCTGATCAGCATTAGTGCGTGGTTGTGTTAGTTGTTGGCAGCCTGTTTCAATGATGAAGGCATAATCACTGGTCACTGAACATAATTGGCAGCGACTGACACTATCACCGCAACAGCACCCACCTTCGTCGGCCCTGTAGCTAAAATTAGCCGGCGAAGTAAAAGTTTGAAATAGCTACAAAAACAACTGTCTATGTTCTCATCTTTCCTAATCTGTCCCCTCTGTACTATCCCCTCGTTTTCAGTTCCGGCGCAATGCATTGAATATAGGGGTCATCCCCTGAGTGCTGGTCCAAGATAAAAAAAAAATTATTTTCGCAATTTACCGCTATCAATTTATCAGTTCATATATTTCAGCCATCACTGTACTTACATATTGAGGCAATCACAATACCAAAAGAATTAAATTAAAGAATTTAAATTAAACTAATAGTTAACATTAAAACAACAAACAATTATATACACCCACTTGTAAACGACGAAATTCTGCGATAACAAGTGCTATTAAAGTTTTCGAAAATATATATGATAATCAATATTGTTTTAAACTATTCTAATTTAAGTACATTTAGCCTAATTTCAAAAACTTTGGGCCAAATATAAATTTTGGTTTCTATGGGCGGTGGGTAGTGGGCGTGTCCAATTCTGATGAAACTTTATTTTATTCTTAATTGAGGTAATAAAAGGCTCTGTGCCAAAATTTCAAAAACTTTGGGCCAAAAATAAATATTGGTTTATATGGGCGGTGGTTAGTGGGCGTGTCCAATTTCTATGAAACTTTATTTTATTCTTAATTGAGGTAATAAAAGGCTCGGTACCAAATTTCAAAAACTTTGGGCCAAAAATAAATTTTGGTTTCTAGGGGCGGTGGGTAGTGGGCGTGTCCAATTTTGATGAAACTTTATTTTATTCTTAATTGAGGTAATAAAAGGCTCTGTACTAAATTTCAAAAACTTTGGGCCAAAAATAAATATTGGTTTCTATGGGCGGTGGGTAGTGGGCGTGTCCAATTTTGGTAAAACTTTTGTTTTATTCTTAATTGAGGTAATAAAAGGCTCTGTGGCAAATTTCAAAAACTTTGGGCCAAAAATAAATTTTGGGTTCTATGGGCGGTGGGTAGTGGGCGTGTCCAATTTTGATGAAACTTTATTTTATTCTTAATTGAGGTAATAAAAGGCTCCGTGCCAAAATTTAGAAACTTTGGGCCACAAATAAATTTTGGGTTCTAGGGGCGGTGGGTAGTGGGCGTGTCCAATTTTTATGAAACTTTATTTTATTCTTAATTGAGGTAATAAAAGGCTCTGTACTAAATTTCAAAAACTTTGGGCCAAAAATAAATATTGGTTTCTATGGGCGGTGGGTAGTGGGCGTGTCCAATTTTAATGAAACTTTATATTTTTCTTAACTGAGGTAATAAAAGGCTCTGTGCTAAATTTCAACATTCTACGAGCACTTCTTATATATTCTGCCAAACATTGTATGAACAAATCCCTCTCTCTCTCTGTGTGGCGTAGTAGTCACGAAATCAGTTCTGACCCATTCTTATAGTTTGATGAGCATAAAAATATTGTAAATATTCTACTCCTAATAAAATAACTTGAAGCTAATAAAAATTCATATAAAAAGTTATTTGCAGATTGCAGATTTGAACTTGAGCCTGAAAATAATTTGTTCATAAAAATTAACCCTAAAGGTACGTTCATACTTATCAAATATTTGACCAAAAAAGCGTAACCACTAAACACTAATAAAAAACTTTTTAATTCAAAAAAGTATTTATTCAGTTAAATAGTTTCCAATGATATTGGATTCCCTGATACTGCCACTAGTTTTGAATGAAACTGTTTTAATAAATAAACACGTATCTGAACAAAAGTATTTTTCATTAGTATTTAGTGGTTACGCTTTTCGAGGCAAATATTTGATAAGTGTGAACGTGCCTTAATATATTAGTTTTATAAGATTTTCTGTAACTTTAAATTAACCCTAAATGGCCGTCTTTAATTTGATTGGTTTTTGGTGTTTGCGCTAAATTTTGGGTTTTATTTTGGTGTCTTCTGATATATACAGTAAAATTTTATTGCCTACATTTTTCTAAAACATTTCATCCCCGCCAATCAGTTTTTGCGTTTTGTTTTTTACGATTCGTTAGAGTAAAATAAAAAAATATATCGTTATGAAGGGAAGTAAAACAGTTACCCCCTTATTCGTAAAAATTATGAGAGGCTTATATAGAGTGTAATAGAGCAAAATTTCATATGAAATTTTTTTTATTACGCTGTTATTAGACTCTCATAATTTTTATGAATAAGGGGGTTAATATTCTACAAAAATAGTTGCTTCATTTCCCTACACCTCAGATATAGAAAAATCATAGTTTTGTATAGCGAGAGGCTGCAAGAACAGGCCAAAGCTGGAAAGTTTTAACCGCTTCTAAAATAAAATTCCCATGTGATTTGTCTTCTGGACTCCCCTACCAGTCGTTGGAACCCCGTAATATATTTTCGAGTTGAACTGTATTATCATGTAAGTTTTCCTAATCTAAATTATTCCTCTGATTCATAAGGAAATTAAAAATGTTACAAAACTAAAGATATTCCACTTTAACACTTGGCAACAGCAGACTGTAATAGTTCTTCTTCTCAATATAGACGTTACATGATGTAGTCCCACCTGTCCACAGTCTTTCTTAGGTGTCCTCTTTAATGTTCTTGATTCTAAAATAAATCAAATGCTTTTCACTCAATAAATAACCTCAATATGTATACGAGTATATGGGATTTCCATTGTTGAAATTCAAGGAAATAGTAGATGAATGTGTACAATTTTTTGTTCTCTGTACACTAAGCCAAGCGTGTTTTAAATTGACACTGAATAAAATGATATAATGGCGGGTAACAGGAGTGTGAGTGCTGAACAAAACAAAAACATTGAAAACAATTATTCATCGGTTCAATGATATCAACAATTGAAAGACTGTGTGTGATTAACATACAGTCACATCTAACGACACATCATCCATCCATCTATGCATAATATTATATTTTGTATCCAATCAAACAACCGAACATCCAGTCATGCAGACAGCAGCCAATCATCCCATTTATTTATTTGAGCTACCAACGACAAATCGTTCATCTCAACATTTACATGGAAGAGTATGTACATACACACATATGCACATGCACATACATACATGTATCTAAGAATGTAATAAGATAAAAAAAATATGTAATACAAGGGAAAAATCTAGAACATAAAAAATTAAATAAAAAAGTACTCTGCATAAAGTGTTTATTTGAACAATTGTGATGGTATGCTCCCCCTTTAAATATCACCTCTCTCCCCAAAGTCTTCAACAAAACAAACGAAAAAACGAACATCATGATTTGTTTAAAAATAGTGTTGATGATACATTTTATTTAGATGTTATTTCTGCTGGCTTTATTTATTTTTTTTTTTGTATTTTTTGTCCCATTATTGGAATCATGTTTTTCTTTTTCTAATTCTTTATCATAAAAGTACAGGAAACACTGGCAGCAGTACAGTGCATCTAAGCAACTGATAAGTAGAAAACACTATTCATTATGGTCAACTGATTCAAAAGCCTATATAATGAATATTTATAGAAATTGTTATATGATAAATTAAATAAAGAACAGCCTCAAGGCAAAATAATGATGAACACCTGGCCCAAATACTGGTCCAAAACTGGAAGTGCTGGCATTAATGAAAATATATAGAAAACGGTTGACCTTAAAGCACATCCCTGCAACTTCCTGCTGCTTGTAACCGCTAAAAATTTTATTTTTTTAAATTAAATTTAATTAAGTTGTATAGGCTAATTGTTTGAAATTTTTATACCCTCCAAAAAAGAATTTGGAGGGTATATTCACATTGTCATTCCGTTTGTAACGCATCGAAATATCCATCTCAGACCCCATAAAGTATATCGTTGGCTTAATATAAAAAAGGCGTAACTCGAGTTTGTGTTACTTTGGAGTAGAAGGCAGAGACCTGATAAAATCCGTAAAATTTCTGACACAAGAAAAGTTTTCATGCAATTTTTAATAAAGAGATGCAACACATTTTATTAAAAATTCATACAAATTTTTTTTGTGTCATAAATTTTACGCATTTTATTAAGTTTTTTTCTTCTTCTGTAGAGTAACAAAAATCGAGTTACGCCTTTTTTTATATTAAGCCATCGATATATATTCTTGATCAGTGATGGAATCTAAGACGATCTGAGCATGTCCGTCCGCCCTCCCGTCCGTCCGGAAATCACGATTCAGTTCAAACGAAAAGAGCTACACTCTTGAAATTTGGTATAAATATATTTTGATGCTTAGAGCAGGTTAAGTTCGGAGATGGGCTAAATCGGGCAGGGGGGAAAAAAGTTCCCCTAAGAAGCACAAAACCAACCCAGAAAAAACAACATAATTTTTAAAGTTTTTTGGTTATTTTGTTAAGCAAATGCTGTATTTTTATGTTAAATACGGTCCAACGCCTTTAACTTGGAGTTATAAAATAAAATAAAAATATTTTCGGACCCCGCCCACTTTAGTGGGCGTCATTATATGCAAAAATAGCATAAAAATTTAATAAATTGTTTTACTTAAGCCTACATTCCTTAAAAATGAAATTTTTAAACTTTAATGACGAAGCTGAGACGAAACCTGGTACTACTCTGACCTACCCCCTCCTCCCCACCCCCTTTACACCCTAAATGACCCTACAAAAAATAACTAATTTTTTTACAATTATCCCAAGCATTTATTTTTAGAGTCTTATGACTGCCGATTTCTGCCCCACCCCCTCCTCCCCCTTTGCCCCCTAAATGACCCTATCAAAAAAACAAAATAAAAACATTTTTAATTTTGTATATAATCATCCCAAGCATTTATTTTTAGAGTTTTATGACTGCCGATTTCTGCCCTGCCCCCTCCTCCCCCTTTGCCACCTAAATGACCCTACAAAAAATTATTTAATTTTGTTTATAATTATCCCAAGCATTTATTTTTAGAGTTTTATGACAAAGGTGAAATGTTTCCCCCACAGCCCTGCCAGAGCGACCCCGCCAAAATACAGTTTTTATACCCTCCAAAGAGAACTGGACCCCATATACATATATGCTTGATCAGTGATGAAGTCTAAGACGGTCTAGCAATGCCCATACATATGTACGTTCGTCTGAGGAAAACATTATATTGTCTACTTTTGAACCCCGCCCCCTTTAGTGGGTAGTTAGACATTTTAAATTCACTTACTAAATATTTGGAGGGTATTTAAGATTCGACCCGGTCGAATATAACCTTTTTACTTATTTGTTTTAAATTCAGAAATACCTGACAACTTTTCCAAAACACAAAGGAAAGTCAACATCAGTTTCATCAAATATGCAACTTACACAGCAGAGCAGAACAGCTGTTTTCGAAAGCCGCAACGCTTTCATAACCAGAGGTCATGTGTATTGTGTTTCTCACCCACTTGTTAGGTGGCTTAATTGAATAATTGATAACAGTTCTTATTTAAACAAATTTTATGAGGAAATTATATATGAGATTTGTTTATTATTTCAAAAACTACTTTCGACTGGATTGGCCGATTCCCACGTGGCAAGCGGTGATTGGTGCAGTTCTTCGATAACTATAAAAGAATCGAGAGCACTAATTGATCACATATGTATATAGTCTCGTAGTGTTTTGAAAAATATTTTTTTTTGCATTTCTTGTTCACGATATCTGATAAACGCCTAAACCGATTTTAACCAATTTTTTTCCATAGTCAAGAGCTTTTTGGAATCCATCGAAAAAAGTTTCAAAAAGTTACATAAAATAGCAATATATTATTTTATTTCACCTATATGTTAATATAATAAAATAAGAATTCCTATATTGGACTCAAGTTCAAATCTGCATATGAAAATTATTTTTTTAATAAATTTTTTATTAAATTCAAGTTATTTTTATTAAGACTGGATTATAATAATTATTAGAATAATTTATAATCATCAAACTAATAGATGGAAATGAAATTCAATGGAGTGGTATTGAAATTCAGAAAAATCCGATATTCGGTTCCAGAGCTGGGAAGCTTACACCTATTTCTCGACGCAAAATTAATACCAAAAACCAATTGTATTTTTGGTTGTTTGTAAATTAAACCTATTTCATACTTTGGGAAGCCTCAGTGCTCTATTAAAAACTAAAGGAATAAAAATTATGTTTTCAGGGATGGGAATGTAAAAGGTTTTTTTTTGCACATTTAGTATTCTGCAGTACATGTAATAACTAAACTGGTTTGAAATTTAAAGTTTTTCATGATGAATTGCATTGATCAAAATAAAATTTTTTAAATTAAAATTTTGCTTCCAGGGGTGAGAAATTGAAATTTTTTTCTTCTAACTAAAACTATTTTAGAATTTAGGAAGAACAAAATTGGTATCAAAAATTTAAAACTAAATCAAAATTTCGAGTCCAGGGTTGGACAAGTGCAATAGTTTATAGTTCATGAAAATGACCAATATGGTAAAAAATTTTAAATTTTTCTTAAATAAAACTACTTTGTATCTCATAAAGAGTTGCATTGGTATAAAAAACAAAAAAAAAAATTAAATTTCACTTTCAGGGTTGGGAAATTGAAAGTTTTCTTGGTACATGCAATGTATTGTAGTACATTAAAGTGACCAAAATGGTTGGAAATTTTAAGTTTTTCTTAAATAAAACGACTTTATACCTAATGAATACTAGCATTGGTACAAAAAATTTAAATTTCGCTTCCAGGGCTGGGAAATTGACATTTTTTTACATAAAAGTAACCAAAAATGCAACTAACTAATAGATTTAATTTTTACAAATTAAATCTATTTTTTAGTTCCGGAAAAACGAAATTGGCATCAAAAATTCAGAAAAAATCAAAATTTAGATTCCAGGATTGGAGAACTGCAATATTTTGTAGTACATGAAGGTGACCAAAATGGTTACATAAATTAAGTTTTTCTTAAATAAAACTATTTCATGCCTCATTAAGAGTTGCATTGGTAAAAACAAAACAAAAAAATTAAAATTTCGTTTCCAGGGTTGGGAAATTGAAATATTTTTTATGCATAAAAGTAACCAAAAAGGCAATTGACGTTGTGATTTTTACTAATTAAAACTGTTTAGTATTAAAACCTTAAAAATCAAAATTTCGATTCCAGGGTTGGGCAAATGAAATATTTTATGGTACATGAAAGTGTACAAAAAGTTTAAAAATTTTAAGTTTTTTCCCAAGTAAAACTGCGTTACACCTCATTAACAATTTCATTGGTAAAAAAAATAAAAATTCTCCTCCAGAGTTGGAAAATCGAAATATATCATCTGGTAATAAAAGTACCCACATAAATTGCAAATTTTGTGTTTTTAGTGAATTAAACCTATTTTATACTTCGCTAAGAATTAAATTGGTATTAAAAATTATAAAAATCAAAAATTCGGTTCCAGGGTTGGAAAATCGAATTTTGTTTAGTACATAAAAGTACCCACATAAATTCCATATTTTGTTTTTTTCTAGTGAATTAAACTTATGTTTTACTTCGCTAAGAATTAAATTGGTATTAAAAATATTTAAAACTAAAAATTCGGTTCCAAGGTTGGAAAATCGAAATTTTTTAGTACATAAAAGTAGCCATATAAGTTCCTAATTTTGTTTTTTTGTGAATGAAATCTTTTTTATACTTCGGGAAGAGTTGAATTGGTATTAAAAACCAAAAAAATTAAAAATCCAATTTCAGGGTTGGAATATCGACATTTTTTTTATTCATAAAAGTAACCATATAATGTTCTATTTTTGGTTCTTATGATGAATTGTAGCTACTTTATATATCAGGAAGAAATAAATTGGTATTAAAAACCAAAAAAATCTAAAAGGCAATTCCAGGTTTGGACAATTAGAACTTTTTGTAGTACATGAAACGGATTTTTTCTTTTTGTTTGTAAACTAAAAATATTTAATATTTTTGAAAGACGTTCAGAGGTATTAGAAATATGAAAAGAGAAACATTTAGCTTTCTAGCCGAAAAATTTAAGTGTTTTCTTAAATATAAAAGTAACCGTTAATTTTATCAACGGGCTCAAGTTCGAATCTGCAAGACTGCAAACCATTTTTTATAATTTTTTATTAATAAATGAATTTGTTCAAATTCTATTTTATTAATTTATATTAAGATTGGAATATTAAGAATATTTTCAATAATCATCAAACCAGTAGAACGGATCAGTACTGATTTCGAGGCCGCTACGCCATCTCATCAGCGTTCTTTGTTCAATTTTTCCACTTTTGCAAGTGGTGCTAGTTAGTAGGAATATCAACTATTTAACCAATATTTTAACGAAAATTGAATATGAGAAGCTATCACATTCATATTTTTTTTAAGTTATTACCTTTTTGATTAGTACGAAATTCCCCAACCCTGACGATTAATATTCCCCATATTCCATGTATCTCTTTCGCTTTTTCCAGAGCCATCGGCTGCTGATAACTAAAGCTTCTTATTAAGAAAAAATAATAAAAAATGGTTTGCAGTCTTGCAGATTCGAACTTGAGCCCGTTGATAAAATTAACAATTTACATAAGAAAGTTCGACTAATAAAAATTCATACATAATTTAAAAGTAACCGATAACATCACTTTGATTTTTTAATTAAACCTACTTTCTGTTTTGGCAAGAACGAAAGAAAGAAGAATTACATCTGTGAAGGGTATTTAAAATTCGGCACAGCCGAATATAGCACTTTTACTTGTTAAATTTGTGTTTCTTGACTTACGGCTAAAAATCAAATCACAAGTTGAATTTTGCTAAACAAAACACATGAAATCAATAGCCAATTGTACAGCAAAATAAATCGTCAAGTTGTAGGTGAATGACAACTGAAAATGCTGAATAATAATTTTGTTATTGACACTCGTTTTGAAATTTGTTTGACAAAAATCACTTGCTCAGCTGTTATAAATTTTTGATTAATTGATGGCATTGTTTTCTAAACGATTTAATAATCATTAAAACTTGGCTCCCATACAAATTTATTTTGCTGAATATTCGTTTCACTTCCACCAGAGTTGTGACTGTGCATGTTGACAAGACAAGTTGTTTGTAGGTGTGTCTGTGTGTGTGTTGAAAAATTTCACAATTGCACTGTAAAATAATAAGAATCATTGCACTTGGGGTGTGTAATTTAACTCGCCCATGCCTGCAGTGAAAGGTTAGTCAACCATTCAACAGTCATTCATTAATTTAACTCAATTATTCATTTGCGTTTGTGCATTCGTTCACTTGTTCATTTGATCATATCAGCACTGTTAATCTTTTTTTTTTTTTTAATTTTTATGATGTCATTATTGCATTAATATATCAAAATAATAGTGATAAATAAACTTCATTCATAAATCTCTAAAGAAATATTTATCATGAATATACGAATTTTATTTTGTCATTCCAACGGTAGAAATTTGTAAACGGCAATCAGATACAGTTTTATATTTTCCAAAGGAAGTCATACAAGGAAGTATCGAATAAATATTTTTAGATAAAAAACAATTGATCTGTCGCTTGAATTTTAGCAGTTAAATATCTCATTACCTTTTTGTGTGTAGTAATGACTTTCTGGTAATGGGTGCAGTAAGTAAATGTGAGAATATATTTGTATGCATTCCATTTTTATTATAAAACATAATTTAGCAGCTGCTGTGACGGACTGCTTGTAATGCGAATTTGAGGTTAGGAAGTAAATCGGCTGTCAAACGATGAAATGTCAAGAACTGAGCTGCCATACTTTGACATTTGTTTAGTAAAATGTTGGGACATTTTAACCCTGGATTGCCACTCTCTTGAGTAAAGAGTTTTAATTGTGAAAATTAACTATCAATCTGGTGAAAATGGTACTGTATCGCTTCGTAAAATTCGCTGAGCTTTTCTTCGTAATCAGGCTCCTTCTGAGACCTCTAAACGTAATTTAATCGCTGAATTCGACGCTCACGCGACTGTTGCTGACAATAGAACAAAACAAGGCGTTCGTAGTAGCCGTAGTGAAGTAAAGACAGCCGCTGTACAGCGCGAATGAGCCTCGAACATCAACTCGTCGACGTTCGCAGCAATTGGGCATCATCAGAGCCACTTTGCGCAAAATTTTCAATAAAGATTTCCATCTTTGCTTTTATAAAGTTCAAATTGTTCAATAATTAAACCGTCAGAGCATTATTTGCGTCCACAGTTTGTGAATTGGCTGAACGAAACAACGCATATTTCAACAAAATCATCTTTAGTGCCCTATCTTATAAGCCCCATTTTCAATTATGCGATTAAATAAACAAAAAATATATCCGATATAGGTAGGGTTGCCATCCGTCCTCTTTTCCCCGGACACCGTCCTCTTTTCCCCGGACACCGTCCTCTTTTTTAGATCGTCGGGGTCCGTCCTCCTACTTTTTTTTACAAGTGTCTGGGGTTGTCCTACTTTTTGCTGCTTTTACATTTTCAAAATATCAAAACTGCTACATTTTCGCTCATAAGTAGCCAAGGTAAATGTTTAAAAACAAAACGACCAAAATAATTGAAAAATAACACAGATATCGTACGAATCAATTTTCATTCGAAATTGTGAAACAGCCAGTAAAAATTACTATTTTCAACAAAAAAGAGGTATATGTGATGCGTTAAGGACTGTGTTGGCATCACTGTATGAATTGTCAAGAACTTTATGAATATTTGAAAAAATATTCATAAAATGAAATGAATATAAATTTTTAAAATAAAAATAAGTAATTTTGTATATTTTATTGAGTTTTTTGATTTTTATATTTGAATTTTAGGCAAAAAAAAGAAGAGTCCTCCTTTTTGAGTCAAATGTCGTCGTTTTTTAAGGTCGTTGTCCTCCTTTCCTAAAATTGGAAATGACAACCCTAGATACAGGGCTAACAAAATCCGCAAACAGTATTCGAAAAGCCATTACATCCAAGGAAAGTGACCGTATAAATAGTGCGTTTTGTGAACAGACGGCATCATCGTCCCATATTTTCATAAATTCAGAAAAATTCGAAACACGGTTCCAGCGCTGGGAAGGTTACACCTATTTCTGAACGCAAAATTAACTAGCGAAATTCAATTTTTTTCTTTTGTTAATTAAACCTATTTCATACTTGGGGAAGAATAAAATTTGTATTAAAAACTAGAAACATAAATTTTTTCCAGGGATGGGAAATTGCAAATTTTTTCCAGGGATGGGAAATTTAATTTTTTTTTGCTATTTTGAAATTTAGAAGTATAAAATTGTTATTAAAATTTAAAAATATCTAAATTTCGTTTCCAGGGTCGTACAACTTCAATACTTGGCAATACATGAAAGTGACCAAAATGGTTAAAAAATGTTAAGTTTTTCTTAAGTAAAACTATTTTATACCTCATTAACAGTTGCATTGGCAAAAAAATTAAAATTTCAAAGTTTGCTTCCAGGGTTGGGAAAATGGAATTTTTTTTATTATATAAAAGCAACCATATAAGTTCCTAGTTTTGGTTTTTTGAGTGAATTAAACCTATTTTATACTTAAGGAAGAATTATATTATTGTAATAAATAAATAAAATTAAAAATTCTACTCCAGGGTTCGAAAATCGATATAAAGGGTGTTTTTAGAAGAGCTCGCTGATTTGAAATTTAAATAAAACACATGCCAAATTATGAAATGGCCAAAAAAAATTTTTTATTTGGTAGATAATTTCTTGTCATTTAACATTTAAATATAATTTCGGGCATATGGCCAAAACGACTATTTTGCACAAAGGTCATTCTGGAGGTCCAATTTTCGACCACCTTTTCAAGCATTTGAGGGCGTATTTCAGCAATGACACGTTGAATACTGGTTTCCAAAGCGTCAATCGTTGCTGGTTTATCCACGTAAACCAATGATTTCAGGTATCCCCACAAAAAATAATCGAGTGGCGTCAAAGCACACGAACGCGGAGGCCAATTCACCGGTCCATTTGTCGAAATGATGTTGTCGTTGAAATGTTCTTTCAATAAGTCCATTGTTTCGCCCCCGTATTATGGCAAGTGGCACCATCCTGTTGAAACCACATTTCGTTTACATCCATATCTTGAAGTTTTGGCACCAAAAATTCATTGATCACGATTCTGTATCGATTTCCATTCAGGGTAACGCGTTGTCCTTCCTCATTTTTAAAGAAATAAGGACCGATGATTCCTCCAGCCCATAGACCGCACCAAACAGTACATTTATCGGGATGCATTGGTAATTCTTGAACGGCGTGTGGATTATCTTTGCTCCAAATACGGCAATTTTGCTTGTTGACATGTCCATTCAACCAAAAATGCGCCTCATCACTGAAGAGACTTTTGCGGTAAAAAAGCGGATAAACATTTTTAATTGAACACTATTTTTGAAAATAAATTTCCACGATTTGGAAGCGTTGTTCTGGAGTTAATCTGTTCATGATGATTTGCCAAACAATACTGAGTAGAGACGTCACTTTAAACTGTCAAAACAGCTGTCAGACAACAGAGTGATTCGTATAAAAAAAAATTCATAAAAAAACACCCTTTATCGTTGTTATATAAAAATAGGAACTTATATTCCTAATTTAGTTTTCTTAGTGAACTCAACTTATTTTATACTTCAAGAAGAATTAAATTAGTACTAAAAACCAAAAAAATGAGATATTCGATTCCAGGGTTGGAAAATCAAATTTTTTTGTTATGCAAATGTAGCCATGTAAGTTCCCAATTTTGCTTTTTCCAGGCTTGGAAAATCGATATTTTTCGGTACATACAATTAACCAAATAAGTTCCTTATTTTGAATTTTTTTTATTTTTTTTGGTGAATAAAATCTATTTTCTGTTTTAGAAAGAAACACATCTGTGAAAGTTATTTAAGATACGGCCCAGCCGAATATAGCACTTTTACTTGTTTTCCTTTGTGTCAAATCCGAAAAGCTCTCAAAAAATCTCATATTAGTCTGTGTTGCCTTATTAATTAAAACTAATTGGAATGTTAAGAAAATTTGTTTTATATCTATAAAAAAAATTGGAAACTAACAGCCACGATGTCAAATTAGCTCATTTAAAACAAAAACAAGAGGCAAATTATGATCTTCGATATCGATCGAAATTTCGATCGAATGCAGTAATTTGATTCTAAAATTTTAGATTTTTTATTTTATTTTTTTTGGTTTATATGTAAATAATTATGCAACAGAGCGATAGGCAGTGAGTGGCATGCTGGGACAGGCTGTACATATCGTGTTTATTAAAGGCCCTTGAAGCCTCATCAACAATAACAACAAAGTGCATATAAAATTTATCTTCACCTATTGCAGAGTATTACAAAATAAGGATGTTAGTGTTGTTGTATTTGTGTTGTTGTATAAAGATTTTGTTTCTGTTTGCTGCACAGGGGTTGCTGAAACGGGGTTAATGACCAGATTTTATTTCCTTCTTTATATTCCTAATGATTTTTGTTGTTCTACAAGTGAGATTACTATATATTGAATATTATACTTCCAAATACATTTGGTGTTTAGCTTCTTTCTACTTGTGGAGGGAGGTTAATTTAATGGTAACGAGCAGATATATAAATTGAACATATAAATTGAAAAGAAGCAATAAAAGCAAGCCCAAGTTAATTGTCAATATGGCATAAGACCTAATGATCCAAAACACTGAACAAAAAGTCAAGAAGTTAAGCAAGACATTGCAGATGCCATTCAAATCACTATGACATAATAAATTAATCGTCTCTTGATATGTGGAGGCAAAAGTGGAATTTTAACATTTTTTCTACACACACAAATAGCACACAAGACAGGGAATATGGGGATATAAAATGTAATTACATTAAAGACAATATTCTGGTCAAGACTATTCCGCAAGGGATGGATATAAAACAGGCCTTGTCGTTTGGCGACATAACAGATGATCGATCATTTTAGCCCAACTGATGCAGTTGTAAAATTCTTTTCCACAAACATTAAAATACAAAAGCAACGGAATATCAAAAAGCCGTAAGAAGGGTGTGCAAAAATAGTTTGGCAACTACAAATGGCAGGACGGCATTACATGTGTACACATTTGAAAATGTTGTCAAGTAAGTGGCTGTCATATTTCACAAATACCCGACGACGCACAGTGGGATTTCTCCATACATTTCTTGGCAAAAAATATAAGGAGAGCTCGTAGAACATTGAAATTTGGTACATATGCTTCTATCAACTCAGTTAAGAAAATTTTTAAGTTTCATCAAAATTGACCACGCCCATCGCCCCCCGCCCATATAATCCAAAAATATTTTTTCACCCCAAATGTTTATTTCTTAACCGTTCGTAACGAAACTCGGCACAGATCATCAGTATTACAAAGTTTAAATATATGGAAAGCTTCATGGAAATCTGCCACGCCCAACGCCCACCGCACATGTAAGCCGGAAATATTTTTTCCCAAAAATTTTTATTTCTTCACCAAAATTCATGAAACTTTACACAAATCATCAGTGTTATAAAGCTGAAAGTTTCGAGAAAATCTGTCACGCCTACCGCCCCCCACCCCGCCTACATAAAACGAAAATATTTTTCCGCTCCAAAGTTTTGTTTCTTAACCGATCATAAAGAAACTTAGTGCAAGTTATCAGTATTATGAAATTTAAATATCTGAAAAGTTTCATGAAAATCTGCTACGCCCAACGCCCACCACACATGTAATTATTTCTATTATAAACTTATTATTCCGTATGTTAAAATTTTCCATACGAAACTTTACATAACAAAGAAAAAGTACATTGGAAGTGATGAAATTGTTACTGACATGTGGTGAAGGGTATGCGGGATTCGGCATAACCGTGTGTTCCACTCCAAATTTTTTTTAATTTTTTCCTTTTTTCTTCTTGGCCACTTCTTTTAAGTACCAGACAAATAATCGTTAAGAAATTGTTAATAGTTTATGGTGAAGGGTATTTAAGATTCGACGTATCCGAATATTGCAGTCCGATTTGTAAATTTTGTTTTGTTTTTCTTATTCATCACTTCTTTTAAATACCCGTTAAATAATATTTAACCATTTGTTGCTATTATTCATAACATAAAATTAATTAAGACTAAAAGCATTCACTACTTTTTTCTACGATGTTTCTTTGAAATATTAAAGTGAAATTTCATGTGACTTTTTTTATAAAATTTATAACTTTGTTCAACAGTATGGAATATTATGTGGAATTTTATTTATTAAATCGAAAGAATACACTCCCACTTTTCATTTGATTATAACTAGAGCACAAAGCTAGACAAAGCTAACCTTTTTTTTCCAACAAAAATTTAAAACACTTCATTTTGAAGTGCCATCATTTAAACCTTAATATCTTATAAACTGTTATAGTTTTCCAACATAATTTTTTTCTTAATTTATGTGGAGGTACTATATTTTCAAAATATACTTACAGTAAATATATATCGCAAAAAGAAATTATGTTGCCGAACAATTGAAATTCATTAAAATTTTAAACAGTTTCTGCAGAGTTTCATTAGGTGACTTTGCCGCGTTATTTTGAAAAGAAAAAATAAAAAAATAAAAAAACTAATGATGCATTTCTCTTAACTAAACAGTCCTCTACAAAACTGCATAATTAGATTTTCGATATTTTATACTCGAAAAATGTATTTTTTTGCCAGCGAAATCCCACTGTGCGACGCCCGACCATATGAATGTTTTCTTTTTAAACAAAACTTGGCATTCATTATTTAGTGTTTACACATATTTCTTCAAACTCATACTATTGGGTGTTTTTTATTGAGGTATAGAACTTTAAGTTGGCATCACTTTTTTAACTGGCGGCCATTTTGTCAGCTGTCAAGTGATTAATATTTAGTTTGGTTTGCCATTTCATCATGAACAGGTTGACAAAAGAACAACGCTTGCAAATCGTGCAAATTTATTTCGAAAGTAATGGTTCAGTTCGCGAAGTTTACCGCAAGCTCCGTCCATTTTATGGTCGACATAATCGTCCATCAGAGCAATTAATTCGGTTAACCATGGATCGTTTTCGCACTACGTTTACTCTATGTGATAATACGCATCCGCAGAGACGTCGAAACTGACTGTTTGGTGTGCTCTATGGGCTGGTGGAGTCATTGGGCCATACTTCTTCCGAAATAATGCTGGAGAGTCAGTTACCGTTAATGGAGACCGGTATAGAGCCATGATAACCGACTATTTTGTTCCCAAATTGGATGGCATGAATGTGGATGAGTTGTGGTTCCAACAAGACGGCGCTACATGCCACACAGCGCACGTCACAATCGATTTATTGAAGGAAACATTCGATGAGCGCATAATTTCACGGAATGGACCTGTCAATTGGCCACCAAGATCGTGTGATTTGACACCATTGGATTATTTTCTTTGGGGATATGTGAAGTCGCTCGTCTACGCCAACAAACCAGAAACGTTAGGGAACTTGGAAGCCAACATTCGTGGCGCTATTGCCAACATACGGCCCCATATGCTCGAAAAAGTGGTTGAAAATTGGACCTGTAGAATTGGCTTTATTCGAGCCAGCCGCGGCGGCCACATGCCCGAAATCATATTTAAACATTAATGGCATAAAATTATCCTTCCAATAAAGCCAAATTGATGGACATTAAAACGATTTTCTTGTGTTTTATTTCAATTCGAAGTTCTATACCTTTAAAAAAAACACCCTGTACATACTCATACCCCTCCCTGACTACATCTGCAGCATACGTGTACCTAAATGTAAGCCTTTGCTTTAAGAACTTGTGTACTCTAGTGTGTAGATATATTTTTGTAGCCGTGCGCTTGGGAAACTTCAAATATAGAAATTGATTATAATCTATAAATAGTTGAACCCACTTTAAAAGATTTTCCCCACAAAACGATATGTAAAAGAACAAAAATGTTTCAACAGCGTCATACTTGGTTTTGTGACGCGTTCAAATAAACCACCACCACCACCACCGACCGACCGGCCGTAACATCTGAATCTACTGATTCCAGTCTCTTAAAAAATGCGTATTTACACACACGCATACACTCACTTATAGAAAATCACACCAGCCACCCATCCACATGCAAAATCGTCGCTTTTCTTTTACAAATTTAGAAATATTGAAGTTCGTTGGGGTACTTTTCTGCTGGTTCGTGTCAACAGCAAAGGAAATCGAAGAACATGTGAAAGTGGAAGCAGACGAGAGCAGCAGCAACAGCATCTTGTGTTTCGCCCCCAGCAAAGATTTTCATCCTGCTGACTTGTTGTTAGATGAGTGGCGTGTGTGTATGTGTGTGTGTGTGTGTGTGTGTCTGTATGAGTGTTTTGAGGAGGTAGAATAGCTTTAAATATACATGAGTTAATATGAAAGTGTATTTATTTGAAGTTATAAAATGTAATTGTAACACACACACACACACACACACACATGCAATGCCATCAAGCCATAGACATATTCATATTGTTAAAAATTAATGTGTAAGAAATATGTTCAATTATTAAAGTTCAGAAGGAGCACAACTACACAAACTCTGATCTTGTTATATAAAATATTTATTTTATTCGCTTACAACTCCAAAATATTCTTTTAGTTTTGGAAATTATGTTTTTCTCATTTATTATTTATGCTTTATTTAATAATAAATAGATTAAAGAAGAAACAAAAAACTTACGGAATATGGCTGCAGGGTTGGATAATCGAAATTTTTTATTGGTACATTAAAATAACTTACAATTTTTTTTTTTTGCAAATTAAAGCTTTTTTATAAATCAGGAAGAACAAGTAAAAACGTTATATTCCACCGGGTCGATAAAACGTTATATTCGAGCGGGTCGAATCTTAAATACCCTCCAAATATTTAGTAAGTAAATTTAAAATGTTTAACTTGGTGCGACAGAGTTCCTTTAAGACATCTCTGTACCCAATTTTAAAACTCTATTTTGACAGATTCATTCCGGGAAGGGCCGGAGGGGGAGACGTTTCACTTCAGCAAGATCAGAGAACATCTCAGCTTCTTATAAGGAATACAAATTGTTCAATATTTACACTATTTTTGCATATAATATCGTACGTCAACGCCCACACAAAGGGGCGTGGCCCAAAAGTAGACTATATCATATATTCCACAGACGAACGTATGGGCATTGCTACATCGTCTTAGACTTCATCAGTGATCAAGAATATATATATTCTTTATGGAGTCCAATTCTCTTTGGAGGGTATTAAAACTGTATTTTGTCGGGGTCTCTCTGGCAAGGGCCGCGGGGAGACATTTCATCTTTGCCATAGAACTTAAAAAATAAATGTTTTGAATAATTAAATACAAAATTTAAACAAAAAAATAATATTTTTTTTATAGGTTCATTTAGGGTGCAAAGGGGGAGGAGAGGGTAGGACAGAGTAGTACCAGGTTACGTCTCAGGTTCTCGTCTCGTTAAAGCTTAAAAATGTTATTTTTTAATCAATGTAGGCTTAAGTAAAACAATTTGTTAAATTTTTACTCTATTTTTGCATATTATAACGCCCACTAAAGGGGGCGGGGTACAAAAATTAATTTTTTTATTTTATGGCTCCAAGTTCTTTGATATAAAAATATATCATTTGCTTAACAAAATTACCCGAAAAACTTTAAAAATTATGTTGTTTTTTAGAGGTTGGTTTAGTTTTTTTTAGGGGAACTTTTTCCCCTCTTGCCCGATTTAGTCCATTTCCAAACTTGACCTGTGCTATCCTTCACGATATATTTATTTTCAATTTCAAGAGTCTGGCTCTTTTCGTTTGGAGTGAATCGTGATTGCCACAGACGGACGGACGGACATGCTTAGATTTCATCACTGATCAAGAATATACAGGGTCCGCCAAATAACTTTTTTTTTTAAATGCTATAAAAAAAACCACTGAATATTTTTTCAAATTTCTTTTTTTATTTGAAAGTACAGTCCTTCCGGTTAATAATGGAAAATAATTTCATTCAAATGGCTGCCTCGGCTGGCCATGCAGTAGCCTACACGATCGGTGCAATTTTTAAGCACATTATCGATTGTGTGCAGCTGTATTTCACCAATGGCTTCACGAATATTGTCCTGTAAAGCGTCTATTGTCTCTGACTTGTCGGCGTAACACTTATCTTTGACGGCAACCCACAAATAATAGTCCAACGGTGTCAAATCGCAGCTCCGAAGTGGCTAAACGACATCAGCTCTGCGGCTGATAATGCGATCTTCAAAAACAGGCTGCAAAACATCGAGTGTAGCTTCGGCTGTGTGGCACGTAGTGCCGTCCTGTTGAAACCAAATGTTGCCAATATCCTCCTCTTCAAATTTTTGTGAACAAAAATTCGTTCAACATGGGGCCCGATAACGATCCCCATTGACTGTAACGGCCACTCCTTGCTCATTTTCGAAGGAAAATGGCCTCTGGACCAAAATCCGCACCAAACAGTGACTCGTTTTGGGTGCGTCGGCTTTTCAATGTATGAGTGCGGGTTTTCGGTGCCCCAAATGCGACAATTTTGTTTGTTTACATACCCGCCAAGATCAAAATGAGCTTCATCTTTAACAAAATCGGCATCTTCTGTAAGTCGATCGCAGGCCCACTTAGCGAAGCGTTGTTCAAGCGTATACACAACCATATTCGTTCAGCGGAAGTATAAAACTAATTATCTGTCGCATCAGACATGAGCTAAGTGTTACCATTCACGAAATAAGCACTAGCTGAAAAAAAACGTTAGATGGCGGACCCTTTATATACTTTATGGGGTCTCAGTTGAATATTTCTCTGCGTTACACACAGAATGACAAAGTGAATATTCTTTTCTGGAGGGTATAAAAAAGAATTGTACTCTCAACGCGCTTAAAAAGATTCTTATCATTTGAAGCATTCAAATAATAAATTCGTTGTTAAAGAGATATTTTTTTAAAGCGTTCGAACTTAATGAGCATTTTTATCCATTTCCATGGTAAAGAAATTATTCGCTGAATTTCGATGTGGCTGGCTAGACAAGCACAGAAGATGCCGAACGAGATAATTGAAGAAATTCACGATATGTGGAAGCCATAGGCTCAGTGATTTCAATTTCGCATGAATCACTTGGTTATGGGTTTGCTCACGATGCAAGGGTTTCCATCCCTGAATTGGGATACAAATTGCTCCCTCATCCATGCTGTTCTCCTGATTTAGCCGCGATTAACTATTTCTTGTTCCCAAATTTATTGAAAAAAATGGCTCGGTGGAAAGAGATTTGACTCCAACGGCGAAAACATCTTACAAAAAAACAAAATCTTATTTTGATGGCCTCGACAAAATACATTTTTTCCGAAGGGAAAAAATTGGAAAAATGGTGGACTAAGTGTATAGAAATCAAAGGAGACTGTGTTGGGACCAGCGTTGCCAAATGTGCAGATTTATCTGCATTTGACAGTTTTTCTAAGCATTGAGCAGTTTTGCAGTTTTTTTCTTTAAAAACCAGTTTTTCTGTAAATTGTGCAGTTTTTGCAGTTTTTACATTTTACTTTTTTACTCTTAATTTTGTTATTTTAATTCCAATTTCAGAAACCATAATTTTACCCCATTTGCTTAATATAACAGTGGCAAGGTTTAACTATACTTTTTTATACGAGTATGTAATTATCCCATACATCTTTTTGCACCCCTGACCACAAAGCAAGTTGAATTTTACCAAGGTGTACATATATTGCAGGTGGGAGCACGAGCTCACTTGCATAACCTGATAAAACGTCAAAGTTAGTAGTGTCGTTTAACGATTTTTGCAACTGTTAAGGTAGTTTCTACAATAAGTGTTCTATTTTTGTAGAAATGGTTGTACCTGTTAGATAGATATGCCTTGTGTTTTTCTATGTACATACAAACAAATTTAAATTTTTATTTATTGGTTTCAATATAAATATGAGAGCGACATCGACTTGTCGATAATACTTGGCAGTATTATATCTGAATAATAATGAACTCTTTTTGTTTATTTAAACCCTATGTACCTATATATTTTTTATTAAAATGAATTGCTTTGTTATATGTAGATGTATATCATATTTAATTTGTTGTGTTATGTTTTTGTTTTAATAAAAAAATATGAAAAAAGCTATATATTTTTGTGAATTTTTTATGTGCAGTTACGTGAAAACCAGTTTTTTTTTTTAAAGTTGCAGTTTTTTTTGAAAAAGTTATGGCAACGCTGGTTGGGACATAAAATAACTTTTTATATAAAAAACTGGTGTTTCATTCATAATGTCACGAACTTACTGACCCACCCTCGTACTCACATTAATATGGGGTCGCATATTAATGTGTGCGAGGAAATTGCACATGGAGTGACAATTCCATAATATCCTTTTAACATTTTTGATAAAGGGTATAAATACCCAGACGACAAAATGAAAGGTCACTTCAATGTCAGTTTCTCTTTTAATTGATAGGAAGCAGGCCACGATATTACTTAAGTGTGACTGCGTGAGGTACAGGCACGTAGTTAGCTTGGAAAAAGCTAAATTGGCTGATCTGAGCCAGGAGGGTAGGATCGATATACTATACAGTTTTTAATGGTTTTTGTATCTATGAGCTCTTTTGTGTCACGTACTAACGCTTTGGAATCTGTGAATGTATATACCTAAAGGTATCTATGGATGTGTGCAAAATCTTGCCAAATTAGAAAATATTTAACACACACACACACAAGCAACTTAATCCAGATACAAAATATTACTTAAACATGATTAAGAAAAACAACTGTAATAATAACGGCCAAGCAAAATAAACATGTTTAATTGGATTATTTAGTCAACTTGAAAAATGATGACAAGCGAAAAGTGAAAACAAAAACAAGAAGAAACTAAATATTAATACGCACACGTATCTGCAAGATACACAAAAACACAATTCAGAAATATACAAATAAAATTGACACGGGCGTGCTACCCAGCGAACAAAATTTTGTTGGTAAGTCGTATATAAAATATATAAAAATGAACGACAACATTTTCTGCAAAATATATTTTTTTTTTGCGTATTCTATGCAATAAAAAGCAATTGCTATCCTGCTTCATTATACAGGGTGGGCAAACTGGAGGTTGGGAAATAAATTGGCTGTCAAATGATGAAGTGTCAAGAACTAACATTTTCAGCTGATCATTTGACATTTAATTAGTAAAAAGTTGGAAAATTTTAAACATGGAACGCCACACTATTGAACAACGAATTTTAATTGAGGAAATTTACTGTTTGAAAAACTGAACGAAAACAATACATTTTTCAACAAAATTATATTTAGTGATGAGGCCAATTTTTAATTAGGCGTTTATGTAGACAGACAAAATCGACGCATATGGAGCTCAGAAAATCCGCAAACAGTCCTCGAAAGCCATGGCATCTAAATAAACTGGCCGCATGAAGGGTTTTGTGGACAGGCGGCATCATCGGCCCGTATTTTTTCTAAAATAAGCGAGAAAACGCCGCCACCATGAATTCTCTGCACTACCAAACCACGAAAACTGAATTTTTGTGGCCTCAATTGGCTAACGTTTTCATCAGTGTTCTTTGATTTCAGCAATACGGCGCACAGTGGGATTTTTTGTGCAATAAGTCATTTTTTCGACATATAAAATTTAAAAATGTGATGATGCAGTTTTGTAGAAAATTGATTCAGTATGAAGGATCCATAAATTGTATCCCAAAAAAACCTTTATTTGTCTTTGAAATAACGAAGTAAAGTCACATGTAAATTTTGGTCCAAAATATTGAAAACTGTTTACGCACTTCTATAGTGTTAGTACGTAAAATAATTTTATTGCTCTCATTTAAATAGTAATTTTTTTCAAATATAGCCTTTTCTGCGTTTTAAAAAAAAATTATAAAGTTCGCTCATATGGTTTAAAAGATATGATAGAATAAAATTTGTTCCATAATGTCCCGTGATTGCAAACTTCCTTGGAAGAAATAAAGGGTTGCTCGGTCGTGCTGGGTGCTCCCGCTATAATAAAACGAAAGGTAAGACTCCATATTATCAATTAAAAAAAAAGTTTAAATAATTAATAAACTTTTATAATATCATAAAATTTGTCTCCAAATTCATGAAATTTTAAATTTTAAAATATTACAAAAATTAATTAGTTTTGGTAAAGAAACAAAAAGTTGTGGGAAAAAATATAATATGGGTTATATGGGCGGTGAGTGGTGGGCGTTAATTGAGGTAATAAAGGCTCTGTGCCAAATTTCAAAAACTTTGGGCCAAAAATATATTTTGGTTTCTATGGGCGGTGGGTAGTGGGCGTGTCCAATTTTGATGAAACTTTATTTTATTCTTAATTGATGTAATAAAAGTCTCTGTGCCAAATTTCAAAAACTTTGGGCCAAAAATATATTTCGGTTTCTATGGGCGGTGGGTAGTGGGCGTGTCCAATTTTGATGAAACTTTATTTTATTCTTAATTGAGGTAATAAAAGTCTCTGTGCCAAATTTCAAAAACTTTGGGCCAAAAATAAATTTTGGTTTCTAGGGGCGGTGGGTAGTGGGCGTGTCCAATTTTGATGAAACTTTATTTTATTCTTAATTGAGGTAATAAAAGGCTCTGTGCCAAATTTCAAAAACTTTGGGCCAAAAATAATTATTGGTTTCTATGGGTGGTGGGTAGTGGGCGTGTCCAATTTTGATGAAACTTTATTTTATTGTTAATTGAGGTAATAAAAGGCTCTGTGCCAAATTTCAAAAACTTTGGGCCAAAAATTAATTTTGGGTTCTATGGGCGGTGGGTAGTGGGAGTGGCAAATTTTAATTAAACTTTATATTTTTCTTAATTGAGATAACCAAAGGCTCAGAGCAAAATTTCAACATTCTACAAGCACTCCTTATATTTTTTGCCAAACATTGTATGAACAAATCCCACTGTGCGGCGCCACACAGTGAAGTTATTGCATGAGAAATATCCCGGCCGCGTAATTTCTTGATTTGGCGATGTCAATTGGCATCCATGATCTTGTGATTTAACGCCGCTGGATTATTTTCTCTGAAGCCTTTCGAAAGATCGGCTTTACCTGAAGAAATCACAAACAACGCGGACGCTGTGAAAAATTAAATTCGACGCTGCTGTAACGAGATATGCGAAGTTTTGTGGCAAAATGTGGTTAAAAATTTTGTGAAAAGGGTGGACGTCTGCCGATGTGCTAGACTTGGACATTTGCCCGTCTTCATATTCTATTAATTATTCCCGTATTTCTGTTTTCCATTGATATCAATAAAACTGAATTTGTTTTTGAGCCAATTTACTTCCTAACCTCGAAATGGACCACCCTTAACATTAAGGGAAAGAAATTTAGCTGGATATTTTGTCTATGCTTTGACCAGCCTAAGGGACTTTTAGCCGTGAAATTTGCTCATTTAAAATTACGAAATATCTAACAGTACAAAATAAATGAAATGGATCTTAATCGTACTCCAGGTGTTCTTCACAATTCAAAAACTTCTTCCAAAGCCGAAACGACAGGTCGGTCATTAAGATCATCAAACCAAAAGCGATAAAATTGTATAATGTTTTTTAGCAACACCGTTCTTGGCTGCTAAGCTTTTTACGTGTAATATGTTCAGTTTGGTCCATATTTTATAATTAAAATTCAGGCTCGTTTAAGAAACTGAATCGTGCTCATTTCTAATTGAATGGCTACTAATTTCGAAACGGTTTATTATGTCATTCGACGCGAAATAAAAAGCTTCAGAAAATGCATGTTAAAAACACATACATATATTCGAGCAATTTCCGATTCTAATCGATTTGCCCACTGGTTGACAGCTGATAACTGTCAAAATTTGTTGACATTTTTATTCATAAAGCTTAAGCATACCGTTATGAGCGGTTTAACGTTAGAACAACGTAGCCAAATTGAAGAAATTTACTTTGGGGAAAAAACAACAGTCGCAAAGCAGCCCCGTTGGCCACTATTTCTTAGGAGCAGCCAGATCAGTGATCTTTGATGTCGAAAAACCTCTTAAAGGCCATATTCCATAAACTATTGATGCCTTCCATGCGGCCAGATTTATGGGAAAAGGTAGTAAAAAAATTATTTAAGCAAATATATACCAGACATCGTATTTATTACAAAAATCTACCAGACTTTTATAAAAAAATGCATTCCAACAGTTTAACTGTCTCAGGCAGTTAATAAACCAGCCCATGTATGTTTGCATGCTTATGCATGTAGTGCTTAAACAAGAAGCAAACGTACATATTTAGAGGTGATTGGCAATAACAAACAACAACAACAACCATATGGTGTTTAGAAATTAAAGCACAAAACAAATAAACAAACAAACAAGCAAATAATCAAAAACAAGAGTAGCAGAATGTGGAGGACTGTGAGCAAGAAACAATAAACAAAAAAATAAACAAAAAACATTTGAAGAAACAGCAACAGAAAACCCAAAAAATGGTCATACAGAGAGATACACATGCATATGAATCTCCCTGCATGTGCGTGTGTACATCTATGTCTGTATATGTGGATTCATTCACATACATCTACGTTTCAGTTGCAATACAAAATTTGCAAAAAGCGTTTTGAAGATAAAGCAGAAGTCTTAATAAATGTTTATAAATAGACACACCGAACATCTGACCGATCAGCCGACCAACAAACTAACCAACCGGATAACAAATTATTATATTATCTCGCAAGGGTTTTGGTTAGTCAGCCTGTCGGTGGTAGCTCAAGTTTAGTTTGTTGACTTCAAACAACAACAAAAATATGTACACTCATCTGTATGTTGCATATGAGGCTGCTTTTCGCTGCCTTTGCTAGGTATAATGTGAAAAGCAAAACAATTCAAAAAGAAACGCAAACAAACACAAATTCAAAGTGCAATCACAAACAGTGTGTCTCTTGCACACTCTTAACGCCATGTACTTGTAAAATGTACGAGTATGAGCCTCTTTTAAGGGAAAGTGTGTGCATGTTTTGATCACGGTTGCCACTGAGTAAAAAAATTTTCTACCAAAATTTTCCGAAAATGTTACCAAAAATTTACCAAATTTTTTTTTTATAAAAACAAAAATCTCTATTTCTATTATAATAAAAACAACAACTTTTATTAATAAAAAACATAACATAAAACGTTTTAATTCATTTTAGAACATAAATAAAGATTTCAATTCATTATACCTACGAATTCCGTATTTAATTTAAATAAATTATTTAATATTGCAGTCATTTAAAATAATCTTTTGGTGATCAAACATAATGACATTTGCACATTCACACAGTTGTTTTAAATGATTTTTTTCTCAGTGTTGAATAATGCGGAAAAATGATAAAAGAAAAGCAATAATTTGATTGTTTGTTAAGCTGGAAGTACATAACACGCGTTTCACGCGTCGCGCGTTCTATGCGTTTCAAACTTCAGACGCGTTTTTCAACTCAAGTTACATGCAAAGCGTTTTATGCGTCAATGGTTATGTTTTGATCAGCTGTAGTGTAATATTCACAAAAATTCATTTTGCTAAAATGTTAAATAATATTTCTGTACAATAGCAATCTTTTGTTGTATAGAAATTCGTAAACATATTAATCGATAACATTGAAAATGTTATATAATTTGTCATCCCTGGCTATCAAAAACAGCTGACATTTTTTCAAGACGCGTGCCGCGCGTACAAAAGTAGAAAGTAGATCTACTTTACGCGCCAAGCGTTCTACGCGTTTTGCCATGTAACTTGTTACATACAATTACACTAGTCCTACTTTTTTGACAGACGCGTAGACGCGTGAAACGCGTGTTATGTACTTCCAGCTTTAAAAACAAAGTTACCAAGTTACCAACCTTAAAAAAAATTACCAATTTTGGTAGAATGTTACCAAGTTACCAACCCTAAAAAAAATTACCAATTTTGGTAGAATGTTACCAACTATGGCAACTGTGGTTTTGATTTGTCTTTTATATTTCAATGAGAGTAAAACTTAATAAGAGCAATTTGCTTACACTCTCGCTGCTATAGTCAAAAACTACGTGCAAGTGGCAAAAATTTTTTTTCATAATATTAACATGACCATTTTAGCACTTTTGCTGCCATATTTTTATTAACTACTTCAGTAGCAACATATGTATGTTCCAATCTGGTCACACTGAAAAGCACGCGAAAGTCTTGATAAATCTCTTAAATCTAAGTATTCAACACGGCCTTTTAAAGTGTAAAAGAGACTGAGTATGAGAATAAAAGCGCAAGAGCAGGTTTTACGGAGAGCAATGTTTTTATAAGTAAATAGATATCAATGTGGTCATTTATTTACTGGTAAATATTTGCTTATTTTTTTAATTGATAATAAAACTTAAATAAATAATTTTTTGTTTTTGCAAGCCACTTATATGTGGATTGCATTTCACACTAAAACTGCTTAAGGCATAAAACAGTTTTCTTTTCCTATAAAACGCACAAAATTAGTGTTTAAATTTTAAAGTTTAAAACATTTCCTGGCAAAAAGAAAAAAGTTCTTTTCTTTATTTCAATTTGTTGCTGAGTCAATTACTGCTGACTGGTGGTGTGTTGGAAAACAAAAGTGTTTAGTTTTTATTTTTTTTATTACAATTTATTTTATGCGGCTTTACGTGTTAGTGAGAGATTTCTATAAAAGTTTTGCAAACAAATTGTTCATCGAATTTGCGATAAATGCAGCAAAAATATCTTACATATACATACATATATGTATAAAATATGTATGTCTCGCATTTCATAAATTCGAGATTCACGAATCATAAATTATTCGAATATAAGAAAACGCATCGGTTTTCAAGAAAACTGTTAATTCGAAGGCTGTAAAAATATTTAACAGGCTCTAGGTTCGAATGAGATCCCATAAGGTATATATGTGCATACATATATTCTTAGTCAGTGAAATATCCATCTGAGACCCCATAAAAAATATATATTCTTAATCAGTGATGAAATCTAAGACGATTTGAGCATGTCCGTCCGTCCGTTTGTGGAAATCACGATTCAGTCCAAACGAAACGAGCCATACTCTTGAAATTTGGTACAAATATATCTTGAAGGATAGCACTGGCTAAGTTCGAAAATTGGCTCAATCGGGCAAGAGGGCAAAAAGTTCCCCTAAGAAGAACTAAACCAACCTCTTAAATACAATATAATTTTTAAAGCTTTTTTGTAATTTTGTTCAGCAAATGATATATTTTTATGCCAAAGAAGGTCCAACGCGTTAAACTTGGAGCCATAAAATAAAAAAAAATAATTCTTGGACCCTGCCCCGTTTAGTGGGCGTTATTATATGCAAAAACAGTGTAAAAATTTAACAAATTGTTTTACTTAAGCCTACATTCCTTAAAAATATAATGTTTAAGCTTTAATGACGAAGCTTAGAAGTAACCTGGTACTACTCTGTCCTACCCTCTCCTTCCCCTTTGCCCCCTAAATGATCCTATAAAAAAAATGTAACAAAAATTTTAAATAAATTTTACATTTAATTATCCGAAACATTTATTTTTAGAGTTTTATGGCATGGGCGAAATGTCTCCCCCACGGCTCTTTCCAGAGAGACCCCGCCAAAATACAGTTTTAATAACCTCCAAAGAGAATTGGACCCCATAAAGTATATATATTCTCGATCAGTGTTGAAGTCTAAGACGATCTGGCAATGCCCACACGTTCGTCTGTGGAAAACATGATATAGTCTATTTTTAGACCCCGCCCCCTTTAGTCGGCTTACGATATTATATGCAAAAATAGTATAAATATTGAACAATTTTTATTCCTTAAGACTATAAGAAGCTGAGATGTTCTTTGATCTTGCAGAGGTAAAACGTCTCCCACACGGCCCTTCTCGGAATGACTCTCTCAAAATAGAGATTTAAAATTGGGTACAGAGATGTCTTAAAGGAACTCTGTCCCACCAAATTTAACATTTTAAATTTACTTACTAAATATTTGGAGGTTACTTACACAGAAAAAACAAAATGAGCTAAACGAAATGTTCAGAAATAGTCAAACTGAATGCCTATAGGCGCATTCAAGTCTTTTAAGACGGAACGCATATGTTGCTTTTTAATACGCTGCGTTCGGTGCGTATATATGAATTTTGTTTCGACTGAACGTAAAATGTATGCTTCTCCATACGCGAACTAAATGTTTTGTTCAGATATTTTATAACTAGTAATTTTTGTCATAGAAAATATAAAATGTTTCGTTCAACGAAATGATTTGCTTTACATGTCATATTAGTGTTGATTTTCATCGTGATAAATTGTAGCAATGGAAGAATTTAGTTTGCAATATCTTTTGCCAGTGTAAAAAGGTAAGTCATTTGTGCTTTTTTATAATTATTTATGTACATACATACATACATACATATATGTATGTATGTATGTACATATTATTTTATAGCTACAAAATTTTATCTGTTGTTTTTTAGAAGCAGGAATAGAATACCGGCACTTTCAGTTCTTAAATGAACGTGGATATTGCTGATGCAATAAAAAAGGTAGGCACAAGAGCAGAATTTCGCGAAAAACTTTTCCTGTGGAGGAGCAAAATATCTTCAAAATATAAAAAAATCAATGAGTGTTCGAAATCACGGGCGATGTGTTAACACCTTTTTGTTACACGGTACCTGTTCGATTTCTATGAACACACACCCACAAACCCGGAGGTAGAGTTAATATAAAGTATTTTTTATTTATTTTATATTAAACCCACAAAAAACAAAGAGAATGCAAAGCAACGGAGAAATGTACATACATACATTGTTATGTTTGTACATAAGCTACATACGTTGCTGTCTTGCTATCTCATTTTTATATATGTACGTATAACCACGTCACTATTCTCTTTGCTATGCATAAGACAAAACCGAAGATCAACATAAAACACTTTTTTAATATTACTACAAATTAATACTCCGAATTAAAACACTTAAATCTCCGCTCGCCGATATCGGATCGCCTTAATTTTTGGCCTAAACTCTTCGTCGAAACCCGCACTAGCGTTTTAATCCAAAAATTAATAAAATCGGCTATGAATTTCCGGAGAAAATCGCGAGGGAAAATTATATGAAAATCGCCCCATAATCACTTTCAATACCGACTGCCAAGCAACAACAACAAACAAACAAACTCTTACACTTACACTTGCGTATGTATTGAAACTGATAGTTTACTGCCCTAGAGGCGCGCGTATAGATGTTAACACATCAAAAACTGAATGCACGTTTATTCCGAGTCTGAACTATTTATTTAGTTTTCTACTACAAGCGTTTACGGTGCAGAAAACGTAAGAAATGTTCAGAAAAACTGCACATTAGTTCGGTTTTATACTACGTAATTTTTTCTGTGTACTTGTTTTAAATTAAATTCAACCTCTATAAGATTTATATTGTTCCCATATTCGACTGATTCCGTGCCACTTTGCCGTGAAAATTGTTTCTGCAATGACTTTCGAACAACAGTTTTTTTTTGCAGGGAAGCAAATTTATTTTATTTAATAATTATTCATACTTTCAATTTAAAATAAATAAACAATTCAAAGAACATGCCGAAAAAAAAATTGGGTGTAATTCAAACTGTTTCTTTGAATCGTGTTTGGTGAATGATGGTTTCTTTGGCAAACAATTACATCAAAAGCGATTAATGTGCTTAGCATTTTAAAAACCACCCACAAACTGCTGACATTTTAATAAAAAAGTTTTATATTTTTTTTGCGAAACTGCTTTTTAGTTATTATTTTCCTTTGCTAAACAATTTATCTACAATTCAAATGTTATTACATTTTAATAATTGTATAAATATATTTAAGAATTTCTTGTGACTCCTTCCCTTTTTTTTATTAGAGAGCAGGTAAGACTGTGTAAAACCGGGAGTCTGTTTGAATGCTTCTTTTTGTCAGCTCTCTATACAGCATCTTCATGTCGAATTGAAAAAGGTAGGGGACACATTTTAAAACATCTGCTGTACACAAACATACAAAGAAAAGACAAAGTGAGGCCAAAACGAAAACCAAGGAAAAGGAAACAACACAAAACAGTTTAACGATTATTGTCTTTAAGTGAGTCCGTAAAACACGTACGTGTGATAAAAGAAAAAAAAAGTTATACAATGGCAAAACATGTAAAAATGTTCCCTTATTTCTAACCAACTTCTTTTACCGTACAAGATTTTATATAAATACATACATATCGTTGGCTTAACAGAAATAATCCCTAACACATTTTTCTTTATTCTAAACGAGTTTTTTTAATATTTCAGAAATTTCATAACAAAATAGATATATAGTTGGACTAACAATAAGAAAAATACAAGACACTGTAAAATTTTCACTTCTCTAACGGACTTTCCTTCTGATGTGAAATAAAACATATAAAAAACAAGTAAAAACGTCACATTCGACCAGGGGCCAAATTACCGCATTCGATATCGATCGAAATTTCCATACAATTTAAATACAAATTTCGTTCGATATCGAGTGCCGTAATTTGCCTCCAGGTCGAATCTTAAATAGCCTCCAAATATTCAGCAAGTAAACTTCAAATGTTTAACCTGGTGGGACAGAGTTCCTTTAAGACATCTCTGCACCCAATTTTAAATCTCTATTTTGAGAAAGTCATTCCGGGAGGGGCCGGAATGACCTCTGCAAGATCAGAGAACATCTCAGCTTCTTATAGGCTTAAGGAATACAAATTGTTCAATATTTACACTATTTTTGCATATCATATCGTACGTTAACGCCCACTAAACGGGGCGGTGACCAAAAATAGACTATATCGTGTTTTCTATGGACGGACATATGGGCATTGCTAGATCGTCTTAGACTTCATCACTGATCAAGAATATATATACTTTATGAGCTCCAATTCTTTTTGGAGGGTTTTAAAACTGTATTTTTGTCGGGGCCCCTCTGGCAAAGGCTGTGGGGGAGATATTTCACCTTTGCCATAAAACTCTAAAAATAAATGTTTGGGATAATTAAATACAAAATTTAAAAAAAAAATTATTTTTTTCTGGGGTCATATAGGGGGCAAAGTGGGGAGGAAGGGGTAGGGCAGAGTAGTACCAGGTAACGTCTCAGCTTCGTCATTAAAGCTTAAAAATGTTATTTTTAAGGAATGTCGGCTTAAGTAAAACAATTTGTTAAATGTTTACACTATTTTTGCATATAATAACGCCCATAAAAAGGGGGCGGGGTCCAAAAATTATTTTTTTATATTTTATGGCTCTAAGTTTAACGCGTTGGACCTTCTTTGATATAAAAATATATCATTTGCTTAACAAAATTACAAAAAAAAACTTTAAAAATGATGTTGTTTTTTAGAGGTTGGTTTAGTTCTTCTTAGGGGAACTTTTTCCCGTCTCGCCCGATTGAGCCCATTTTGGAACTGGGACTGTGGTATTCTTCAAGATATATTTATACCAAATTTCAAGAGTCTGGCTATTTTCGTTCGGACTGAATTGTGATTTCCACAGAGGGACGAACGGGCTGACGGATGGACATGCTCAGATCGTCTTAGATTTCTTCACAGAATAAAGAATATATATACTTTATGGGGTCTCAGATGGATATTTCGCAGCGTTACAAACGGAATGACAAAGTGAATATACCCTCCATATTCTTTTTTGGAGGGTATAAAAAACAATAGTTAAAGCCTTTTTACTTTACAGCAGCGATACGAATGTGTGTGTATATATTTAAATATTTGCCTCAAAGGTTATAAAAAAGGTTGTTGGCTTTGAAGGATTTTTTTCTTCTTTCATTTATTTTTTATTACTTATATCCTTCACCACAGATGGAGAGGACATGCACAAACAAGTCTGTCAGTCAGGCGGCCTGAAATTTCTCAAAGACTCATTTACCTCCCATTTACATTAAAGGTGACAGTAGTTTAAAAACATAAGTTTTTAAGTTTCACAGCTCCGCACTCTTCACATACGTGTATATTGCAAATATAAAGAACTACGACGACTGGTTCTACTCAAAATTGTTTGTTGGCATATTTTAACTTGTGTTTTGTTTTTAAAAAGATACTTCGGTGTATACACAAGTGTAGGTTTTTGTCTAAAATTTTGTGACGTTATTACAATCGAAAGAAACGCAAATATTGGAATTTTAATATTTACCAAGAGATAAAAAAAAAAAAAAGAAATCGCTAGAAATGTCTATAAATATTTTGAAATTTAATGGAAAACATAGAAAACACAATTATTTAAACTGAACGGTGTACGTTTGTGTATATAATCTAATCGGCATATTGTACACATAAGTTACAAAATGTATTTCCGTGAACTTTTGATTAACCAAAATGCTTTAATACGAGGTCTTTTTAAAAACATGACGTAAAAGTTGAAATTTCGCCCGTCCATGTCTAAGACTTATAAAAGTTACAAGTATTTTGCGTGTCTAAGGATTTTCTGCGTTCGAAGTACATGAATCAAAGTATTTGCATAACATTTTTTTGTTAAAATTAGAATTAAGTGATCGAAAGCTCAAAATATAACAATTATTCCTCACAGAATTAAAGCTATTTCTTGAATTTTAATCTCTTTCTCAGAAAATAAAAGTTATTTTTTATACCCTCACAAAAAAGTGAAAGGGAATATTTAGGTTTGTCATTTCGTGTGCAATTTCTTCGATATTAATATGGGACACTATAAAGTATATATATTCTGGATCCTTATGAATAGAGATGACGATTGAGCGATGTCCGTCTGTCCGTCCGTCTGTATGTGAAATCGGGTTTCCCAAGCCCCCAGAAGAGCTAGAGACTTCGTTCTTGGACCGTTGGATTGGAAATGAACTTAAATAGAGTGCCATTGAAATTCAGAAAGATCGAAAGTATGGCTCCAGAGCTGGGAAGCTTACACCTATTTCTCGACGCAAAATGTATACCAAAAATCAATTGTTTTTTTAATGTTTATAAATTAAAAGTATTTCGTGCTTTAGGAAGCCTCAATGGTCTATTAAAAACTAAAATAATAAAAAAAAAATTTTTTTCCACGGATGGGAATGTAAAAGTTTTTTTTTGCACATTCCTTATTTTGTGGTACATGTAATAACTAAACTGGTTTTAAATTTTAAGTTTTTCTTAAATAAAACCGTTTATACATCATTAAGAGTTGCATTGGTAAAAAAAAAAATTTTTAAATTAAAATTTGGGGTGGGAAATTGAAAAAAGAATTTTATACTTAAAAGTAACCAAAAAGGCAACTGACGTTGTTTTTTTTTTGTTTTGCTAACTAAAACAATTTTAGACTTTTGGAAAAACAAAATTGGTATCAAAAATTTAAAAATAAATGAAAATTTCTAGTCCAGGGTTGGACAAGTGCAATATTTTGTAGTACATGAAAGTGACCAAAATGGTTAAAAATTTTAAATTTTTCTTACATAAAACTACTCCATAACTCATGAAGATTTGTTTTGATAAAAAAAATTTTTAAAATTCTAATTTCGCTTGCAGGGTTGGGAAATTGAAATTTTTTATACATAAAAGTAACCGAAATGACTAAAAATTTAAAATTTTTCTTCAATAAAACTACTTTACACCTCATGAAGAGCCGCATTGATAAAAAGCAAAAAAAAATTTAAATTTCAATTCCAGGGTTGGGAAATTGAAAGTTTTTTTGGTACATGCAATGTATTGTAGAACATGAAAGTGACAAAAATGGTTACAAATTTTAAGGTTTTCTTAAACAAAACTAACAATAAAAAACAAACAATAAAATTAAAATTTCTTTTCCAGGGTTGGGAAATTGAAATATTTTTTATGCATAAAACTAACCAAAGAGGCAATTAAAGTCGGTTTTTTACTAATTAAAACTATTTTTTAATTTAAGAAAAACAGAATTGGTATTATATATTAAAATAAATCCAAATTTCGATTCCAGGGTTCGACAAATGATATATTTTATTTTACAGTAAAAGTGACCAATAAGTTTAAAAATTTAAACTTTTTTCACAAAATATTTTAATATTATTCGTGCTGATTCTTTTCCCAAATTTACAAAAAAAAGTTCAGAATTGATTATTGAGGTGTTTTAGCTGGTTCCTATGCGCATTTCACTGGGGCTACTGCAGATCATCAGGGAACTTTTACCCAACATTTCTTAGGATAACTAAAGATATTATTTTAACCTTCGACTCAATTGAATCAGAAGTTTAAGTAAATATCAAAGCTATAACAAGAACTCAATAAAAGGTTCTCTGATGATCTAGCCCCAGTGAAATGCGCATAGGAACTAGCTAAAACCCCTTTGAATAATTTCATTTTGAAGCTTAAATGACGAAACTGAGATTTAACTTGGTACTCGTCTGCCCTACCCTTTCCTCCCCTTTGCCCCCTAAATGACCCTATCAAAAAAAATTACATTAAAAATAAATTTTACATTTAGTCATCCCAAACATATTTTTTAGAGTTTTACGGCAAAGGTCAAATGTCTCCCCCACGGCTCTTTCCAGAGCGACCCCGCCAAAATACAGTTTTAATACCCTCCAAAAAGAATTGGACCCCATAAAGTATATATATTCTTGATCAGTGATGAAGTCTAGGACGATCTAGCAATGTCCATATCTTCGTCTGTGGAAAACATGATATAGTATATTTTTGGACTCCGCCCCCTTTAGTGGGCGTTGCCGTACGATATTATGTGAAAAAATAGTGTAAATATTGAAAACTTTGTATTCCTTAAGCCTATAAGAAGCTGAGATGTTCTCTGATCTTGCAGAGGTGAAACGTCTCCCCCTTCTGTCCTTCCCGGAATGAGTCTGTCAAAATAGAGATTTAAAATTGGGAACACAGATGTCTTAAAGGAGCTCTGTCCCAATTTTAAATTTACTTTCTAAATATTTGGAGGGTATTTGAGATTCGACCCGGTCGAATATAACATTTTAACTTGTTTTTTGTATACGTTTCTGCATGTTTAACTAAAAACGAATGCTCAAGGAAACTTATTTATTTATTTTTCGTCGCTGAACTGAACTCTTTAGGCAATGAACACTTTTGTTAATTGTAGTTCCAGCGATCTAGTAATCCGGAAGAAGGGGAATCTACTACTGTCCGACTTAAAGATGTTACACTGTTTAAACATATACCCTATTTTGGAAAACAGTAACATTGACCATTAATATATGCAAATGCTCAAAGGTCCCATATTTTAATTAAGAAAAAGTTGCTATTGACTTAACATCAGTCCTGCTATTCACAGATTTCGCTTTAGCACAGTGTAATAGAATATGAAATTAGTGTGCCCCAGATCGTCGTCGTACCTTTTACGAAATGTAAACTAATTTAGGAGGTTTTATTTCACTTTCTTTTTTTTTTATTGTCGTTTTTCTTTTAAACAATCTAATCTCATAAATAAACCAGCAGAGTATTACAAGGAAAGACATGGAAACAACAGCAAGGAAGTATAATTTAGATTTGCTTTTGTTTCTTTGCCGTACCGGAAAGAAACCTTAGATATACACACACACACACATACATACAGTGATTTACTTGCTTTGTAATAAAATATCAAATTAAAATATATTTAATGTAACAAAAGAAAATGTTTGTTTGTTTCTGTATCGCATAAATAAATATTTGAGTTAACCTGGAGGGTTAAGATATTCAAATGATTTTGAAATTATTTCGATATTTATTTAATAGTTGAAGAAAATGGATGGTTGGGTTTCTTAAATGAGGCGGTTGGTTTATAATAGTTTATGGCGGTTGCATTAATCAGGCACATATTTTGTTAATTTTCTTGTATATTTTACTTTCCTTGCTGTACAGTGTCTAGCAATAGTTGTACATTACGAAGCAAATAAATATGCTATTGTGAGAACAAAGTTTAATACCAACTAGAAATTATTGTTGTTCTCTTATCCAATAATTTAGAATCAAGCTCCAACTCTCCCCGTCGGCATCTGTGCAACGATACTTGGCAAAGTATTCTTCATATAAATATATATATATATATATATATATATATATATATATATATATATATATATATATATATATATATTTAATTTTTTTATCTTATTCATGCTGATTATCTTCTCCTAAATTTACAAAAAAAAACTCCTAAGTTGTTAATTTAAACCCTTTTTTTTTTGTAAATTTGGGTAAAAAAAATCAGCTTAATTAAAATTAAAACATAATTGTTGGAAAATGTGTTTTTTAAATACAGAAAGACATGCGCTCCTATTATGACTGACGACATCGACGCCGTATCAAGACGACAGCAAAATATTGTCGCTTGTCCACTATTTTTCGACAGCAAGCGACTACTATTGACATGTTCTATCAATATTATATGCCCTAGAGAATACTAAGAAATTGTCAAGAGTAATTAATTGTTATCGACAACTTGTAGACAAGTGATAAGTTTTTACTGTCGAGTTGATGTGACATCGACGTCGCTATTCATAATAGGGGCGATGAGAAATATATATAAGGAATAAGGAAAAATCAACGTCAGGGGCCAAATTATGGCATTCGATTCGAAACGAAATTTCAATACGATTTATATACAAAATTTCAATCGATATCGAATGCCGTAATTTGGCCCCTGTTTTAATTATTCCACTGACACAGCAGAACTGCTTCGAAAGCCGCTAATAACAGTTTTTATTTATGCCCAAATATATTAATTTAAAAATCATATTACGTTCATCATGAAAGTGTATAAATTAACCCCCTTATTCATAAAAATTATGACAGGCTTATAAGAGTGTAATAGAGCGAATTTCATATGAAATTTTGTTTTATTACGCTGTTATTAGACTCTCATAATTTTTATGAATTAGGGGGTGAATGTTTAATGAATACAATTTGGTAAATATTTACACTATTTCTTCACAAAATATGTAACTTCAACGCCCACTAAAGGAGGCGGGGTTCAGAAATAGGCTATATCGTGTTTTCCACAGACGAACGTCTGAGCATTGCCAGATCGCCTTAGACTTCATCACTGATCAAGAATATATATAATTTATAGAGACCAATTCTTTTTGGAGGGTATTAAAAGTGTATTTTGTCGGGTCCGTTCTGGCAAGGGACGTGGGGGAGACATTTCTCGTTTGCCAAATAAATGTTTGGGATAATTAAATGTAAATTTTATTTAAAACTTTTTTTATAGGTTAATTGGGGGGGGGGGGTGGGGCAAAGAGGGAGGGAGGAGCGGGGTAGGGCCAAGGAGGACCAGGTTACGTCTCAGCTTCGTCATTAAATTTGAAAAATTTTATTTCTAAGGAATGTAGGCTTAAGTAAACCAATTTGTTAAATTTTTATACTATTTTTGCATAGTAACGCCCACTAAAGGGGGCGGGGTCTAAATAGTAATGTTTTTAATTTTATGGCTCCAAGTTTAAAGCGTTGGACATTCTCCTCTTTCTTCAAATGTCCCCTTAATACTATCCACTCCTTTCTAGTTCCGGCGCAATGCACTGCATATGTAGGGCCCATCCCCTGTGTGCTGGTCTAAGATAAATAAAAAAATATATATATCATTTGCTTAACAAAATTACCAGAAAAACTTTAAAAATTATGCTGTTTTTTAGCGGTTGGTTTAGTTCTTCTTAGGGAAACTTTTTGCTCTCTGTCCCGATTCAGCTCATTTGCGAACTTGATCTGTGAAATATATCTATACCAAATTTCAGGGGTTTGGCTCTTGCCGTTTGGACATGAGTCGTGATTTCCAGAGACGGAGGCGACGGACGGACGGTCATGGCTAAATCGTCTTAGATTTCATCACTGATCAAGAATATATATATAATTTATGGGGTCTTAGATGGATATTTCGCTGCGTTAGATACGGAGTGACGAAGTGAATATTCAATCCTTTTTTTTTGGGGATATAGAAACTTTAATCAAATTCAATTCAGATTCATAGGCTTTTTAAATTCCGAAAGATATGATAAATATTCCAAGGCACAAGGCTCTGTTCTATCTCCTACTCTCTTCCTCATCTTTATAAATGACCTTCTATGTCAAACTTCAAACCCTATACACTCTTTCGCGGATGATAGCAGCTTAATGCTTAATGCGATTCTTTTTCGTTCACTAGCCGGCCAAGCCTGGAGGACATTGACGCCAAAACACAAAGAATGATCGAGTCGCTCACAAGTAATCTCGTGTCAATCTCCGAATGGGGCTTCGCGAACAGGGTTAACTTTAATCTCCATAAGATGCAGTGCTGCGTGCTTACGCATAGGCGGCTGGTAGAAGTTTCTGAGCCATCCGTGTTTAGGGATGGTATAGGTATTGGGGAATCAGAAGCTCTTGATGCTGTTGGTATGAAAATACAGTGTGACATTCGATGGATTGATCACATTTTCCATACTACAAAAGAAGCATTCAAGTGCCTTGGCTTTTTAAGACGGTGTAAGACATACTAAAAATATATTTTTGGATTAAGTGTAAAAAAAAAAATTTTTCCAGCCCATTTACGAACTTGACCTTTGCTATCCATCAAGATATATTTATACCAAGCTTCAGGGGTCTGGCTGTTTTCGTTTGGACTGATACGTGGTTTCCACAGACGGACTGATGGACATGATCAGATCGTCTTAGATTTCATCACTGATCAAGATTATATATACTTTAAAGTCCGAAGAATTTGAAAGTTCAGTTTTTTCAGCAGATCTGCAATTTACTTTTCTCATCCATTATTATTATCACAAATTCTTGAAAACTAATTTCAAATATGTTATATCCAAATATCTAAAATATCAAGAAAACAAAGCAAAACATATAAAATCGCTGCAGTACTACCATTTTGCAAAACTCATTTTTTATATGAATGGCAACTTTGATTTTCCGCACAAATTTATCGAAATGAGTGAATCGTGCTGCAGAAAACTCTCAGTAAAATAAATATTGTCCGGACAAAACTTTTGTTCGGAAAACATGGGTTAATCCGCCTTTAGAAATAAATGTATTTCAACTTTGGGTGCATTTTCATATACACCAAAGTGTTTTATTTTTGGCGACGAATATTAGCGACCAAAAATTCATCGTTCGTCGCAGTTCTGTTCCTAGCATAAAGCTTTCGAGTTTGGCGATAAAAACGAGTAATTTTATTGTTCGCACTTGCGGACAGTGGCCGAAAATGGGTTAATATTATTAAGTGTAATATATTGTTCTTACTATTGTTATTTAAAGCACAATAAATAGTTCAAATACTTCCAAAATGAATCCAAATAAATTTTCTTCTACGTGTAACCCTGACCTCTGAGACTTAGTGCTGTCAACTTAAGTGATTGATGGGATTAAAATTCCTTAAACGTTTATTCGCTTATTATTTATACAAGGATATACTTGCCAAAGTTGAAATTTCAATGTTGCATCCGCTTCTGAGGCAAAGCTAAAGCGATAGAGTTTAAACATTTCATTTTCCTTAGAAACTGTTTTCAGTTTTATCAATTTTAGCGTACAAAATATACTATTTTACATATTGACATTTATTCCGAATAGGTATGTCGTCATTATACTAGATATTATATTATTGTTATTTTGGTTTTTACGTTGTTGTTTTATTTTCCTTCTTATAACACGATTTTTTATACCCTCCAAAAAAGAATTTGGAGGGTATATTCACTTTGTCATTCCGTTTGTAACACATCGAAATATCCATCTCAGACCCCATAAAGTATATATATATATTCTTGATCAGTGATCAAATGTAAGACGAACTGATCATGCCCGTCCGTCCGTCCGTCTGTGGAAATCACGATTCAGTCCAAACGAAAAGAGCTAGACTCTTGAAATTTGGCACAAATATATTTCGAAGCTTAGAACAGGTCAAGTTCGGAGATGGGCTAAATCGGGCAAGAGGGAAAAAAGTTCCCCAAAGAAGAACTAAACCAACCCAGAAAAAACAACATAATTTTTAAAGTTTTCTGGTTATTTTGTTAAGCAAATGATATGTATATCTTTATGTCAAATACGGTCCAACGCCTTAAACTTGGAGCCATAAAATAAAAATATTTTTGACCCCGCCCACTTCAGTGGGCGTTGTTATAGGTAAAAATAGCATAAAAATTTAACAAATTGTTTTACTTAAGCCTACATTCCTTAAAAATAACACTTTTAAGCTTTAGTGACGAAGCTGAGACGAAACCTGGTACTACTCTGCCCTACCCCTCCTTCCCCTTCGCCCCTTAAATGACCCTACCAAAAAAAAAAAAATTTTAAATTTTGTATATAATCATCCCAAGCATTTATCTTTAGAGTTTTATGACTGCCGATTTCTGCCCTACCCCCTCCTCTTCCTTTGCCCCCCAAATGACCCTACCAAAAAAAATAAATTTTTTTTTAAATTTTGTATATAATCATCCCAAGCATTTATCTTTAGAGTTTTTGACTGCCTGTTGCTGCCCTACCCCGTCCTCCCCCCTTGCCCGCTAAATGACCCTATTAAAACTAAATAAAAATTTTTTTAATCTTGTGTATAATCATCCCAAGCATTTATTTTTAGAGTTTTATGACAAAGGTGAAATATTTCCCCCACAGCCCTTGCCAGAGCGACCCCGCCAAAATACAGTTTTTATACCCAAAGATAATTGGACCCTATAAAGTAAATATGTATATTCTTGATTAGTGATGAAGTTTAAGACGGTCTAGCAACTCCCATACGTTCGTCTGTGAAAAACATGATATTGTCTATTTTTAAACCCGCCCCCTTCAGTAGGCGTTGACGTACGATATTATATAAAGGAACGCTGTGCCACCAAGTTAAACATTTTAAATTCACTTACTAAATATTTGGAGGGTATTTAAGATTCGACGCGGTCGAATATAACGTTTTTACTTGTTATTTATTTATTTTATTTGTGCTCATCAACGATTCTCTTGTAGTTTAAATAAATGTTTGAATGTACAAACACAAATATTTACGTATGTATGTATGCACATAAATACGTACGTATGCACGTATGTATGAATCTATTTACACACTCTTTCATAGCCAGATAATAGAAGAGGTATAAAAGCGTTCGTGCTACTATAACATGACTATACAAATATGTACGAGAGTGGTTGTTTGATTTACCAGCTGGTTTTGTGTTTGTTTTATGCATCGTCAAATTCTTAGTCCAGTAGGAATGAACTTGAAGATTTATCTACCCTCTCGCTGCTATTAAATGCATAGAATAGATATCTTCGAAGTTGTCTCATGTACTTAACAAGACGCTGCTATCTGCATAGATATTTAGTGGCGCTCAGCACGGTAGCCAGATTTGACGATTTATCGTCATTTTCGTGGATTTGGGTGCTGAATATAGCATTCCGACGATTAGACGATTAGTACCAAGGCGAATTCATACAAGGTGAACTCACTTATGCAACTCTGTGTAAAATTTATTGAACTGTCAAATGAATTGCTTTGGAAAAAATAATGGTCGCACACAAAAACGAAAAACCAGAAGAACACTTTGACAGTTTAATAATTTTGCCTTGTTAACAGCTGATCACCAATTTCTGAACTAAGGCCACCTGGTATGAATTCGCCTTGATTCGTACCTTAAATTTGAAAATAAATATTACGAAAACGGCAACACGGATATTAAACAAACACTGTGTTACCATCAGTCTGACACAGTTCTCGTATGCAATTTCCTAATAAATAAATATTTGTTTAAATAAAAACTGTTTTTATATTCTTTTAAGCCACCAAAATAAGTGCTGACACACAAAATACACATGAGTACTACGTACTGATGATGAAAGTGTAGCGGCTTTCGAAAACAGTTGTTCTGCTCTGCTGTGCAAATTGAATACAGTACTTTTCACTTATAGTCCACAACTGTAGTTGCCCAACTTTTGTGGTCTATAAGCGAATTTGGACTATAACCGATTTTCTTTATAAGCCACTTAGGGCCATTATTACAACTTACAAATAGTTAACAATAGGATGCTATCTGGCAGATAAATTTTATTTGATTATTACAAGTTAAAATTAACCTTAATGGTAACTGATAAGCTAACAGGAGGCTTATCCTCATGATAACTTTCAAAGTTAACTTTAAGCAAATGAAGCGGCCATATTTTCTTCTGAAAATATGGCAACTTAACAACTGAAAAATGAACAATAGACAACGTTTATTTAATTTAAATGATTTAGAAGATATTTTTCGCTCTCTTTCTTTCCGATTCAGTCGCATTATATAGCTTCGACATTATTTTCAATAAGACAATTTACGCAAACAACAAAAGCACTTAACACAAGTAGCAAAATAATTTAACACACAGACAAGATAATAACGTTTTCAATTTAAGAAGTAAACAAAAGTAAATCGTTGCCACTACGTTTTTTTTAAGCCACTAATAGTAGTCGGTATCCACTGCAATGTTGCCACAATATATAATTTACATATTTTATTTTATTTTATCTGACAGTTGTAATAATGGAAAAACTTTAAAGGTCACTTTATCGTTTACGTTAGCTAATGTTAAGGTTAACTATTGGGAACTTTATCGTAAAGTTGTAATAATGGCCCTTAATGGATTATAAGTGAAGCCTTATTTAACCCACATTTTGGACTATATAAAATTAATTTCTTCCATTTGTTTAAAATAAAAGAATAGTTTATTTAAAACAACCAAATATTGATTTAATTTAAATCAATAGTTAAAACAAAAACATTTCACTTTGTCACTCCGTTTGTAACGCAGTGAAATATCCATCTGAGACCCCATAAATATATTCTTGATCAGTGATGAAATCTAAGGCGATCTGAGCATGTCCGTCCAACCATCAGTGGAAATCACGATTCAGTTCAAACGAAAAGAGCCAGACTCTTGAAATTTGGTATAAATATATCTTGAAGGATAGCACAAGTCAAGTTCGTAAATGGGCTGGAAAAAATTTTTTTTTACACTTAAAAATGCATACTCAAGGATTCAAAATTTGATTCGATTTTGTCTGAAGATGAGTTAAAGGCATGGAGATCATTTGGTTTGGTTGTATCAGGCTTTTTGGGCAATTTCAGGGATCCAAACTATGAAGACATCATTCGTGATTTGCTAAAAAACTATGAGAAAATTGGTAAGGTTTTTAAATCGTTTTTTCATTGAAGAATTTTACTTAACACTCATTTTTATATCTTACTTAAAAAGGAGTTAATATGTCATTAAAAATACACCTTCTGCATTCGCACTTAAATTTCTTCCCAAATAACCTCGGCGATGAAAGTGACGAACATGGTGAGCGTTTTCACCAACAAATACAAGAAATGGAACGTCGGTACCAAGGGGTGTATGATGAGGTGATGCTGGGCGACTATTGTTGGTTCCTTGTGCGAGAGGCAGAAAATAATTACAATAGGCAAAGCAATTCAACAGTTCTAAGTCATTTTTAATATTTATTATTAATAATGCAATTTATACCTACATGCATTTTTTTAATTTTATAAAAATCTAAAAATGGGATAATTTAATTAATCTTCTATAACTCTGTGATTTTTGCAGCGATCTGATTCTTATTGGACCCGTAATATTTGTATTGAAATAAATTAATCTCCTAAGTGATGAAACTAAAGAAAAAGTTATTGTTTGGTTTAAAAAAAAGAAGTTGAAAACAGCAAAATTTCAAAATATCATTAAAATTTTCGTGAAGTTCAAGCTTTGGTCAACTGTAAAACTCTAAATTCTTAACCAATTTTTGCAAGCGTCCCGTGATTGTTTTGATAATTTTATTGTCTTTCAACGGCAAAAAAGACTTTCAAAATCCGGCAAGCTGTTTTGAAGGTACGTTCACTATAGTGACATAACCTTTTTAGAAAACGCAAAAAACGATTATTACGCAATATCTCGAAAACTGTTCTACTTTTGACCATTTTGATTTCATATTCGGATTCAGTAAGCAATTTTACATACAGATCAAGTGTCAGATTCATTTGGTCACGACTTTGTTGAAATTTTGTGAAGTAGTGTAATTTGTATGAAATTCAAAAAAAAAACCTGCAAATGAATAACACAGTTTTGGCTTATATGCGTTTTTGGCCTTTAAGCGGAATTAGTAATTAGAAACTGATGTTGACTTTCTCTTTTTATTTTTTTGTCTTGGACCAGCACTCATTTGATGATCCCTACAAATGCGATGCATTGTGCCAGAACTAGGAATGTTGGTAATGGGAAGGAGGATGGAGGGAGTAGTGTTTGTGGTCGTTCGATTTGAACCTCCCCAAGTTAAAATTGACAGGAAAGATCTGTGCTGGAAGTTGTGACGACACGTTTCCGCTGGTATGCTGGGGTATGGCTCAGCGGCGTCCAGGGTCGTTACATAAATTTTTAATTTTGCAGGGTTATGAAAATTAAACTCCAGAGATTGAATTAATTGGGCTCTTTATTGTAGACAACTGGGCTTCGACGAAGTGATGATGATTGCAGCGGCGTGGCGGGTGGCACAGTGGCCAATGACATATTTACTTTACGAGGTTTTGCCGGCCTGACTAACACGCGGTGTCGGTGAGCAGTGAGCGTATTATCAGGTAGGGATTTCAATCCCGTTTAGCTGATAAATTCTCTTCTAATTCAAAATAACGGGTACCTTATATCTATTGTGCACCAAAAACGAGGTCGGCGACTTTTGGTCGTCACAAAGTTTATTCCACATACGATCCGTTCAGCCAAAGAACGAATTCTCTCTGTAATGCGTCGTGCGATACACTGGCAACTCAACCACAAAAGGATGCGCCCTATGTGAGGAGCGGGTAGCTCGCAAAAATAAAAGGTTTTCGGGCACAAGCTCCCTTATTTCAACAGAACAAATTCCGTTGTAGTATCGGTAGAAGGGTGAAACACACACCACGTTGCGTCAATAGAGTTGGCTATCCTACTGTCACCGATGATCTTCTTCCCTCTACCTTGTACGCGATCGAGCAACTTCAAACTAGACTTTGGTAGCACCGGCCTATACATGAGACTTGTATTCCATTTTAGTTTGGATGTAGGTGGTCTATATATAGTGAGGAGATCAGTTGGGGTGAAGTATGTCTTACATCTTCTTAAAGAGCCCAGGCACTTAAATGCTTCTTTTGTAGTATGAAAAATGTGATCAGTCCATCGAACGTCACACTGTATTTTCATACCAAGAACATCAAGAGCTTCTGCTTCCAATACCTATACCATCCATGAACACGGATGGCTCAGAAACTTCTACCAGCTGCCTATGCGTAAGCACGCAGCACTGCATCTTATGAAGATTAAAGTTAACCCTGTTCGCAAGGCCCCATTCGGAGATTGGCACAAGATCACTTGTGAGTGACTCGATCATTCTTTATCTTTTGGCGTCAATCTCCTCCAGGCTTGGCCGGCTAGTGAACGAAAGAGAAAATGGTTAATGCAGCTACCATCCCCGAAAGAGTGGATAGGGTTTGAAGTTTAACAAAGATGATCATTTATAAAGATGAGGAAGAGAGTAGGAGATAAAGGGTGTTTTTATAAGAGCTTGCTGATTTGAAATTTAAATAAAACACATGCCAAATTATGAAATGGCCAAAAAAAATTTTTTATTTGGTAGATAATTTCTTGTCATTTAACATTTAAATATAGTTTCGGGCATATGGCCACCGCGACTATTTTGCACAAGGGTCATTCTGGAGGTCCAATTTTCGACCACCTTTTCAAGCATTTGAGGGCGTATTTCAGCAATGACACGTTGAATACTGGTTTCCAAAGCGTCAATCGTTGCTGGTTTATCCACGTAAACCAATGACTTCAGGTATCCCCACAAAAAATAATCGAGTGGCGTCAAATCACACGAACGCGGAGGCCAATTCACCGGTCCATTTCTTGAAATGTTCTTTCAACAAGTCCATTGTTTCGCCCGCAGTATGACAAGTGGCACCATCCTGTTGAAACCACATTTCGTTTACATCCGTATCTTGAAGTTTTGGCACCAAAAATTCATTGATCATGATTCTGTATCGATTTCCATTCACGGTAACGCGTCGTCCTTCCTCATTTTTAAAGAAATAAGGACCGATGATTCCACCAGCCCATAGACCGCACCAAACAGTACATTTAGCGGGATGCATTGGTAATTCTTGAACGGCGTGTGGATTATCTTTGCCCCAAATACGGCAATTTTGCTTGTTGACCAAAAATGCGCCTCATCACTGAAGAGAATTTTGCGGTAAAAAAGCGGATAAACATTTTTAATTGAACTCTGTTTTTGAAAATAAATTTCCACGATTTGGAAGCGTTGTTCTGGAGTTAACCTGTTCATGATGATTTGCCAAACAATACTGGGTAGAGATGTCACTTTAAACTGTCAAAACAGCTGTCAGACAACAGAGTGATTCGTATAAAAAAACTTCATAAAAGACACCCTTTAGCACTTGTGCTTCTCTTACATTCTGAGAACTCAGATCTAAAGCTAGTGATCAAATTATAATTAACAATTGATTATCGAATATGCCCCTGTAATACGTAGAAAATTTCACGCACTCCACTTTAAATTTGGTTCATAAGCAGACCGGTTTCAGCTATGCGATAGTGTTCTTTCTTTATTTACCAGACAAGAAACCGATTCTTTGCTAAATTTATTGTTCTGCTTCGCTAGAAAATACTACGACAACCTTCGCAGAAGAGAAAATAGTTCGTCGTCCATCTGTAGTGTTTTTTTTTTTCATTTTTTGCAATTTATCTTGGCAGTCGACTCTGCATGTTTTCTCTCTTTCAGTTGGCTGTTTGTTCCTCATCGTTGTTTTTATATGCACTACCCTATAATATATTACTTGCAGTTTTTGTTGTCATATTTATTTGTTGTAATTGCCATCGTCATCACATCACAACTGGTGTTGTATTTGTTCGTTCGTTTATTTTCTGTGGCTGGTAGTTTTTGTTGACTCCCCACCAGTCAGTCAGTCTTGTGTTCATTGTTCATCGCTTGAGGCTCTTTGGCGAATGTGGCTCAGTTTTTGTTCTGCTAGTAAATTTAGTTCTTTTTTTTCCTCTTCTTCTGTTCTCTGTTTTTATTTTGCTTTTTTACTCAAAATATTTTTAAATTGCTACACATTATGAAAATGCATTTTCGTTGGCCTGTGATAAGAACTCACTGAGTATTTTACGGATTGTATGCGATTAGATCTGTGCGCTTAAAATATCTTTTCATATCTTTTTTGTTACAAGTAAATAATGAGTATCAAAGCGCTTGTACTCGCATGAGATGTATTAAGAAATATGTAAAGGGTGATTTTTTTTAAGCAACTTTCCTTTTGGCAACACTGTTTTTGGCAGCTCAGCTGTTTTTACTAATTTTTTATCTTGGACCAGCACTCAGGGGATGACCCCTATATATGCAATGGATTGCGCCGGAACTGAAAACGAGGGTATATAATTGAGGGGACAGATGAAGCAAGATGAGAAGATACAGCTTTTTTTGTAGCTATAGGGTCGGCCAAATAACATTTTTTTTTGAAAATGCTATAAAAAACAACTGATTTTCTCAAATTTCTTTTTTTATTTGAAAGTACAATCCTTCCGGTTAATAATGGAAAATAATTTCATTCAAATGGCTGCCTCGGCTGGCCATGCAGTAGCCTACACGATCGGTCCAATTTTTAAGCACATTATCGGTTGTGTGCAGCTGTATTTCACCAATGGCTTCACGAATATTGTTCTTTTAAGCGTCAATTGTCTCTGGCTTGTCGGCGTAACACTTATCTTTGACGGCACCCCACAATAAATAGTCCAACGGTGTCAAATTGCAGCTCCGAGGTGGCAAAACGACATCAGCTCTGCGGCTGATAATGCGATCTTCAAAAACAGGGCGCAAAACATCGAGTTTAGCTTCAGCTGTGTGGCACGTAGCGCCATCCTGTTGAAACCAAATGTTGCCAATATCCTCCTCTTCAATTTTTGTGGACAAAAATTCGTTCAACATGGCCCGATAACGATCGCCATTGACTGTAACGGCCCCTCCTTGCTCATTTTCGAAGAAAAATGGCTTAATTATGCCTCTGGACCAAAATCCGCGCCAAACAGTGACTCGTTTTGGGTGCGTCGGCTTTTCAATGTATGCGTGCGGGTTTTATGTGCCCCAAATGCAACAATTTTGCTTGTTTACATACTCGCCAAGATCAAAATGAGCTTCATCTGAAAAGACGATGTTTTTGGCAAAATCGGTATCTTCTGTAAGTCGATCGCAGGACCACTTAGCGAAGCGAAAACGCATTGGATGGTCAACCATATTCGTTCAACGGAAGAATAAAACTAATTATCTGTCAAATCAGACATGAGCTAAGTGTTACCATTCACGAAATAAGCACTAGTTGAAAAAAAACGTTAGATTGCGGACCCTATATTTCAACCTTTTTTACTACGCCGGCTAATTTTTGCTACAGGGCCGAAGAAGGTGGGTGCTGTTACTCTGCTTTTTAGTACATGATAATGTCAGTCGCTGCCAATTATGTTCAGTGACCAGTGACTATGCCTTCATCATTGAAACGGGCTGGCAACAACTAACACAACCACGCACTAATGCTGATCAGAAGAAGTCAACACAATATTTCATGACTTAGCGCGGGGTTGAGCTGAGGACCCTCCGCTTCATAGTCTCGTGTTCTATTACTTCAGCCAACAGCACCCACAAGTTTTAGTTCGTCTCTAATTTAATCGATCCACAAACCAAAAATGTTTTCTTATTATTGTCAAAACTCATGATCGGTCTGGCAGAAATGAGCGAAATTGTCGTATTTGGTGTGAAGAGCGGGTAAGGTTTGCCAATGCAACCCAAAAAATTCACGTTTTATTGTGAATTCTGGCCCGGTGGCATCATCTTTCAAAGACGGCGGAGGCAGGAATGTCACTGTGAATGGTGAGCGCTCCTGTGCGATGATTACAAAAAATTTGTTTTTTTTGCTCAAAATGCAAGATCAGGGGGCAAATTACGGCACTCGATATCGAACGAAATTTGTATTTAAATTGTATGGAAATTTCGATCGGTATCGAATGCGGTAATTTGGCCCCTGGACTTGGCTGACATGTGATTTGCACAAGACGTTGCCACATGTCATACAGCATGCGGTGAACATTTTAATTGGCGCCCCATATCTTGCAATTTAACGCCTTTAGATTATTTTATGTAGCGCCATGTTATGCATTAAGCACATTCACGACAGCAAGCTACCGGCTACAGGACTACAGAGATAGAATACATGTGTTTATATAGGAAATATAGCACGGACAAGAACCTTTCGTGTAGCAAAACCTCTGGTACCCGTTCACTGGCCAATTTATTATTATCGAGAAAGTGAATAAAACTATTATGCAGAATCGTCGACTCATGCATTAAGTACATTCACGACAGCAGGCTACCGCCTACAACCTGTCAGAAATAGAATACACGTGTTTATATGGGAATGATTATTTTAAGGGTTACACGGCAGGTTGTTGTCCGTGCTACTCTTGTGCTTGTAGTAAAAATAAACTAATTTCTATTTTCATAGGCGACAATAAATAAATTAGTGCTGCCAACACAGTGAAACATCTTAAATAAATAAGCGTTTAAAAATATTTTCAAACTGGTTGAGAATATGAAAATTGTTAAAAATAAAAAAATTTAATAGCACTTTCAAGAATACAAATTATATTGTAATATTTATTTATTTTTATTTTTTTGGCGATCTCTCTCGGCTTTTATTTTTTAATTTTATTTATTTATGTATTTAAATTGTTAATTTTTATATATTTTTATTTTAATTGTTTTATTTATATATATTTTTTTGTAATAACTCCTAGAATATAGGCCCCATATAAACGATATGGGTACCATTTCAAAATACTCCAAAATGTCTTTCTAGTGTTAGACATATTTTTCAAATTTAATCACCTATTGGAAGATTTATTAAATTTTGCAATTTTGTATCAGACTTTTCAAGTAAAAATTCCATTATTTTGAATACTCTAATTTTTTATATAGAACACGTGAGTTTGTCCACATATGAATTAACTCCTACAAGTAAACTCATTTTCATAGTGCCATAACAAAAAAAGGACAACAAAATGTATTTATTACAAATGCAAAAACAATAAAGAGCTATAAACAAATAAAGTGTTTTTATTATTAATTTTGTTTCGGTCTATCAATAGATTTAGAATAAGCGCTTTTTTGTATATGAAAGTGGCACCACTAAAATGAGATGTTGACAATGTAGCTGCCGTCTCAAAAATAATTAAGTAGCTGATTACGAGACGACGATTGTAGCCAACGGCTTTTGTAGTCGTGTATCCGTGTAGTCTGCTGTCTCGAATGTATTTAATGCATTAAGGCTCATTTCTGCAGGCAACGGTTGGCAAGTCAAGTCAATATTGAAGAATTTATTAGTGAGATGCCGGTCGATATGTTCGATGGAGTATGCCAAAATGCACTGCTTGGTGTGGATAATGGGCCGGTGGCATAATTTTTTTAAAGATGACGGAGGCAGGAATGTTACTATGATATTTTTAATTTTTTTGCCCAAAATGGAAGTTCTGCACTTATCTGACATGTGGATTGAACACAGCACGATAACGATTGTCTAATTTAGAGGCCATTGTTTCGGTGAACAGTTATTCCAGTCGGTCGCTTTGATCGTGCCATTTAACGACTTTTGAAAAATTTTTTGTTGGGACTGTGTTAATTCGCACCGCAATATTAAAATACAAATTTCGGCCTGTTTCTAAATTTTATGTTTTTTTTTTAAATCAAATCCGAAAGCTCTTAAAAAATTACCCTTTGGCAAGTAACGAGTATCAATTCGTTAAGTGTATATGCGTGTGTTGATCGCATGTTCCTATTTTTCTTTTAGTATTTTTTATTTTTTTTTATTATTTATGTTTTTTTTAAGATGCAAATTGCAATCACAATAAAAACGTTTAACCAATATTAGCTTATATTCCGACATATAAATCGTATGACTATAAAATACGTGGAATGTTTGATTCTTTTATATAAAACCCGCTTGATGGGTAATTAATTAAAAATAATTTTATTACATTAAATTTTATAATATATTAACTCTTTTAAAATCGAGAAAATTAAATACATAATTTTTAATTAATTAAAGCAAATCGCATAATAACAAAATGTGCCCGTTTAAGAATCTAACATTTGAAAACAAATTCTGTGTGAGCCTTCTAATGAGGCTCATAACGCAGGCTAAAGAGGCTCGCCTAATGTCATGCGTAATCAGATGCTGCGAATTAAAATCATGTGCTATAATTATGCAAAAAAATATATATATCCACAGAGAAGGTGTGAAAATTGTTCCGGCCTCCTTCAAGGACAGTTTATACTAGGCTGCAAGTGATAACTCCTCCACAAAGGATAATTGAGTGACGACAAGGATAATTCATACACAAGTGGTCAGAAAAAGACCAGTAGTAAGTGTGCGATCATATAAAATATAGTCTGTTGAAAGTTGGGCAGACACAAAACCAAAGTTGATAGAAAGTTTCAGTTTTCCTCAATTAACGCATTTAATTAGTTCAATTACCCATACAAAATTGTAATTAAGTAATTGCTCAATTAACACTTAATTGTTATAAAAGCAAGTAAAACTGAAAAGTGTGTTTAGTGAGCAGAACACAACTCATTGAACAAACTTAGCCGAGACTTAACATCTAAATTGTTGAAGTTAAATTATAGATACTAAATCAATTAGAAAATTAAAAAAAACAGATTTCAGATTTGAACTTGAGCACCTCAAGTATATAAAAAAAAAAATTTGTCATACATTAATTGAATTCACTAAATTTTGTATATGTAAACGGGAAGATAATTATGGCAATTAAGTGAATACTGACTTAGTCCCAGTTTACATTGTGCGATTTTTGTCGCTGCGATTCTTATTTTGTGTGGGAGTCCTGAAATAGGAATATATATGTACCATTTGTATCCATTTCTCGCTCTTCCTCACTAAATATCAAGAATTGTTGCGACAAAAATTGCATAGTGTAAACCGGGACTTAATTAAAAATGGATGTTTGAACATCGAATTATAAACATTTTGTATACGAGAGTTGTTTCCAGGTAGAGCGGGTGGTCAACTAAAAATTTCCAGCATCCCTGGAATTAAAGAAAACACTGAAATATTTAGCAACAAATTTTATTCTCCAGAATTCAATAATTTATTAATAATATTTTATTCTTTTATTTTAAAAGCATTTCACAAAACAACAATTTCCAACGAAATGAGATAAGAAAATAAAATTCAAAATTACCAAAAACAAAAACCAAATTCAAAGTAAATTAGATTAAAAAACACACAAATTTTTGTTATTTTCAATTTAAAGTCCCACGTAAAATATTTTTATTTTATTTACAAAAACTGTTTACCGCCAGTTCAGTTTTTGTTTGCATGATAAGCCACATTTAGAATAGTTTCATGGAAAGAAAAATTTTTTTTCTTGTGCAAATTTTTAATGTTTTTTCTATCGAACTTTTTATTATATTAGGACAATTTTATTTAACATTTTTTCCCCAGAAATACAGGCTTTCATAACAAAAAACTTGAATGTAAGAAAAACAATTCTTAACAAAATAATTTGCATAACGCAGATTTGAACCTGCGACTGAATGGTTTTATTATTCTATCTTAGGACTAAAATTAATAAGTTTGAAAAATAAAAATTTTCAATTTATTAAATAATTAATCAAAACCTTAATATTTTCCTCAAACTCAATTAGAGCAGGAGAATCTTTATTAGCCTCTCTTATACCCACGTTCAAGGATTCTAAAAGTTTACTTAAGTTTGCTAAAACTCAGCCAAGACATGACCCACACATTGCCGTATACTAAAGAAATGCTCCACCATTTTAATTAGCAATTCCCAAAAATATTTTACTTCATGTTTAAGGCGAAACCTGCACTCTTCTTGCAACTGAACACATGATTGTAGTTTTTGCTGCTTATCATTTGACTTATTAAAAAGAACACCGTCTTTGTTTGTAGATAAGACGAAACAAATAATTGTGCTTTAAACACATTCACGACTGCCGGCTACCGACTACATGGCTACATGTGCCGCTAGCAACACTTGTCGCCGTATAGCCAGCTACTTAATTATTTTGAACGCGGCAGCCACAACGTCCACATCTCATTTTAGTGGTGCCACTTTAATGTATAAAAATAAAAGCGCTTATTCTAAATCTATTTATAGTTCGAAACAAAATTAATAATATAAACACTTTATTTGTTTGTAGCTCTTTATTGTTTTTGCATTTGTAATAAATACATTTTGATGTCCTTTTTTTGTTATGGCACTATGAAAATGAGTTCATGAGTTAATTCATTTGTGAACTAACTCACGTCTTTTATCGATAACGGCTACCAAGTATAAAAAATATTAGAGGTCAAATGTCGTTGCATCGAAATTTTTCCAAAATAGTGGAATTTTTTCTTGAAAAATCAGATACAAAATTTCAAAATTTAATCATACTCGCAATAGGTGAATAAATTTGAATAAATTTGAATAAATTTGAAAAATATGTCCAACAATAGAAAGACATTTTGGGGTACTTTGAAATGATACCCATATCGTTTATATGCGGCTTATATTCTAGGAGTTACTACCGAAAATAAAAATAATTAATAAATAAAATTAAAAAATAAATAAAGAATAAAAGCCGAGAGAGATCGCCAAATAAATAAATAAATATTACAAAATAATTTTTATTCTTGAAAGGGCTATTGCATTTTTTTATTTCATATACTTGAATAGTGTGAAAATATTTTTAAACGCTTATTTACTTAAGATGTTTCAGTATGTTGGCAGCACTAATTTCTGTATTGTCGCCAGCGTTGCCATAACTTTTTCAAAAAAAAAACTGCAACTTTAGAAAAAAAAAACTGGTTTTCACGTAAAAAAACTGCACATAAAAAATTCACAAAAATATATAGTTTTTTTCATATTTTTTTATTAAAACAAAAACATAACACAACAAATTAAATATGATATACATCTACATATAACAAAGCAATTCATTTTAATAAAAAATATATAGGTACATAGGGTTTAAATAAACAAAAAGAGTTCATTATTATTCAGATATAATACTGCCTGTTCCAGAATCTCGACAAGTCGATGTCGTTCTCATATTTATATTGAAACCAATAATTAAAAATTTAAATTTGTTTGTATGTACATAGAAAAACACAAGGCATATCTAACTAACAGGTACAACCATTTCTACAAAAATAGAACACTTATTGTAGAAACTACCTTAACAGTTGCAAAAATCGTTAAACGACACTACTAAGTTTGACGTTTTATCAGGTTAGGCAAGTGAGCTCGTGCTCCCACCTGCAATATACACCTTGGTAAAATGCAACTTGCTTTGTGGTCAGGGGTGCAAAAAGATGTATGGGGTAATTACATACTCGTATAAAAAAGTATAGTTAAAGCTTGCCACTGTTATATTAAGCAAATGGGGTAAAATTATGGTTTCAGAAATTGGAGTTCAAATAACAAAATTAAGAGTAAAAAAGTAAAATGTAAAAACTGCAAAATCTGCACAATTTACAGAAAAACTGGTTTTTAAAGAAAAAAACTGCAAAACTGCTCAATGCTTAGAAAAACTGTCAAATGCAGATAAATCTGCACATTTGGCAACGCTGATTGTCGCCTACGAAAATAGAAATTAGTTTATTTTGACTACAACCACAAAAGTAACACGGACAACAACCTGCCGTGTAGACGTGAAAATAATTATTCCTATATAAATACATGTACTCTATTTCTGACAGGTTGTAGTCGGTAGCCTGCTGTCGTGAATGTGTTTAATGCATTACTTAAGAGAAAAAAACGTCAAGCTTATTATAATAAAATATTTTAGAAACGAAAAAATGTTTTATATTAAATTGTATTAAGATTCATAGGCTAATTGTTCGAAATTTGTTTTTAAATCTCAGAAAGACATGATAAATATTCCAAGGCACAAAGGAAAGTCAACATCAGTTTTATTCAACTTACACAGCAGAGCAGAACAGCTGTTTTCGAAAGGCGCAACCCGTTCATCATCAGTGCTCATGTGTATTGTGTTTGTCACCACTTATTAGGTGGCTTAGTTGAATGTGATAACAGTTCCTATTTACACAAATTTTATTGTGAAAAAGGATACTATAAATGCTTTAATATTACAAAAATATTTAAAAAAATTTTTGTATTGGTCAACTGGCTGAAATCAACGGGTTTAATTAATAGGAAATAAAATTTTTTTCGAATTAACCGATCAGTTAATCTGATGGCCATTAATGGATTAAAAGATTAACGATTAACCGAATGAATCGAATGAATATTCTAGTAGCTGTCGATGTTGCAGTGAACGAAGTAACCTTAATCTTAACCACGTGACACGCATATTGGCGTCATCTAACGATCCCTAAGACAAATTTTTGTGAAAGACTTCACATATTCCCGTAAAATGTGCAAACAGTCCTTCACTTTTTCCTGCTGATCGTCAGCCGCGTGTAACAACAACGAAAATCTTAATAAGAACCACACGAAGAAATAATCCATTACACATTTCGAAATCTTTTAAATATTCTGCATTTCAAGATAAAATGAGTGAAAAGAAATTTAAATACCAGCCGTTATCTAAGATATTTTAGTTAATTTGTTGTGTGTATGTATGTACGACTCCAGATGCCTGCACAAACTGTTCACTTATGCGTATCTGTAAAATTTAATGTAAACTATTTTACAGATAGTCTTGCCATGTTTACGGTTGTTTGTGTACAATTTATAAATATTTTCAATTAATATATGCAACTCATTGCTTATATGTAGATGTATGTATGTATGTATATGTAAGTGTGTGTATGTTTAGGAATTTTCCAACATAGAACACAGTCATTAATGTATTATTCTGATTATTATGCAAAGTGAGCATTAAAGCGCTTGTTTTCAACCACTTTTGCAAGCAAAATTTCAAAAGTACATACAACAACAAAACAAAAACACACACAAAAAAAGTGAAATAAAATTACAAAAACAAAAAAGATTGAAACCTAGATGTACAATGTACGAATGAACAGTGAAAATTCCCCCCCACCCCAAAAGCACAGAGAAACCAAACCCATTAAAACAATTTTTATTTAGCCATACACAAGTTGGCTTAACATCTAGACAGTTAATCGGTGCGCCGGACAGTCAGCCAGTCAGCTTGCTTGCCGTAACACACTAAACAACAGCCGGTTAGCGCAAGTAAATGCATGCACAAGCAAGCACACTGAGCATATCTCATTATATGTGTGTATGTCAGTCAATCTGTTTGTTGTTGTTTTTTTTGTTGTATGGAGTAGAGCCACCAGCCATTCCTTGCGATACTTGGAGCTTCATACAAACACACACACACGATTGTATATATACATATTTCTTATTGCCGCTGTAGTTGTTGTTGTTGTTGTTATTGTAACATTTGCAAACAAGTATCTACGAAATGTATTTCAGGGTCAGTAGACGACAAAATGCGGCGTCACTGCTACATGTAGTCAATATGTTTGGTTAAGTGTAGTCACTATTGTGAATAGAAAATAAAGTTAATGCCATTGCTAAGGGTTTTTTTTGTCAAATCTTTTTGTTGTTGTAACAACTGGAAGTGAATTATAAAATCGGGTATGTAAAACAATAATTACAACATAAGCTTTTAAGAAAATGAATAAATAATTCACTAATTTAGAGAAAATAGTTTTCCATTTAAATAAAAAAACAAATTAAAGAGTTTTGTGTATTTTAAAAAGTATCCAAGAGATAATAAGCATTTTGTATTGATTACAAAATGATTTGTTTGAAGATACACGGCGAGTATTTATGACATCTTGTTAATGACTTTTTAAGAACTTTTTTAATATATTCTTTCAGATACAAATTAATATGTCAGATTAGGCGAAAATTCTCTTAAGTTAATATTTTTACTTTTTTCTCTCTTTCTACCTCTCTCTCTCTCTCTCTCTCTGTGTGTGTAGCAAATGCTCTTTATTTTGGCTCTCATTTGGTGTAGCTATTTTGTTCAATTTATTTACCATAAAATTAAAAGCGTATTTATTCTCTGCATTTTTAATCGCTTGTATGACGTTCATGTTAATTTGATTTTTTTGGTTTTTGTTTTATTTTTTTGTTTTCTGGTTCCTACTGCCGCTTCTGCGTTGTGTATCTCACAGATGTTAAGCAGAAAACAGGCAGGCAGACAGACGTACGGACGGACAGACATAGCGACTTGTTTAACAAGTGACATCATAAAAATTAAACGCTTCATTCGTATCAGCTGTGAATTTATTTATTTACAATCACACGCAAAGGAAATAAGAGCGTGAACGTTTTGAATGGTTTCACTGAAAATGTTTTATGAGATTGACGGTCGTAATGGCACTACGACAAACTGACTGAGTGAATGACTGAACTAATGAATATAAATTTATTTTATATGTTTTTTTTTGTTTTTGCTTCTACCTACTCTTCTCTTTCTCTTTAATAATTCCTATTCATTAGTGTGGTTGGCTTTATCGTACTACAAGTGCTTGTAGGCAAGTATGTACATGCATGCCCAGACATGCATGTGTATGTTTGAGCTTGTGTATCTATGTTTATGAGAATGTTTTTATTATTTATATGGTCTTAAACAGTAGATACAAAAGTGTTTATTTAATTTTTTATTTTATTTTTTTTAATTTGCCATTGATGATTTTGTTTTTTTTCTGTTTTGAAGAGGGGGGTTAAAACAGTTTAATACTTGGTATGATTTTTTTTTGTAAATGTTGTGTAGAGTTTGTTTTTGTGTTTGATTTTCTAAACTTGTAATAGGTATGAAAAGTGTTAAGTAATATATAAAACTTACCATTTGGAACAGGAAAATTAGGTTAAATGATGTTGGCATACCCTGTTGTAAAGGGAAGGGTTAAGGCCAGCGCTGTCTGCATTTCATGTCCCCCGGGAAACATCTATAAAAAGAAAAGAAATTAAAGTTAGATCCATAAATTTCTTGGGCAACTTCCTTTATGCTAGTGTACCGGAGAAGAGAACAGAATTTCTATTACAGGGATATTATAATAATCAACTGTTATCAAAATTAATGTTCATTAAACTGTTTGGTCACGTAATGCTCAACAGAGTCTTATTCTTCTTAAACTGTTATAAATATATGTACATACATACGAATGTGTGTGTGTGTATAATGGTTTTGCGTGCTGTTAATAAAATTATAAATTAATTTATGTACCTACGAGTATTTACTACAAAACAAAATTGCCTTTGAAACTGTAAGCAGCTATTTATTTTATATATTTTCCATTTTTCGTACAAAAGGAATTGGGAAATTAAACTTTGAATAAGGCTGTACGCATCAGGCCTAACAACTCCCAGGGCATTCACAGTCGGTCGCTTCGCATGATCTGTTAGCCGATTGTTGTAGATTTGGTTTAAACAACCTGTAAAAAGCTTTTTTATTCAGAAGTAGATCGTGTAAAGGCATCAAGACGAAAAAGAAAAATTATTAAAATTACTAAAGGGTGGGCAGATTTTAGGTTAGGAAGTAAATTGGCTTAAAAACAAACTTCTTTGACAAATTCAGTTTTATTCATACCAAAGTAAAGTAGATATACGAGAATTACTAATAGAATACCTATGATGTTGGGAAAATGTCCACCTCTGGTACGTGTTCATTCAACGTTTGGCAAAATATACCTATAAGGAGTGCTCGTAGAATGTTGAAATTTTGCTCTGAGCCTTTGGTTAGCTCAATTAAGAAAAATATAAAGTTTCATTAAAATTGGAAAGTTTCATTATAATGGAATGAAATTATTTTCCATTATTAACCGGAAGGATTGTAATAGAAATAATTTGAGAAAATATTCAGTAGTTTTTTATAGCATTTTCAAAAAATAAAAGTTATTTGGCAGAGCCTGTATAATAAAAAAAATTTATTTTTCCTTATATGTGAAATATATTTGATATTTTTGAAAGATGTGCATTAAAAAATGCAAAAAAGAAAACAGTTCCAGAGCTGGAAAATTTATTTTTTTTGTTGGAATATTAAATCAATTAAATTAAGCTAATTTTCCTAATAAAATTATGCATAAATAAAAACTATTGTTATATTTATTTAAGCCACCTAATAAGTGGTGACACACAAAATACACTTGAGTACTGATGATGGAAGTGTAGTGGCTTTCGAAAACAGCTGTTCTCCTCTGCTGTGCAAGTTGAATAATTCAAAACTGATGTTGACTTTCCTTTGTGCCCTGGAATATTTCTCACGTATTTGTGAATTTAATGAAAATTTCAAACAATTTTCAAACAAAATTTCAAATTAAACACATATTATATTATACAAAGAATTGAATTAGTATTGAAAATCAAAGAGAGATATAATCAGAGAGATGAAGCGTTCTTATGAGTGCATGTAACGAGTAATTTTTTAGCAACACTCTTTTTGGCAACACTATTTTTGGCAGCTCAGCTGTTTTCGTCTATTATGTTATTCTTAAACATGCTCAGTTTTGTCTATAACTTAACCAGGGATCGTTTTACAAACGAATAGAGCTTGCGTTTATTATCAAAATTCATGATCGCTTAAGAAAGTCCATCGCACTGATTTCTGGTTGAATGGATACATGAACAAGCAAAATTGCCGTGCATGATGGGTAGAGCAGCAAGAAGAACTGTTTGGTTTGGATTGTAGGCCATTTTTCCGAAATGGAGGCAACGATTATATTATGTGTTTTTCCCCCAAAAATGGAAAAGCTGAACTGGGCTGGCATGTGGTTTCACAGCAAACGAAACAATAGCCTATCTGAGAGTAGAGTTCGATAAACTTTTTATTTCATGTTTGGGGCCGGTCAATTGGCCGCCTAAATTGTGCGATTTAACACCTTTATAATGGATCGTAACTTTCGTAAATACTTCCGCCTGCCAGATCATAACACAGTATTTCAAACTGAGATCGTGGCTATTGCGGCAGGGATAAAATGGTTGAAGGAAATTGATAACATACTACCGGTTCGTATATTCACGGTTAGTAGGAAAGGCATCGAGGCCCTACGATATTATGCGGTTCAATCTAGGTGTGTATTACAATATGAAATAAACTCAAACACGCATTGTGGAGGTGGTGAGATAATATGGATTCCAGGACATCAGGGGATACCTGGAAATGTTGAGGCAGGTAAGCTAGCAAAGATGGGACCATTAATGGCGAACATCACACTGGATACTCCGAGGCCATTTCAGTTTTTTAAGAACGAACTAAGGCAATGGGCTATAGAATTGCATACCAGAGATTGGCAGCACTCTAACGTAGGTAGGGTGACTAGGATTCTATGGGGTGACCCAGATTGTAACAGGACAAAGGAGATCCAGCACTACGAAGATTGGTTAATTTAATAACAGGACATACAGAGTTAAGGAATCACCTGGCACGCATGGGTATCGTTGACGATATAACATGCAGGGCCTGTCAAGAGGATGACGAGATAATTTTGAGCAGTACTTGTGCTACTGTCCAGCTTTTATTCAAGTCAGGAGACAAACATTTAATCAGGAGATTATACAGGAGATGGAATTTCTTAGCGGATCTCAATGGAGAGACTTAAGAAGATACATTGAAGAAACTAGCTCGATAGTTTGGTTTTGAGTGGACTATCGATGTTTTTCATCCGATAGCGATACTATCGAGAAAAATCAGGTTATGAAATAAAAACTTCAACATTCAAATTTCGCCGCCTGTAAGCTTTTGTAATAATAAAAATAATGATAAACATAAATGTAAAAATAAATAAATAAATTTATTAAATTGAATTAAGATTTATAGGTTAATTGTTCGAAATTTGTTTGTTTTTAAATCCAGAAAGACATGACAAATATTCCAAGACACTAACGAAAGTCAACATCAGTCTTTTAGTTATTCAACTTACAGAGCAGAACAACTGTTTTCGAAAGCCGCAACGCTTTCATCATCAGTGCTCTGTATCAACCTGATGTTAACACATTTTTGTGTTGCCGGGTACATATACATATACATATGTATGTGTATGTTTAGTTTGTTTATTCCCTGCATGAGATCGAACTAGTATCAAATTAGTATTGCACTAGTACAAAAATCACCAGTACTAGTCCCCAACTGTGAACTTTCCTATACCATGTTCATGCTCAAATTAACATCGAGTGTGTTTGGAAAATTACAAGTACAATAGAAACTAGGGGGATACTAGTACTATTAGTACTAGATGAGTACTAGTATAATTTCTTCTAGTCATATACTAGTACAAACAGTTCTGCATTAAGAACTGGTTCATATATAAAAAAAATCCCTAAATTTATTGGTTTTTTAAACTCAATGAAATTTGTTAAGTCTTTGTCTTCACAAGCAATTTTCGGTTCCTCAATTCTTAGTTTATAAGAGGAAATGGAAAGTTCCTCTTATTTAGTTTTTAAAATGTCACTTTTTTTAACTCACAAGAAAACTGCGGCTTACTTACACAAATTATCGAATAAATAAACTGATATGCAGGTGACAAAGTCTTCTAATGCCATTCTCTGTTTTAAATTTTAATTTGTTTAAAAATTGTAACAATTAAAAATAAAATAAATGAAAATGCGAATTAGCAATTCGCTTTAAAACATGATCAAAAAGTACTATGAAATTCTACAAGTCAAATCAATCTACAAATAAACTATTTGAAGTACTAGTACTTTTCTGTATATGTTCAATCACCTTTTGAACTAGTGCTTGCTATACTAGTAATCGTACCAGCAGCTTAAAGACAATTAACGCTTATCCTCCTGCAGGGTTGTTATTTGAAATAAAACTTTTTACGTTTCTAAAAACTTCAACTTATTTTTCACTTTATGGAAGATAGCATAATTTTAGTTTTTAATTCCATACATTTTTTGCTGTAGACAATTTTCCGAGAATTCGAGACTATCGATAGTATCGATAGCATCGCAAAAAACTATCGAAACTATCGAATGGCGCGACTATCGATAGTTTTGCAGCTCTAGGAGGCTCCCTATAATAAAAGGGAACTCCTTATAATAGAGCGCACAACAGACCTATGAGGCCTAGGTGTGATACTGAACGGATTGGGATAGCTTTGCTTACGCCCCTCTCTTCAACCTAACGTAACAACTTTAGAAAATTTTTTTTGGGTCTATGTTAAGGCTCATGTCTGTAGGGATAATCTCGAAAAAAAACACCCATTGCATACTCCAGAGGTATGTCGCCGAAGGCTGTATAAGATTCCCCACAGCCGTATATAGTACTTTTTCTGTTTTTCCTTTATTTATAAAATAAGGAATGCACCTAGAATATAATCACTTTGAAGTACATATTTGATAAATTTTGAAACATAAAAACAGCACGATGAGGAAGAAATTAAGTAAAATTAATCTGGAAGTACATTCCTTAAAACTCAGCGTTGCAAATAAAAGCAATTTCAAAATATCTAAAAATTTTCTCTTACCCACAAGTATATCCTTCCTATAAAAATAAAAATACTTGTCATGATGAAGAGTAAAAAGAAGTTATAACAAAGAGAGTCTAACAGCCTTCTTTTGAAGGCAATCACAAGCATGAATCAGAGAGAAACGAGCGCCAAGTATAGGTAGACAGACGCACACAGTAACCCACAGCCTTACCAAACACATGCATGCATACATATGGTTATGCATGCATGTGTCTGTATGTGTATGCTTCAAAACATCTGTGTGTGGTTACATAAATTTTTATTGAAATGTCCTTTTTCTGTATGTTACACCAAGTGTTTGTTTTGTGTGCGTGCACTCCGTAAGTGGTTGTGTGAGCCAGCGAGAATTTAAAATACTAACGTTTCTTTGAATTGCTGTATGAACATGTTGTCACTTTGGAAATACGAGTACATTTCAGAGGGGAAGTAATTTTTTTTCCTTATTAATTATAATTAAATTTAACAAGATTTTTTTTTTAAAGCTCTGGCTATGAGTAATGAAAATTAAATTTTTTTAACGCATGTAATTTCCATGTTCATACAATATAATTAGTAAGTGAAATGTTTTAAGTCTAGTATTTTCGATGTTAATTATAAAGTTGTTGCTTAACACGATGTTCTGGAAAATGCCACAATTAAAGGTTTTTCGAACACGTCCATGAAACACGTTATTAGTGAGGCATTACATTCATCGGGCTATTGTTTTAATCGCTTCATTAATTAAGCAATTTCCTTGTTTAATCTATCAATTTTGGTTATTAAGCAGTTAACCGATTAATAAAATTTTTTCATATATTTTAGACTTAATTTCGAAATATGGAGCACATACATATACGAGTCATTATTTTGAGATTTTGGAATAAAAAACAAATAAAAAAAAAGAAGAAAAAAACCGAAGACTAATTGACAAAAATGCATTAACAAAAGGGATGTCAGCTCTTTTTATACCATAACTTAATAGCTTAAATAGATCTCCTAAATTAATCTTTTTGAAATAGGATTATTTAAAATATTTGCCAAAATCTTTTCAAAATTTATCAAAAAATCCTTACATGTATGCTAAATAGTGAGGAAGTCGAACGCAATCCTAGCAGAGAATAATCGATTTCTCACTCCTCTTTCCGATTTCTTCCGAACATATAAGATCATCTATTACGCCATTAAATTAATGTTTTGATTCTTTCACGGTCTTAAGGGTGGCCCACCCATTGTACTACAATAACAAATTCAAATAATATTGTAACAATCATTATAGTTCATATAATTTTTTTTTCATAATATAAAAAAAAATTATATTCTGACATAATGACTTCTAAACGGTTAACCGATTAAAAGTCAATCTTTAATCGGTTAACCGATTAACTTTTAACCGATTAATATATATTCTGTAATCGATTAACTTCTATTGGGCTAACGATAAATTTCTATGCATCTATCGGATCAGCGGTTAACTGATCAGACTTTATTCGGTTAACCGATTGACTTTTAATTAGCTAGCCGATTGACTTTTAATCGGTATTTGATTAACTTTTAATCGATTAACTTTTATTCGGTTAATGATAACCTTTTAACTAGGTAGTCGATTAACTTTTAATCGATTTACCGACTACATTTTAATCGGATATTCGATTGAATTTTAATGGGTTATCCGATTATCTGTTAATCGGTTATCCAACTATCTGTTAGTCGGTTATCAGATTAACTTTTAATTGGTTACCCGATTAACTTGTAATCGGATATCCGATTAACTTTAAATCGGTTATGCGATTAACTTTTAATCGGTTATCCGATTAACTTTTAATCGGTTATCCGATTAACTTTTAATCGGTTATCCGATTAACTTTTAATCTGTTATCCGTTTAACTTTTAATCGGTTATCTGACTAACTTTTAATAATTTATCCGACTAAATTCTAATCGGTTATCCGATTAAAAATTAGCCGATTGAATAACTTAATACTGATAATGATACTATTCTACGTCATTCGATATTGAACGAAATTTCCATTTAATTGATAATTTGGCGTCTAATCTTCCACAAGCGGAGATTGTATATGATTTAGTCGAATTGGGATCCCCCATTTCGCAGGCCATTGCTACATATGAGTATATAATAGTAAATAGTCGTTCGGGTATCCTAATGTAAAGGATAACTTTGCGAATGCTAGTTAAATATAGCGTTGCTGAAAGACATCTCACACGTGAAGTTGGCTCTTACATCGTTATTCTAGTGACCTGTTTATGACACAATGAAGATGACTTTGGGCATTTTCTCATGATAAAATGTGAAAGAGAATGTGTTAATAAACCTCTCCCTGGTCCACAGGTACACGTTTTAATTAACTGTCCAGCGAATGATATAGCGCGCTAGAGCCCAGTTCTGCATGGAGTGCCTGACCGTATCAAATGTTTTAGAGAAGTGAAATAATGGTCCGCTGAATAGCTATAAAGTTCATGTTTCTGGTTAATATCAACTTGAAAATCTAAATAATTCTTTAACTCAAATATAATATATTTATAAATTTTTTTATTTATTAAAACCATCCGTAGCAGGAAAGTGTCCGATTATAGATTTAATTCAACTATCTATCTAAAAACTTAACACCATTGTACTAAATACTACAAACAGTTGTACCGTCTGATTGCAAGATTCATTTAAATTCAAGCAACCAATTTATTCGCTTGAGAATGCATAATTTATTAGTTAATTCCTGATGAAATACACTGATTTTCACAACATTTCACACAAACTGAAATGCATAAACTACAATAATAAATCCATTTAAATCCAATAAAGTGTCATAACTAAAGAACATACTCGTACATCGACAATAGCCAAATGCATAATTAAATCAAAAAGTTTTTTATGACAATTAAAATGTCCAATAGCAAAAGTTCAACCCAATTAAATTATGTATCCCCCTGCTATCAATATCGACTGATACATGCTTCGTTCGTACTAACAAATTCCCATACATACAAACTTATACGACATAATCCACACAAGTTGAGATGTTCATGCATGCAAGAAGAAGAGCAGGAAAATAGGAAACAAAAGGACTGAAAGCGACAGGCACGCCACAAACATAAACCGCACTCAATAGCCGATTTTTATATGTTTATTTAGTCTAAGTTTGCTTTTCATTTTGCACGAGTACTTGTTGTTTTAATCTTTAACAAATACTTTTATAATTGGGTTATTTTTTTCCAGATCTTTTTTTTATTATTATTTACACTCAAGCAACCCAAAATGGTTTTACTTGACAATATGTTTAAAATAAATGTCGTGTGAAAAAAATGGTTCTATTATTTAGTTGTACGAGTAATTGTAGTCAAATTTAAAAATGGATATTAACAATAATTATTATAGCATACGAGGTCTGTTCAAAATATAATAGGTGCATAGATATGAAAAAGTTATTCTATCATTTAGTTATAATTGTAATAAAAGTATAAAATTAATTTTAATAATAATTTAAATAGCATACGAGGTCTGTTCTAACTATTCTACGTACATACATTTGTACATATGTATATGAATCCACTATTCTATTATTTAGTCATAATTGTAATAAAAATTAAGAATTAATTTTAAAAATAATTATTATAGCATACGAGGTCTGTTCTAAAAAAACAGTATATACATATGTGCCTATATGAAGCAACTACATATTCTATTATTTGGTCATGATTGTAATAAAAGCAAAAAATGTATTCTAATAATTATTATAGCATACGAGGTCTGTTCAAAATATAATAGGTGCATAGATATGAAAAAGTTATTATATTATTTAGTTATAACTGTAATAAAAGCATAAAATTAATTTTAATAATAATTATTATAGCATACGAGGTCTGTTCTAACTATTTTATGTACATACATTTGTACATATATGAATCCACTATTCTATTATTTAGTCATAATTGTAATGAAAATTCAGAATTAATTTTAAAAATAATTATTTAGCGTACGAGGTCTGTTCTAAATAAAACAGTATATACATATGTGCCTATATGAAGCAACTATTCTGTTATTTAGTCATGATTGTAATAAAAGCAAAAAATTAATTTTGATAATTATTGTAGCATACGAGGTCTGTTCGAAATATAATAGGTGCATATGAAAAAGTTATTCTATTGTTTAGTTAAAATTGTAATAAAAGTATGAAATTAATTTTAATAATAATTATTATAGCATACGAGGTCTGTTCTAACTATTTTACGTACATACATTTGTACATACATTTGCGATGAGATACATTCAAAATTGGACAACAACCTTATATCATTTTTGGTTTTACTTGATCATTCCAAGGCGTTTGACACCTTTGAACATACTATTTTACGTCAGAAACTCAAATTTATGTGCCACTTTTCAAACACTTCTATAAAATTACTTTATTATACCCTCCAAAAAAGAATTTGGAGGGTATATTCACTTTGTCATTCCGTTTGTAACGCATCGAAATATCCATCTCAGACCCCATAAAGTATATATATTCTTGATCAGTGATGAAATTTAAGACGATCTGAGCTTGTCCGCCCGTCCGTCCGTCCAAACGAGAAGAGCTAGACCCTTAGAATTTAGTATAAATACATTTTGAAGCTTAGAGCAGGGAAAGTTCGAAGATGGGCTAAATCGGGCAAGAGGGAAAAAAGTTCCCCTAAGAAGAACTAAACCAACCCAGAAAAAACAACATCATTTTTAAAGTTTTTTGGTTATTTTGTTAAGCAAATGATATATTTTTATGTCAAATACGGCCCAACGACTTAAACTTGAAGCCATAAAATAAAAATAGAAAATTTTGGACCCCGCCCACTTTAGTGGGCGTTATTATATGCCAAAATAGCATAAAAATTTAACAAATTGTTTTACATAAGCCTACATTCTTTAAAAATAACATTTTTAAGCCTTAATGACGAAGCTGAGATGTAACCTGGAAGTACTCTGCCCTACCCCTTCTCCCCCTTCACCCCCTATATGACCCTACCAAAAAAAAAAAATTTTTTTTTAATTTTGTATATAATCATCCCAAGCATTTATTTTTAGAGTTTTATGACTACCTGTTTCTGCCCTACCCCTTCCCCCCCTTTTGCCCCTTAAATGACCCTATCAAAATATATATAAAATTTTATTTTGTATATAATTATCCCAAGCATTTATTTTTAGAGTTTTATGACAAAGGTGAAATGTTTCCCCCACAGCCCTTGCCAGAACGACCCCACCAAAATACAGTTTTTATACCCTCCAAAGAGAATTTGACCCTATAAAGTAAATATATTCTTGATCAGTAATGAAGTCTAAGCCGGTCTAGCAATGCCCATACGTTCGTCTGTGGAAAACATGATATTGTGTATTTTTGAACTCCGCCCCCTTTAGTGGGCGTTAACGTACGATATTATATAAAGGAACTCTGTCCCACCAAGTTAAACATTTTAAATTCACTTACTAAATATTTGGAGGGTATTTGAGATTCGACCCGGTCGAATATAACGTTTTTACTTGTTTTTCTTCCATTTAAAATTAATTAATTAGATATTAACTCGTGTCTTACTCCTCAATTACAAAGTGACCTATTAGTCAGCACTCGTTTTAATCGCACATAATCTTGTTGTGGTAATCTGCTTCTCAGTGGGATTTGATTTGATTTTTCTTTTTTTCTGAAATTTAAAACCGGAGCTAAGAAATTTTCTTGTGGTTTGTTGTGAATATTTTTATCACAACCCGGCATGATTTTTGGCTCAGTTTGAGCATTTTGGCTAATCATGCTGTAAACTATAACATTTTGCTTTCGGATTTTCTCTTCCTTTGAATTATTGTTTTTTCTTTTCTTTTATTGTTATATTTACCCAAAATTTCTGTCAGCAGCCACAAGTTGTAAACTCATGTTACACACATAACATTCATACGTAAAGGAAAGGTATATATCGTCAGTGTTAAGCAGAAAGACCCTAACAGCCATATGTAAAAACGAGCAGAAAGCGGGACGTTTTTTTCCGCTGAGCTTTAACGCTGAAATGCCATACCTAAAGGCCGAGACACATAGAATCCGTCATACGTTATAAGTCGCCTTTTTCAACTTACAGCTGAGTTGAAATACATGCTTTCTTATGTGAGTTGTCACATTCAGTACTTCTGCGTCAAAGCAAAGTACGAAAGTTGGCCAACTTTTAACTTTTGACGTACGTTGAATACTTTGACAGAAATCGCTGAGTTTTTCAAATTGTTGTAATCAATTTTTTGTATTGTGTGTTCGGGAAAAATTAAATAATATACAAATAAATTTTATAATATATATAAATTTAACATAAATAAATAAAATGGGAAACATACAATTGATTTAATATCCGTCAACAAATTACTCATTGTGCCAGCCTTTTCCGTCAGTACTTTAATGTCAGTTGAAAAAGGCGACGTATAACGTATGACGGATTCTATGTGTCTCGGCCGTAAACAAAAGCGGCAACGTTATGTCAAAAAACAATAAACACAGAGTTATCAAACAAACAAATTAAACAACCCTGTTTATTTTAACAGCTGGACGGACGACATTTGTGATTTTGTTATTGAAATTTTGTATAAATTACAAACGTGCATACATATGTATGTGTATAATCATATTGTAAATATTTTCTTATCTCCATTTTCTAATACGAAGTGCACAAATTTTTTCTTTTATTATTTATTTCACTTTTGTAAATTTTTGCTTTTTTTCTCTGGTTACAATTGTTTTCTTTTGCAACTAAGTTCATTAGAAAACGCTCTGTCAAAATCGGATTTTCCAATAGCAAAGCGTTGCCGCCGCGTTATTTCGGTATGCTCCATACAAAATGTATGGACATGAGAACTTTTGACAGCTAAAAAACGCTTGCCGCCCGTATTTAGGTATGGCTGTAAAGCTGGATTCACCAATTAACTTGGTTTGGAAAAGTGTTGTCAAATTAGGGGGTTTCCCCATAGATTTAGGGTTTTTTACTATTTAGGGGCAGATTTAGGGGTTAATATTCTTTAGGGGGAAATTTGGGGGTAATAAAATTTTATTTAGGGGTACATAATAGTACATAATTTAACAACTGAGCATGTCGAAGATATTGTATCGAAATGGCGATTTAGAAAGTAATCACGCAAATACCAACATTAAAACATTTTTCTCGTTAAATCAATTTTGTTGGTTTTCCTTGAACTGCAAAATATAAATTTTAAAAAGTTGTTTATCTTTACAATTTATTACCAATATGCCAAAAAAGGATAACATATATAAACAAATATATAAAAAGGAGTGGGAAGCAGATCAGCAGTTTAGAGGTATTGTATTTTTAAACAAAATTTTAAACACAATAAATGCAATATTAAATTTCAGATCGATTAGCCCCTGTCCAGTGAGACAACTACAAAGCTTTATGCAAATATTGTAAAAGCATTATGGTGGCTAACAGGAGACCTTATTGCACAACAAAATACGAAAAAACATATTGGATTTGCATTCCAAACAAAAGAAGTACATGTACCCATAACAAACTTCCTCAAGCCGTCTCTTACAAAAGAAAGAAAGATTGCAGATATATTTTTTTGGGGGCTTTTTATAAAAAAATAAAATAAAAATTTGGGTGTTTTCGTGCTTTTCGAGTAAGAATGATAGTACCTCAATTCAAATTTAATAGAGATAAGAATGATGAAACCAAATTACTACTTAAACTTTTCTGATTTAGGGGGTTTTTTAAGAAAAAGTGTAGAATCTAGGGGGTTTCTAAATTTTTTTTGGGGGGAATAAAAAAAAATTATCTGACAACACTGGTTTGGAACATGAATTGGTTTAATTTTAATTTTTGTTCTGAAACATTTCAAATGTGATGCCAACTACTTTAAATTTTTAAGTAAAGTTGAGCTGAGATGCCACCTCATATTATATGAGCATCTATATAATACAATACAATCTTAATAAAATTAAATTTTTATTTTATTAAGATTTTTTAATTTACAATTTGTTTATTACACAATAAAATATATGAGTGTGACGCCAAGAAAATAAGCAAATTGCATTCATCTGCTACTGTGCTGCCTAATTGAAAAACTAACGCGCATCGTTTACAAAAATATCTCATATGGTACCCTTGTTTTTCCAGAACAATTGTTCGAAGTGGGTGAATCGTTTCAGAACAAACTCTCAAAAATCTAAAATTGTTCCGAAACAATGGGTGAATCCAGCTTAATTCACATTAATGTAATTTTTCAGGAGAGAATAAATATATAACAGAAACTGTTTTGATCACAATAGAAAGTTCAACTCTTAATTGCTTATTAAAATCATTAGTTTTGTTACTATGGCAATAAGTTTTTGTGGCGGCGAGGTGTATTTTTGAGAAATAGTATGTTGGAATCACTGAAAAACTGAATATTGTAATATATATATACGAGTTAGGGCCTTTCTATTTGCCACCAACGACATGTACTTTTTGTTTTTGTAGCTACACACTATAAACATTTGCTGTGCCTGAGGAAGGTAAGTAATATGTATTTATGGAGTACTCAGTAGTGGCACTTGCCGCTTTGACGGACAATTGTCATGAAAACTAAATGCAGGGGTTGGAATGAATGTTTTTTATTGAATGAATAAATGGACGATGGCTGGCTGAATCGTTGGTTTTGTTTATTTTTATGTGGAACAAATGGTCAGAGATGTACATACATACATACATACGTGCAAAGTGAGACATTCAAACAATCGCACACATACAGTGATATTCAGCCAAACATTTATGCATTCAAATATATATTTTTCTATGCCATCGTAGTATGACATATTGTGTGTAAGTCTGTATGTGTGTGTGCAAAGAAGAATAATACATGCCATTAAATAAAAAAAAACATTGCCACTAGACAGACTGACTGACATACAGGCAGTCAGAAAGTCGGCCTTTTTAACATTCAGACATCGGATTGTGTTGTTAGATTGTTCTCGTACCACGAACGTTGCAGCCTTGTTGTTTGTGTCTTTAGTCTTTAGCCGTTTTCTCCTTGCACACGGGGTTCAGTTTTTTTTCATTCTCTACTTTCATTTCTTTTGTCTGTTGTTTAAATTTTATTATATTTTTTTCCACTAACGTAACGACTGGTTGCCACAAATACTCCTTTAGACTGTGGATTTTATTCAGGATTTGTTTTTATATTCAAGGCTTTTTTTCTTCATCTCAGTTGTCTAAGCCAACAGTGGCCGTTTTAACTGAACTGTTGTGTTTCTCATCGTGGTGGCAGAGTGTTCATTATGAGATTTGATTTTAGTTTCATTGCAATGCCATGATGACTAAGTTCCAATCAGGAGATGTTAATATTACATACATTCTTTTGTTACGTATGTGTTGTTTTGATAAGTAACCGTGTAGATGTATTGTATGCTCATATATCGTCACTGAATATGCAAAAAGCCCTAATTAGCATTTTACAAGAGAAGCATAAAATGAGTTTAAATAAAAAATTTTACAATACAAAAAAGGAAAAAGGATCCAGCAATTTATATATATTTAAGGCCTATTTCATGAAAAATATTTGATGCTAATAACATGTTTATTTAAAAAATTTCTAATAACCAGGTTATAAACTAATTTTTTTTTCAATGGCACCTTTATTGTATAATTTTTTCAACAAAATTTTTTCATTTAAACCAGCTTTATGATTCACCTGTTAAATTTTTGCAAGTTAGATAAGGCCTTTTGCATTTTTTGTGGCGATACATACATATAAAGGGTGTACCTAATTAACACAATATTTGTATTTGCCGCCATTTGTACATTAAAATGTTGGCAAATCTAAAAAAAAAAATTAATTAAGCGGCCGACAGTTTAGGGTTAGTAACAATAGGGATCTACACGATGCACAGTGGGATTTGTTCATACAATGTTTGGCAGAATATATAAGAAGTGCTCGGAGAATGTTGAAATTTTGCTCTGAGCCTTTGGTTAGCTCAATTAAGAATAAAATAAAGTTCCATCAAAATTGGCCACGCCCACTACCCACCGCCCATAGAACCTAAAATGTATTTTTGGCCCAAAGTTTTTCAAATTTGGCACAGAGCCTTTTATTACCTCAATTAAGAATAAAATAAAGTTTCATCAAAATTGGACACGCCCACTACCCACCGCCCATAGAAACCAACATATATTTTTGGACCAAAGTTTTTTAAATTTGGCACAGAGCCTTTTATTACTTCAATTAAGAATAATATAAAGTTTCATGAAAATTGGCCACCCCCACCACCCACCGCCCATAGCAACCAAAATTTATTTTTGGCCCAAAGTTTTTGAAATTTGGCACAGAGCCTTTATTACCTCAATTAACGCCCACCACTCACCGCCCATTTAACACATATTATATTTTTTCCCACAACTTTTTGTTTCTTTACCAAAACTAATTATTTTATAAATAATTATTTTATAAAAATTGCACGAATTTGGAGAAAAATTTTATGATTTTATAAAAGGTAATTAATTCTTTAAACTTTTTTTTTAATTGATAATATGGAGTCTTGCCTTTCATTTTATTAGAGCGGGAGCACCCAGCACGACCGAGCAACCCTTTTTTTCTTCCAAGGAAGTTTGCAATCACGGCACATTATGAAACAAATTTTATTCTATTTTTTTAAAATACGCAGAAAAGGCTATATTTGAAAAAAATCACTATTTAAATCAGAGCAATAAAATTATCTTACGTACAAACACTATAGAAGTGCGTAAACAGTTTTTAATATTTTGGACCAAAATTTACATGTAACTTTACTTCATTATTTCAAAGACAAATAAACGTTATTTTGGGATACAATTTATGGATCCTTCATACTAATAATTTTCTACAAAACTGCATCATTACATTTTTAAATTTTATATGTCGAAAAAATTACTTATGGCACAAAAAATCCCACTGTGCAACGTGTCTTCATTATTGCAAAATATTTCAAAAATATTTCGAAAATTTCATATAAAAAATGGCGGGATTAGTGTTTTAACTTCGTCAATTGAAAAGAGATTAATTGAAAAATTCAGAAAAACTGGATCCGTTGCAATAGAAGTGGAAAACCATCGATGACACTACCGATACAATCGATAGTGACTATCGATGGTGTTATTTTATAACCGATTAGTATTAAAATTTGATCCATATTTTTTTAAGCACTATCGATAGTAAGAGTTAAAAAGCTTTAATTTTTTCAACACCGGCCTATAAAATCGTAAATTTTACTTAAAAATATTCAGCCAGGCAGGAGAAATAATTACGGCATTCGATATCGATCGATGTTTCAAGATAATTGAGCTACAAATTTCAATCGATACCGAATACCGTGATATGCCCGCTGTTTTGTTTAGTTAAAAATAATTTTATTTTGCAATTTAAGTGCGAATAAATGCAATCTATAAGAAGCAAAAACTTTTACAATATCACGAGAGTATCGTCGATATATTGATAGTTTTTTTTTTAAATGTATCGATATTCGTTTCATTTTTCAAACTATCGAAATATTTCGATAGTAGCACTATCGATAGTTTTCTGTATCTGCATGGGAGACGCCAAATGCACTGGTGTTCCAAAAACGAGGAGTTCAAATTTCAATATTGAGGTAGTGCGTGAAAGTGTAGGACTGTTACTGTTGCTCGATATCGCGACATGGATGATATTAATGTGGCCCATATGCGGTTTTAACAAGACGGTGCCACATATCCCGTACAACAATTCATTTACTGCATAAAACATTTCCAGGTCGTGTACTCTCTCGTTTCGATGGCAATCGTCCCTGTTATGGATGTCGACATCGATGTCGTACCAACACGACGGCAAAAAATTGTCTCTTTCCTAGTCTTTGTCGACAGCAATTGACTACTATTGATGTGCTCTATCAATCTTATATGCCTTAGAAAATACTGCGAGAATGTCAAGAGTAATTATTTGTTATCGACAACTGATAGACAAGTGATAATTTTTTGCTGTCGAGTTGATGTGACGTCGACGCCGCCATTCATAATAAGGTGGAATAATTGATCGTGTGATTTAACAGCATTATGCTAGGAACACAACTGCGACGAACGACGAATTTTTGGTCGCGAATATTCGTCGCCAAAAATAAAACACATTGGTGTATATGAAAATGCACACAATCGTGGCGTTGGGCGAAATTCGTCATACTCAGCGAAAGTTGAAATAGATTTATTTCTAATTGTTTCGTCAACGAACGACGAAGAAATCAATATAAAGTGACCAGGTTTCATATACTCAAACTGGTTTTTTGTGGAAAAACATGGTTCACTACTGTATTATTGCATGTAGCACTCAAATTTTCAGCACATACTAAAAATGCATTCACTAATTCACAAAAATGTATCATTCGGACGACTTTTTATTAATTTTGAACACTTTTTATAATATAGTTTTTCTTTCTATTTCTCACTTTTTCATATGGTCACCCCGTCAGCTGTTAAATGAAAATAATAATTTATTTACAGACAAAAAATTTTTCAGAAAATATTTACAAAAAGGAATTTGTTCTGAAAAAAATGGACAACACCGGGATAATTATTGAGTGTCTAAACAATCTGACTGGCATCAGAGGATTACAATGATTTAAAAAACAAATATTAAAATTTTGTTTGCTTATTATTTTAATTTATTCGTCGTTATTGTGTTTCATACGACGAACTTATAGAGCGATTTTTTTTCAACGAATTCGTGGTACTAAGCGAAATTCGTCGTTCGTCCCAGTTGTGTTCCTAGCATTAGATTTTTTTAAGGGCCTAATTGAAAACACAGATCTATTCATGTCAACAAAGTCCACAACCAGCCATGGCCTAAAGGAGGAGTCTCAATTCTGCATCATTACAAACACATGCATGTATGTGTAACATGTATAAACATCAAGGTTGGCAATCGGTACCGTTACCGAAATTCGTTTCGGTTGCCAACCTTGATAAACATATACAGTCATAACATTCACAAAAATATTTGTTTTAAATTTTTAAAATTGGTTTGGAAATTCTTTAGCTTTATTTTATCAGTTAAGTGAGACAGATCGCAATTACGGCAAAAATGCGATAAGGCGAGATTCTAAAAAGTAGATAAAAATTATAACACGTGTATAAACAAAAGTTCTTATGCCAACATACACTCCTGTTCAGTTGATTAGGCGCACATAATATTTTTTATTCAATTCTCATAATATCTAATAGGTGACGTCGGTATTTCTAAGAAGATCTAGAAACTTCACTCTTGCGCTAAAGGATTGAAAATTGTCCTAAAAAGAGTGATACTGAAATTCAGTAAAATTCAAAATCCGTTTCCAGAGCTGGAAAGCTTAAACATATTTTGGTACTTAAAATTCATCAGAAAAAATAATTTATTTTTTGAATTAAGATTTATAGGCTAATTGTTCGAAATTTGTTTTTTAAATCTCAAAGAGACATGATAAATATTCCAAAGCACAAAGGAAAGTCAACATCAGTTTTCAGATATTCAACTCTTACACAGCCGAGCAGAACAGCTGTTTTCGAAAGCCGCAACACTTTGTGTATTGTGTTTGTCACCAACAATTTATTTTTTGTTTCCTTATTAATTAAACCCATTTCCTTCTTCATTAAACTTGTATTAATGCTCGAGTTAATGTCGACGCCGTTGACGGCGTTTCAACGCCGAAAAAGTTGAAATAGATTGAACTTTTACGGCGTTGCAACGCGTTGAGATTAACGGCTCTCATACAATTTCATACGATTCAACTTTTTTTTTGACATTTGACGCCGTCGACGACGTCGACATTAACTCTAGCATAAAAATTAAAAACAAGTAACTCGTTTTCAGGGTTCGAAAATTTAAACTTTTTTTGTGGTTATATGAAACGAAAAATAAAAATGGTTATTAATTTGTTTTTTATTTTTGTTTCAGGAAAAATTAAATTTGTATAATAAATTAAAAAATAAAAAAAATAAAAAGTTCCATTCCAGGGTTCGACAATAGAAAGTTTATTATACATAAAAGTGAGCACAAATTATATATTTTAAAAAAGTATTGGAGGGTACATTCACTTTGTCATTCTGTTTGTAACGCAGCGAAATATCCATCTGAGACCCCATAAAGTATATATATTCTTGATCAGTGATGAAATCTAAGACGATCTGAGCATGTCCGCCCGTCCGTCTGTGGAAATCACGATTCAGTCCAAACGAAAAGATCCAGGCTCTTGATATTTGGTATAAATATATCTTGAAGGATAGCACAGGTCAAGTTCGGAAATGGGCTAAATCGGGCAAGAGGGAAAAAAGTTTCCCTAAAAAACAACATAATTTTAACAGTTTTTTTTTGTAATTTTGTTAACCAAAAGATATATTTTTATGTCAAAGAAGGTCCAACGCGTTAAACTTGGAGCTATAAAATAAAAAATTGTTTGAACCCCACCCCCTTTAGTGGGCGTTATTATGTGCAAAAATAATGTAAAAATTTAACAAATTGCTTTGCTTAAGCCTGCATCCCTTAAAACTAACATTTTTAAGCTTTAATGACGAGGCTGAGACGTAACCTGGTACTAATCTGCCCTACACCCTACCCCATTTCCACCCCAAATGACCCTATCAAAAATAAAAATGACATATCATTATCCCAAATATTTATTTTTAGATTTTTATGGCAAAGGTGAAATGTCTCCCCTATAGTCCGTGCCAGAGCGACCCCGCCAAAAATACAGTTTAAATAACCTGTAAAAAGAAGTGGACCCCATTAAGTATTCTTGATCACTGATGAAGTCTAAGACGGTCTAGCAATGCCCATACGTTCGTCTGTGGAAAACAAGATATAGTCTATTTTTGGACCCCGCCCCCTTTAGTGGGCGTGTACGTACGATATTATATGCAAAAATAGTGTAAATATTGAACAATTTATATTCCTTAAGCCTATAAAAAGCTGAGTCGTTCTCTGATCTTGCAGAGTTGGAACGTCTCCCCCCTCCGGCCCTTCCCGGAATGGCTCTGTCAAAATAGAGATTTAAAATTGGGTACAGAGATGTCTTAAAGGAAGTCTGTTCCACCAAGTTAAACATTTTAAATTTACTTACTAAATATTTGGAGGATATTTAAGATTCAACGTTTTCACTTGTTTTACTTACTGTCGCCAGTACGAAATTTTTTAACAATTTTTCCATCCCTGACAGCAATATAGTATATATGGTTTGTGGTCAAAACTATGAGCTGGAAATAAAAATTTACGACCGATTATTGTGTGTTCATAGATGCGATAGTGTGGTGTGATAATAATGGTGGTCGTTCGTTTGTATGTACTTCTGGGCAAATGAATGAATTGTTGCGGTTGTAGCAAATTTATAAAAACATGATTTCAGTTGTTTTAGCGTGACGTTGATGCTGACAATTACGATGTCTGCCATTGTTGTTAATGCTGTGATCTCTGTTTGAGAATGATAATTCTTTTGATTATATTTTTACTTTGTTATTCTTTGGTGATGGTTTTGATTGTGATGTCGACGCGTATGATATTTTTTTATTATTAAAGTAGAGGTATTTCCATTAATATTTCTTTGTTTTTGTTGTGGCTCTGAAAAGTTATTTTTTTACGAAATTGTTTAATTCGATTTTTATGTGACTTATTATTATTTTTTTTTTTTGCATACCTTTTCAAATGATTTATACTTATTTTTGGTTTTTGCTGTCATTGACAATTAAAAAATTTAATTGAGTTCATACAGGGAAGTATACACACAATGACATATATATATTTTTGGTTGTATGTATTAGTTTCGATTTGACTTAAACACACTAATTAATAGAAAACTTAAGTGGCATGTCAATTTAAAGACATGCTCCCATTTTTAAGCACCCTCAGTTATAGTTTCGTATTCCGTATGCTATTCTGTTCGTCTACATGTTCTTCTACAGCAATTTTAAAATGACATACAAACATGCAGATGCAGATGTGCTGTCACAGGCTTTCCATGTGCCTAGTTTTGGCATCAGAATCTTTTGCTTGCATAATATTAGAGTATTTTAAATCGAAAGTGTCGAATGTAAAATATGCTACAAGAAATATTTAAAGCTGCTTCAAAGTTCCTAAATAAAAGATCTTGAACTCTATTGACTTGTGTACATGTGAATGTATGTACAACGTATCCACATACACGTGTAAAGTATATTCATATACATACATATTAAATAATAATGACAGATTACTGTCAAAACAATTTACGAACTTTTATTTGTGCGATCAGTTTATAGGTATGGCTTTTGTTTTAAAATTAAATGATCGTTCGTACCTTTTGAAATAAAAATTATTTTATGATGCACAAACAACAAAAATAACCCTGAATTACAAAACACAAAAATTTAATTAAAATATGTAAACAGTGACTTGTGTACTTAAAGAATGGGTGATTTTTTTAAGAGCTTTTCGATGAAAAAATACATAAAATTCAACAGAACGTTCTACATAATACAATGTGATTTCAAAATGAATTCATGTAAATGCTGACCGAGACCACACCTCAAATGGTTCATACGCTGGGTCCAATTTTGTTATACTCTATACAAAATATCGGCCGGCATCTCACAAATAAATTCTTTAATTTTGGCTTTCAGTGCGCCAATGCTTACCGGCTGGTCCCTAAAGACAAAAGCCTTATCATTGTCCCACAAAAAATACTTTAAAGGCGTTAAATCGCATGATCTAGGCGGCCAATTGAGCGGCCCCAAACCTAAAATAAACTTTCCTCCGAATTCGCCTCTTAATAGGGTCAATGTTTCGCGTGCTGTCTGGCATATGGCACCGGCTTGTTTAAACCGATGTGAGTTCTTGTGATCTCAAAAGATTTACTTAATATAAAACGCGGCATTTGAGGATATTTCCTTTAAAAAAATTTTTTTTTTAATAGCGATTTATTAAAATTGTTAATTTTTTCAACGGGCTTAAGTTCGAATCTGCATGACTGCAAATGATTTTTTATTATTTTATTAATAAATGAATTTGTTCAAATTCTATTTATAATTTTTTATATTAAGATTCAAATATTAAGAATATTTTCAATAATCATCAAACCAGCAGAACGGATCAGTACTGATTTCGAGGCCGCTACGCCATCTCATCACCGTTGAAAAAATTAACAATTTACATAAGAAAGTTCGACTAATAAAAATTCATGCATAATTTAAAGCGATTTATTTGTTTATATTCTAGTTAAAATGGATTGAATAAATAAATTATAAAATTTTGTGAAATTATGTAATAAATAAACTGGCCAAGGCCAGATGTTCTATTTTGGTTAAGAAAAAAATTGCAATCACGGTAGCGCTTGTCATTCACAGTAACGTTCCTGGCTTCGTGGTCTTTTGCAAAATGATGCCACCGGCCCATAATCCACACCAAACAGTGCATTTTACGGGATTAATTGACAGTTCTTGCAATTTCTCTGGCAGCTCTTCACACCAAATACGGCGAATTTTGTTACTGTACTTACACATTCAACCCGAAATGAGCACGAGGAACTTTCTTAGCCGAAGATCAATTTTGTTAATAAATTTCAATAATTTGCCAGCGTGTGTTCGTTTGTAAGTTTTTGCTAGCTTAAATTATAGGCCAAACTGAACATGTTTAACAGCAACAGGTTACGGGAAAACAGCTGAGCTGCCAAAAACAGTGTTGCCAAAAAAAAAAAGTTGCTAAAACAAATCACCCGTTACATCCGTGTGTAAGTAATATTTAAGTACGTATGTACAGACATGTACATACATATACATACGAATACGTACTATATGTCGTGTATGTATTTCCCATACCTAAAGAATAGTACATTAAAAAAATCCCAGAATTTCCATGTTTTTAAGCGAATGAATTTAATTTACAAAATAAATCATTTAGTGAATCATTGGAAACAATTAATATATTGTTCAGCTCGTGCTTTGTTTAAATAAACCGTAGAAAATTGTTATAAAAAAATGTGTATAAAAACAAACTCATATAAGAAAAACAAAGAAAAATTAACACAAAATTAATAAAAATTGTGTTGCTCTTTTGGCATTTCCAACAACAGCAGCTATTAACAGCAGTGTTGCCATACTATAGAGATATAAGAATTCAGTGGGTGTTCAAAAAATCAACAAAAGTAATTGAAAATCAACAAAAGTTATTGAAAATTAAATTCATTGAAAATATGTTATATTTATAAAATGTTTATTTGACGATTTTTGTAGAGAAATTTGTTAGAGAACAGAAAATATATTTGGGGTATTCACACTTCGTGCTATTTGGTCATATTGTCATAAAGTCATAATATTTTAGACCAGTTTAAAAAAATTGTTGATGTGCTGCATACAAAAAAGTCATAAAATAATAGCACTCTGTCAGGTATGTTTTTGTTTTGATATAAAATAGCTGTAGAGATCTGAGTCGAACGGTTGAAAATCTTTAGGTGAGACGGCGATAGTATATGTTTGCCGCCGTTACTTATATATGGTTCACGACTTAAATAGGGCTAAAAAATGATTCATACTTATTTGTCTGTACATTAAATCACATTTTTATAACATAAAAAAAATTAAAAGGGAACTAAATCGCAGAAACTAAATATATACAAATGAAAAATCTTTCTCGTTTAACTTGCGTAGCTGGCAGCCACTGAACGTTTCTCCGTATGACGCCGCAAAAAAAAATTTATTCAGCTCATATCAAGGCAGCAGCTGTTTTAGTTTATACATATAAATTCATTTAGATATTCCTGTGCACCAGAAGACAAATTTAATAATTTTAAATAGAAATGGAGTTTTTCTCATATTCAAACAACTTTAATACAATTGCCTTAATTTCTTTTTTTGCTTTGATAACATCTAATTACAAATGTGTTCTTATCAGCTGAATGATTTTTGAAAAAATAACACACAAAGTTATGATGGGTTGTTCACACTAGTCATATTTTTAGTGCTATTATTTTATGACTTATGACTTTATGACTACAGTGTGAATACCCCAATTATATCTTATACACTTCTTGGGTAGTCTCTTATTTGTACTTCACTTATAGAGTTTTTAGTAAAGATCCCTTTCAAAAATCCATTGTGTTTACTAAGCCAAAAATAATTTAAAAGATCTAATTAAATTACTATCAAACGCTTCCCAACAAGTAATTGGCAAAAAACTAAACAAAATTATTTACAAACCATTATTAGCATTAAAGTAATTTAGCGCTTAGCTTTTACGCTGAAATGAGTAGCCTAAATTAAAGCATTAACGTTAGCGCCATAATCAATAATGTTTACGCACTTTTGTTAATTAGAACGAACTCTCATTAGAAATAAGAAATAGAGATGAACACGCTAAATTGACCTAAAAGTAGCTAAAGCTACATCACTTAACACTTCAACAAAATGACTGCAAAGTTAGTGCTTTTGCAGCACACTTCACTTCCTTACGTGCTGTCAAAATTGGATTTTTGAATTGCCAAGCGTTGACGCCGCGTTATTTCGGTTGATTTTATACATTTTGTATACAATGCTTTGCGTCGTAATTTAGGCTGGACTGTTAAGTAGTTTCCAATAATATTGAATTTCATGACACTTACTTAATAAAAATGTATCTGAACCAAAATACTTTTCATTAGCATTTAGTGGTTAAGTTTTTTTTTTGGGAAATATATGATAAGTATGAATGTACCTTTAGTCCTATCAATCGGATATAAAGTTTCTGTTATACCCTTCACCAAGAATAATGAAGTGTTATAGATAGATAGTTCTTCTTTTAGGATCCTTTTCTTGTTTTTATACCCTTCGTTTCTTGTTTTATACCCTTCACAAAAAAGTGAAAGGGTATATCTAGGTTTGTCATTCCGTGTGTAATTTTTTCGATATTCACATGGGACCCCCTAAAGTATATATATTCTGGATCCTTATGAATAGCAATGACGATTGAGCGATGTCCGTCTGTTCTCGGCTTTCCCAAGCCCCAAAAGAGCTAAAGACTTCGTTCTTGGACCATTGGATTGGAAATGAACCGAAATACGGTTCCAGAGCTGGTAAGCTTACACCTATTTCTCGACGAAAAATTAATACCAAACAACAATTATTTTTTTGATTGTTTGTAAATTAAACATATTTCATGATTTGGGAAGCCTCAATGGTCTATTAAAAACTAAAAACATAAAAAAAAATTTCCAGGGATGGGATACATTCCCAAGATTTTTTTGCACATTCAGTATTTTTTAGTACATGTAATAACTAAAATTGTTAAAACTTTTAAGTTTTTCTTATATAAAATCTCTTTATACATACATCATGCAAATTTGCATTGGTCGAAAAAAAATTTTTTCTATTTATAAATTTCGATTCCAGAGGTGGGAAATTGAAATTTTTTTCTACATAAAAGTAACGAAAAAGGCAACTGACGTTGTTTTTTTTTGCTAAATAATACTATTTTATAGTTTGGGAAGAACAAAATTCGTAGCAAAAATAAAAAAAATCTAAATTTCGAATCCAGGGATGGACAAATGTAATATTTTGTAGTACATGAAAGTGACCAAAAATTTTAAATTTTTCTTAAATAAAACTACTTTATACCTCAAGAAGAGTTGCACTGATACAAAAAAAAAAAACAAAAAATAAAATTTCGCTTTCAGGTTTGGGAAAATGAAATTTTTTTTGGTACATGCAATATTTTGTAGCACATGTAATAACTAAAATGGTTACAAATGTTGAGTTTTTCTTAAATAAAACCAATTTATACCTCATGAAGATTTGCATTGATAAAATATATTTGAAAATTCAAATTTCGCGTCCAGGGTTGGGAAATAGACATTTTTTTATACATAAAATTAACCAAATTTTTTCTTCAATAAAACTACTTTATATATCATGAAGAGTCGCATTGATAAAAAAAACATAAAAAAGAAATTTAAATTTCATTTCCAGGGTTGGGGAATTGAAAGTTTTTTTGGTACATGCAATATTTTGTATAACATGAAGGTGGCCAAAATGGTTGCAAATTTTAAGTTTTTCTTAAATAAAACGACTTTATAACTAACGAAGACTAGCATTGGTAAAAAAAAGAAAACCAAAATTAAAATTTCGCTTCCAGGGATGGGAAATTGAAATTTTTTTTATACGTAACAGTAACCAAAAAGGCAACTAAAGTCGGTTTTTACTAATTAAAACTTTTTTTATTCAAGAAAAACAAAATTGGTATCAAATAGGTACATGAAACGGATTTTTAGTTTTTATTTTTAAATTAAACATATTTAGAAATAAGAAGAGCCAAACATTTAGCTTCCTAGCCAAAAAATTTAAACGTTTTCTTAAATATAAAAGTAACTGATAACATCATTTTGTGTTTGGTTTTTAATTAAACCTACATTTTGTTTTAGCAAGAAAGAGAGAAGAATTACATCTGTGAAGGGTATTTAAGATTCGGCACAGCCGAATATAGCACTTTTACTTGTTATTTTTTGTTAATTGAACCTATTTTGTATTTCAGGAAAAAGAGTTAAATAGCTATCAAAATCAAAAGGCGATGTCAGGGTTGGATAATTGAAAATTTCTTATACTTAAAAGTAACCAACACAAGCAAATTTAACCTTTTTCGTTTTATTTTTTTTTTTAAGTAACACTAGCACTCAGAGGATGAGAAAGTACAAGCCAAAAAGACAACTCCAGAGCTGGAAAAGTTAATTTCTATTTTTTAAAATGTTAAAGTAACTAAATAAAACAATTTTGTTTTGTTTGGTAATCAAACATATTTTAAAATATTGAAATAAATAAATTAATATTGAAAATCAAAGAGATAAAACAGATGGTTCCGGGAATGAATGTGTGCATTTACTACCGAAGTACGCTGGTGAAGACTATATACGGTACAAGACAGGCGAATATGCCAGTTTTACTTGTTTTCTTTGAGGTTTTGTGAAATCTCGTCTTCTTTCGCACAAATCACAAACAATTCCTGCAATTCATCGGTAAGATACAGTCACATATCTCTGAGAAGGTCATAGAAAATTTCATGACAAACCAGAAACAATTCCTGCAATTCATCGGTAAGATATAGTCACATATCTCTGAGAAGGTCATAGAAAATTTCATGACAGGAGTAATGGTCTGTTAGCAGGGGTGTGCGGGTCATCTGAGGGATATATTATATTATAATTCAACGGAACATGTGTTTGCAAGCCAATAAAATTATCACAAAACCTTCAGATAGCACAATAGTTATTTTTGTAACTATCGATGTTTTTATTTTGCCATCGATTAATATTTAAAAACAATCGATATTTTTTAAGCCCTATCAATTGTATTGGAAACTGGTGAACAGTGCTGCAAAACATTTTTCTAATATCTATTTTTCTAATATTCACAAGATCGTTAAATTTACGTAAAAATATTCAGCCAGGCTGTAGAAATGATTGTGGCAGTCGATATCGATCGAAGTTTCAATGCAATTGAGAATCAAATTTCAATCGATACTAAATGCTGTGATTTTCCCGATGTTTTGATTTATTCAAAAAATATTTTATTCTGCAATTTAAGTGCAAATAAATGCAATAATAAGAAGCAAAAAACTTTGATACTATCACAATATATCGGCAGTTGTTCTAAATTCTGATAGTCTACCACCATCGAAATATTTCGATAGTAACACTATCGATAAATGTCCATCTCTAGTCACAACTATCTTAAAAAATATAGTTGTTGTTATATTAAAATGAAAAAATATATATTCCTACTGTGACCAGCGTTGCCAAATGTGCAGATTTATCTGCATTTGACAGTTTTTCTAAGCATTGAGCAGTTTTGCAGTTTTTTTCTTTAAAAGCCAGTTTTTCTGTAAATTGTGCAGATTTTGCAGTTTTTACATTTTACTTTTTTACTCTTAAGTTTGTTATTTTAATTCCAATTTCTGAAACCAGAATTTTACCCCATTTGCTTAATATAACAGTGGCAAGGTTTAACTATACTTTTTTATACGAGTATGTAATTATCACATACATCTTTTTGCACCCCTGACCACAAAGCAAGTTGAATTTTACCAAGGTGTATATTGCAGGTGGGAGCACGAGCTCACTAGCCTAACCTGATAAAACGTCAAACTTAGTAGTGTCGTTTAACGATTTTTGCAACTGTTAAGGTAGTTTCTACAATAAGTGTTCTATTTTTGTAGAAATGGTTGTACCTGTTAGATAGATATGCCTTGTGTTTTTCTATGTACATACAAACAAATTTAAATTTTTAATTATTGGTTTCAATATAAATATGAGAACGACATCGACTTGTCGAGATTCTGGAACAGGCAGTATTATATCTGAATAATAATGAACTCTTTTTGTTTATTTAAACCCTATGTACCTATATATTTTTTATTAAAATGAATTGCTTTCTTATATGTAGATGTATATCATATTTAATTTCTTGTGTTATGTTATTGTATTAATAAAAATATATGAAAAAAACTATATATTTTTGTGAATTTTTTATGTGCAGTTTTTTTTACGTGAAAACCAGTTTTTTTTTCTAAAGTTGCAGTTTTTTTTGAAAAAGTTATGGCAACGCTGACTGTGACACCCTTTATTATTGAAAACAGGGAATTAAAAACGACTTCTTAGATAAAAATTCATATTTTAGCTTTAAAATAGTAAAAGTGGTAACACTGATGTTAAGTAAGATCAAATGGTAAAAATATACAAACAGCCACACACACGTACATACGTGGTGCATGAACATCATCTAAAATCCAACAACCAGAAGAAAAAAATTTTAAACCTTTTGGTGTTTTCAATTGGGTATGACACAAAATATATGTGCAAGTACAAATGTGGGTATGCTATAGCACCACACACACACACACACACACACAGCCAAACCACATTATCCAGCAGAATATAAAACACATTAAACAGAAAAGAGCTAATTAACGGCAAAAGCAACAACATTTAATGAGAATGACAATGAAAAGTCGTAAAACGTCATCAATTAGAATGCCAATCAAGTGCTGAAAAACCAGCAACAACAACAACAACTACAGCACAAGCACACAGGATATGGGAAAACAAACAAAAAACAACAACAACAACAAAAACTACAACAATGATACTTAGAAATTATAAATCGCACTAATTATGCGGTAACAAAAGCATTAACCAGAACTACACCTTAAACAACAACAACAAGAACAACAAAAAGTAGCACAGGCAAATTGTTGGCATGTTGGTGTTGTACTCGTATGAAAAAAGAGATATAGTAGCGAGCGGATGGCTTTGAATAACAGCGTAAGTCGACTTTTATTAATTTCAAGTTGTTACAGTAATTTTTAATTTTTCTATATAAAATTTTTCGTAGATGGTAAACATTTGCGGAATATCATTTATGAGAAGGGACTTTAAGATGTTTTGCCATGACAATTTGTCTTGCACATACAGACTGGACTGGAAAGATCACTATGGGGCCTAAAAATTTAACAATTTTTTACTTAGGATTTTTTTCCCAAGGTCGAAATTAACGCATTCGATATCGATCGAAATCTCAATACAATTTAAATGGATATTCCGATTTTATGGAAAATATTAAGAAAATAAAAATATTTAAACGAAAAAGTTATTACACTCTTAAGCCCGTGGTGACTTACGGTCCGTTTATTTATCGTTATTAGTCACTATATTTTGGAAACTTATTTTGCTAACAACAACATCAAGTGAAAAAATTGTTCTGCGTTAGATCAAATTTTAACGAAATCCCATAAAAGGCGTTTTATTTCAAAATAATGCAATATTTTAAAAATAAATTTATTGTTATGAAATTTTCATTTGACACATTGTTGTCAAATAAAATAAATTTATTTACAAACAGTTTGATTCGTTTAAGTGGTTGGCTGCTACTCGCATTCACTTTCAATCAACAAGAATCTTTTAACCCCAAATTGATTGTTTTCCTCCAAAGGCATTGGAAATGACTTGTACGTCAAGGAACAAGGATTCCGTTCTGCCATGTGAACAAGTGCTCTTCTGCTTCTCTAACTATTCACTGCCATAGTTGGCGTCTAGTGGAAAAAGTGTTTTATTTTTTAAACGCAAAATGAAAGCAGAGCACAAATAAATTTTTTAATTATCATTAAGCCATTTTACGAACTAACTGATTCAGTAAATTGGAGCCGCAATAATGAATATAAAGCAAAAAAAATTGCAACAATAATAATAAAACTGACAGTTTGATACCAAAATATTTATTTTCCATGGCAATAATTCAACAAAATTGAATGTTTATCTGAGAGAGAAATGAAGTTCTCATGCTCATTAGCATTTTTTTTTTTTTGCAAAGGGTGAACACACTTAGCGCACACCAAATATATTTATGTATATACTCATATACCCAGTGAAAAATGTCCCAATATTGAATGTATTATTAATATATTTTCGGTGGCCGTATCAAATTGACTTTACGGATAAAGTAAAATTTCAAACGAGTCAAGGCCAAGGCTGGTGGAGGACGCCGTACATGATACATCGCCCTTTTCGACTGACAACTAAAAAAAACCACTAAAATTATTTCTTTGATTTTTTTATACCCCTCAGCAAAAATGGTAATGCTTTAACCTTCCTATACCCGCGCTAATTTTTATAACACATATACCCGCGCACGGTCTCACAGACCGAAAGTTTGAACTAGATGAAATACTAGTTTTTTGAAACAAAACTAAAAAACAAAAGATTCTTTTTTAATTTCAATGATATAAGAAAAAAAAATAAAATCACGCATTAAATTTGTATTCACTTATTTTATTGATTTTTAGTAATTAACAAATAAGCCATAAAAAAATATTTACGTAAAATCGTTTCGTCGGTCTCACAGACCAATGCGCGGGTATAGGAAGGTTAAACACATTCCTGACAGGAGGCTGCCGACTACATGGCTACATGTGCCGCCGGCAACACTTATCGCCGTATAGTCAGCTACTTAATTATTTTGAACGCCGCAGCTACAACGTCATCATCTCATTCTAGTGGTGCCACTTTAATGTATAAAAATAAAAGCGCTTATTCTAAATCTATTTATAGATGGAAACAAAATTAATAATAAAAACACTTTATTTTTTTAAAGCTCTTATTGTTTTTGTATTTGTAATAAATACATTTTGATGTTCTTTTTTGTTATGGCGCTACGAAAATGAGTTTATGAGTTAATTCATTTGTGATATAACGTATTTTATCGATAACGGCTATCAAATATATACAAAATTCGAGTATTCAAAATAATGGAATTTTTACTTAAAAGTCAGATACAAAATTTTAAAATTTAATAATTGTCGCAATAGGTTAATAAATTTGAAAAATATGTCCAACAACAGAAAGACATTTTGGAGTTTGTACTTTGAAATGATACCCATATCGTTTATATGCGTCCTATATTCTAGGAGTTATTAGCAAAAAACAAATATATAAAATACAAAAACAAATAAAAAATAAAAGCCGAGAGAGACCGCAAAAGAAATAAATAAATAAAAATGTAAATTATGTATGAATTTTTATTAGTCGAACTTTCTTATGTAAATTGTTAATTTTTTCAACGGGCTTAAGTTCGAATCTGCATGACTGCAAATGATTTTTTATTATTTTATTAATAAATGAATTAGTTCAAATTCTATTTATTATTTTTTATATTAAGATTGGAATATTAAGAATATTTTCAATAATCATCAAACCAGCAGAACGGATCCGTACCGATTTCGAGGCCGCTACGCCATCTCATCAGCGTTCTTTGTTCAGTTTTTCCAATTTTGCAAGTGGTGCTAGTCGGTAGGAATATCAACTATTTAACCAAAGTTATTAACGAAAATTGAATATGAGAAGTTCCCACATTCATATTTTTAAGTTATTACATTTTTGGTTAGTACGAAATTCCCCAACCCTGACGATTAATATTTCCAAGATTCCATGTATCTCTTTCGCTTTTTCCAGAGCCATCGGCTGCTGATAGCTAAAGCTTCTTTGTTATTTATGTTCAAGTAATTGAATTTAGTTGTCAATTTACAATTTAAATAAAAATTACAAAATAATTTTTATTGTTGAAAGGGCTATTACATTTTTTTATTTTTAACAATTTTCATATTCTTGACCAGTTTGAAAATATTTTTAAACGCTTATTTAATTAAGATGTTTCAGTGTGTTGGCAGCACTAATTTCTTTATTGTTGCCTATGAAAATAGAAATTAGTTTAATTTGACTACAACCACGAACCTAGCACGGACAACAACCTGCCGTGTAGACGTGAAAATATTCACTCCCATGTAAACACGTGTATTCTATTTCTGACAGGTTGTAGTCGGTAGCCTGATGTCGTAAATGTGTTTAATGCACAAAGGTTAAACAAATCGTCGCAGTAACTACAAAACGCCCCATCTAACATTTTACAAATTTTTCAGGGGAAGCAAAAAAACTTATTTATATAAAAAATATCATCGCGAATACCACAACATTTTGGAATTAGGGTAAAAAAGATCAACAACCAGGTAGAGAGTTTGACTGAGGCGGTAGAGCCCTCAAGCACGGAACGGAGGTGTTCCAAGGCCAGCTTAGTTCAGACAAAAACCACAAATAAATTGTTATTTTTATACCCTTCACAAAAGAATTGGAAGTTATATTGCCTTTGCCACTCCGAGTATAACGCAGCGAAATATTCCTCTGAGATACCATAAAGTATATATATTCTTGATCGGTGATGAAATCTAAGACAATCTAGCCACGTCCGTCTGTGGAAACTACAGTTAATACGAAAAGAGCCACACTCTTTTAGATTTTGTATAGATAAAGTTTGAAGGATAGATACAGGTCAAGTTCTTAAATGGCCTGATTCCGAACAGGGGCAAAAAGTGCCCCTAAAAGGAACTAAACCAACTTCATAAAAACTACATAATTATTGAGATAAGAATTCCTTTATTTAAATCTACAAATTATTATACCCTCCAAAAAAGAATTGGAGGGTATATTCATTTTGTTATTCCGTTTGTAACGCAACGACATATCCATCAGAGACCCCATAAAGTATATATATTCTGTATCGGTGATGAAATCTAAGACGATCTGAGCATTTCCGTCCGTCTGTGGAAATCACTATTCTATCCAAACGAAAAGAGCCAGGCTCTTGAAATTTGGTATAAATATATTTTGAAGGATAGCACAGGCTAAGTTCGGGAATAGGCTGAATCGGGCCAGAGGAAAAAAAGTTCCCCTAAAAAGAACTAAACCAACCTTCAAAAAACGAAATAATTTTTAAGTTTTTTTTGTAAATTTGTTAAGCAAATGATATATTTTTTGTCAAAGAAGGTTCAACGCGTTAAACGTGGAACCATAAAATTAAAAAAAAAATTTTTGGACCCCGCCCTCTTTAGTGGGCGTTATTATATGCAAAAATTATGTAAAAATTTAACAAATTGTTTTACTTAAGCCCACATTTATTAAAAATAAAATTTTTAAGCTTTAATGACGAAGCTGGGACGTACCAGATTACTCCTCTGCCCTACCCCATCTTCTACCTCTCCCCCTAAATGACCCTATAAAAAAATAACTTTTTTAAATTTCGTATTCAATTATCCCAAACATTTATTTTTAGAGTTTTATGACAAAGGTGAAATGTCTCCCCCACAGCCCTTGCCAGAACGACCCGGCCAAAATACAGTTTTAATACTCGCCAAAGAGAATTGGACCCCATAAAGTATATATATTCTTGACCACTGATGAAGTCTAAGACGATCTAGCAATGCCCATACGTCCGTCTGTGGAAAACAGGATATAGTCTATTTTTGGACCCCGCCCCCTTTAGCAGGCGTTGGCGTACGATATTATACACAAAAATTGTGTAAATATTGAAAAATTTGTATTCCTTAAGCCTATAGGAGTAAGAAGCTGAGATGTTCTCTGACCTTGCAGAGGTGAAACGTCTCCCCCACGGACCTTCCCGGAATGTCTCTGTCAAAATAGAGATTTAAAATTGGGTACAGAGATGTCTTAAAGGAACTTTATCCCACCAAGTTAAAAATTTTAAATTTACTTGTTAAATATTTGAAGGGTATTTAAGATTCGACCCGGTGGAATATAACGTTTTTACTTGTTTGTTTTTTTTGGCAGCATAATGTGCCCACAATTGATTCTATAGGAAGCAGAATTGCCGCATTTGGGCAAATGAGCATGCACGAGTGATTATTGATGCGATTTGATATGGTGCGATTTTTTTTTATCTTGGACCAGCACTCAGGGGATGACCTACATATGCACTGCATTGTGCCGGAACTAGAACGGAGGTGATAGTATTGAGGTGACAGATGAATAATGAGGATAATTTTTTGTAGGTTTTTCAAACTTTGTACTTCGCCAGCTAATTTTTCAGCTACAAGACCGACGAAGGAGGGTGCTGTTACTCTGATAGTGTCAGTCGTGTCCAATTATGTTCAGTGACCAGTGACTATGCCTTCATCATTGAAACAGGCTGGCAACAACTACCACAACGAGGCACTAATGCTGATCAGAAGAATTCAACACAGTGTTTCATGACTCAGCGTGGGGTTGAACTTAAGACCCTCCGCTTCATAGTCTCGTGTTCTACTACTTCAGCCAACAGCACCCATTTGCTGTTGGCTGACGGCGTCATCAGGCTGTACTTCTTCATTAATGTGGTCGGCAAGCAGTTAATGGACTTCTTGTGGACTGATATCGAGTATATGGACCAGGACGCTGTGTGGTTCCAACAAGATGGTGCCACACAGCCAACGAAACAAGGGCTATTTTGCCCGAAGAATTCAATAGCCGTATTATCTCACGTCGTGACGATATTAATTTGCTGCCACGATCATGGGACTTGACACCGTTGGTCTTCTTTTTTTTTGTTGTGGATATTGAAATGAAAAACTGTACTTCGATAAGACAAGAACAATTGAAGAGCTAAGGCATGAAATAATTCGGCACATTAACGACATTGAACCACAATTAATTTTCAGATCCAGTGAAAATCTGGATCATTAGATAGCGAAGCGCTGGCGAGCATTTGCTCGATATTTTGTTTCACACATAATTTTCATAAATCCTTCTATCATAATAAAAAAATATATCAAGATATTTCTGTGAAAACTGAAATAACAATTTAAACAGACACGTGGAACTACAAAGTGTGCAATTCGTGCGTGGCTCAAGAGGTTGTGTCTTATGCATAAAAATATATTCTGTGCTTATTAAAGGGTTATAAGACAAATTTTGTTATGGACGATAAAATTAATTTACTTAACGATAATCGAACTGTTTGTTGGGCTCAATTGCATTGGGAGAAATTTGCCTGGTGCAAATATAAACGCGTGTATTTGTGTTTAAGAAAAAAAAACAAAAAAAAACAGCTGCGTTTAGCTCCCCCCTACGAAAACGCACAACACGGCCAATCAAAATCAAAATGCCAATGAGCCGCAAAACTGTAGAATAAGCGGAAAAAAGCAAGTGAAATGTACACGTGGTGTTTATGGCGCGGTGTGCACTTGTGTATGCATCGTTTTCTTTTCATTGTTCCAGGCTTACCGCTGATGCGCCAGCTTATTTTATATTTTCATTCCCACCGCTGTATCTGATAATTTACGGTTCCATAATGATATTGTTTATTTAATAAAATAAAGCAAATGGCTAACCAGCGCGAAATGTTAAATCACTTTTATTATTCATATGTGATTATGACAGAAACACTGCAACCAATTTATGACTCTTAAAAAACAACAACATTTATATATTTTAACTTTAATATATTCACTTAATGGTTTCAAAAGTAAACAAAACAAAAATTATGATCATATTTTAACATATTTCGGCTGTTAAATGATCCATATTCAGAAACGGCAAACCTCTTATTAACTAAATGGCACAACAGATGACTTTAACAGCTGACAGCCTTGCCAGATCGCCGTAAAACAATATATCTGTGGCAATATGTAATAAGTTCTTAATATGGTGTTCAGACATGCATTTTTAATTGAGTCAATAATAAGTTAATTGAAAAGTGTTCACACATACTCAATCTAGCTAATTTAATTAGAGTTTGACAGCAGCTGTCAAAAGTAGTTGTTTACATTGCTGCTTCACTGGCGTCGTTCCATAAAATGCGCTTTCTTTTTGCCTTTGGGCCTGTTGTTGTACGAAATAATTTTTTTTATTTTTCATTTGATTTAAATGTTAATTAAAAAATTTTATTTTAAAAACTCTCCCTCAACTTGACTCGCAATTTTTATACCCTTTTAAGTTTTTCTTTAACAAAACGTCTTTATACGTCATGAAGATTTGCATTGGTCAAAAAAAATATTTTTTAAATGTTTAAATTTTGCTTCCAGGGGTGGGAAATTGCATTTTTTTATACGTGAAAGCAATCAAACAGCCAACTGATGTTTTTTTGCTACCTAAACCTGTCTTATAATTTAGGAAGAACAAAATTGGTATCAAAAATTAAAAAAAATAAAACGAAAATTTCGGATCCAGGGTTGGAAAGTGCAATATTTTGTAGTACATGAAAATGGCCAAAATGGTTAAAAAATTAAAAAATTAAAATTTTTCTTAAATAAAACTATTTTATACATCAAGAAGACTTGCACTGATAAAAAATAATATATTAAAATTTCGCTTCCAGGGGTGGGAAATTGAAATTTTTTATACATAAAAGGTACCAAAATGGTTAAAAATTTAAAATGTTTCTTCAATAAAACTACTTTATACCTCATGAAGAGTCGCATTTATAAAAAAGCAAAAAAAATATTAAATTTCAATTCCAGGGCTAGGAAATTTAAAGTTTTTTTTGGTACATACAATATATTGTAGAACATGAAAGTGACAAAAATGGTTGTCAATTTTAAGATTTTTGTAAATAAAACTACTTTATAAGTAATGGAAACTAGCATTGGTATAAAAAGAAGACATAAATTAAAATTTCGCTCCCAGGGATGGGAAATTGAAATTTTTTTATACATAAAAGTAACCAAAAAGCCAACTAACGTCGGTTTTTTAAACTAAAACAATTTTTTAATTCAGGAAAAACAAAATTGTTATCAAATATTAAAACAAATCAAAATTTCGATTCCGGGGTTGGATAACTGTAATATTTTGTAGTACATTAAAGTGACCAAATTGGTTACAAATTTTAAGTTTTTCTTAAATAAACCTCATTATCAAGATTTGCATGAACCTTATTATTAAAATATTTTATGGTACATGGAAGTGACAAAAAAGTTTAAAAATTCACTAAGAATTGCATTGGTAAAATAACAAAAATTCGCTTCCAGAGTTGGAAAATCGAAATATTTCTGGAACACGAAAGTATCCACACAAATTCTAAATTTTGTTTTTTTAGTGAATTAAACCTATTTTATACTTCAGGAAGAATTAATTTGGTATTAAAAATTTGGTTCCAGGGTTGGAAAATCGAAATTTTTTAGTACAAAAAAGTAGCCAAATAAATTCCTAATTTTGGTTTTTTGTGAATGAAATCATTTTTATACTTCGGGAGGAATTAAATTGGTATTAAAAACCAAAATAATTAAAAATCCAATTTCAGGGTTGGAATATAGACATTTTCTGATTTATAAAAGTAACCATATAAATTGTTATTTTTGATTTTTATGATGAATTATACACACTTTATATATCAGGAACAAATAAATTGGTATTAAAAACCAAAAAAATCTAAAAGACTATTCTACCGTTGGACAATTAGAACTTTTTGGGGTACATGAAACGGATTTTTTATTTTTGTTTGTAAATTAAACATATTTAATATTTTTGAAACATGTTCAGAGGTATTAGAAGTAAGAAGAGCCAAACATTTAGCTTCCTAACCAAAAAATTTAAACGTTGTCTTAAGTATAAAAGTAACTGATAACATCATTTTGTTTCTTTTAAATTATTTTTTAATTAAAGCTACTTTCTGTTTTAGCAAGAAAGAAAGAAGAATTACATCTGTAATGGGTATTTAAGATTCGGCACAGCCGAATATAGCACTTTTACTTGTTTTCTGTGAATTTGTTTACATATGAGTTGTCAAATTTCATAAAGTTTGTTCAGTAGGCATTATGGTGCTCACTAAACAAACTTTCACAGTGCTGCATTTTAGACCTTGCCCAATTTTATAGACAATTAAGCGTTAATTGATCGATTAGCTAATTAAAATTTTGTATGGGTAATTGAGCTCAATAATGCTGGTAATTGCGATAAACTCCATTAAGGCGTATGTCTGAACACCATATAAAACATTTTTTAAATCACTATTTTATTCCTTAAATATCATTGCATTCACTTGAAGTGCAATGAAAGTGGTCAGAATCTTATGTTGTTTAAGGGGCAAAAAAAAATTAAAATTTAATTAATTAAGCCCATAAATGCAACAAATAAAGGGTGGGCAAATTTGAGGTTAGGAATTGAATTGGCTGTCAAATGATGATATATCAAGAATAGGTCTATCATCCTCTGGCATTTATTTAATAAAATACTTAAGAAATTTTAAACATGAAACGCTGCACTCTTGAACAAAAAATTTTAATTGTAAAATTCTTCTGGTTTCTTGACCTCTTTTTAATTATTATTTTATTCTGATATTTTTAAGCTTAAGGTCTCTTTATTTTAATTTAAATTTCAATTTCCTGAAGAAGTCTCACAAAGGAGTGACGAAATATTGAAATTAAAATTTAAATTAAAATAAAGAGACCTTAAGCTTAAAAATATCAGAATAAAATAATAATTTTAATTGTAAAAATTTACTATCGAACTGGTGAATATTTTAACGTATCATTTCGCAAAATCAGGCTCCTTGTGAGAACTCTAAGCGTAATTTAATCGCTAAATTCAAGACACACGGTACTGTTGCTGACAATAAACCAAAACAAAATGCTCGTAGTGGCCGTAGTGATGCAAAAACACAGGCGCTGTACAGTGAAGTATTGAGAATGAGTCTGGAACATCAACTCTTCGACATTCGCAACAATTGGGCAACACCAGAAGCACTTTGCGCGACATTTTACATAAAGATCTTCATCTTCGCTCTTATAAAGTTCAAATCGTTCAATAATTAAAGCCGGCCAGCCGACCACCATTTGCGTCGAAAAACTGAACGAAAACAACGCCATTTTCAACGAAAAAATTTTTAGCGCTGAGACTCATTTTCAATTAGGCGATTATGTAAAAAAAAAAACAAAATTGTGGCATATGGGGCTCATAAAATCCACAAACAGTCCTCGAAAAACTATAACATCCAAAGAAAGTGAACGTTTGGTGCCGGGTGTGGTCAGGCGGCTTCATCGACCCGAATTTTTTCGAAAATGAGCAAAGAAACGCCGTCTCTGCGATACCAAACCATGATAACCGTTTTTTTTTTGTGTGGCCACAATTGGCTAATTTTGACATCAGCTGCCTTTGGTTTCAAGCAAGAACGGCGCCACAAGCCACACAGATGGCCAAACAATTCAGTTCCTGCGTCGTTCTTGTGATTTAACGCCGCTGGATTATTCTTTTTCTGGTGCCGTGATAACCTACAAAAATAAAAGCCCGAAATGTCAAGAAAATGTGCCTCATGAAATTATTATTATTATATTTTTTTTTGTTGTTTGTTACTATTTTACATAATTTATTTAATGTTTTATGGCAACACAGACATTTTCAAATAAGTGAGCTGGTGAAACTTAAGTGGTTTAGTTTTTATCTCTCTTTTCCCAAATTTACAACAAACGGCTGGGGGGAGTATAACGTGAAAACATTCTAATACGAGTACAAATGAATACAAAATATTCTGTAGCTACAGATAAATTAGTATTAAATCTGTTAATAAATTTTATTAATGTACACACATAAATATGCACATACACACACACACACACACACATATGCATGTGTATTTATTGTTGGTATATTGAGTTGGCTGTTGCTACAAGAAATAGATACCAACTTGCATCTCAGATGCCTTATCATTTACAGCGTACGTTGTTAATTGAATAAAATATGCATGTATGTGTGGCCGTGTGATTGTGTGTGTGTTTGGTAGTGTGTTTGGGAGTGTGTGTGCATGTACATATATGAACATTGTAGAATATGTTATTCTTGAAATTATTACAAAATCAACAGAAATGTTTTCCGAAAAGAAATATTTGGTTCGTTAAAAATGAATTTAGTTCAAATTTCTTTTCAGCTTTTTTTTTTGTTTTTTTGTTTTTCTCTGTTTCTATTGCTGGCGCTTAGTGTAGAAAGTTTTGTGTAAACGGGTTGAAAGTAACACGAGACAGCCATTTATCACAAAATCTTTCTTTAGTCGTTGTAAAGTAAGCGTGTTAATGAAAACTATTGCTGTGCTAAGCATAAATTTATGAAAAACCACATGCTTTAATTCATGACTATTTACAAAATAATTGTTGCATTTAACACATTCATTGTACCGCTCGGAAAAGCTCTACGGGTATTTAATAAATTACAGTTTTTTTTTACAAAAAAGATCACCTAAAATCAATAGAGTTCAATAAATATGCCACACAAGTTTTCATAGCAAGATTGACTAAGAACAACTGAATAAGTGCTAAAGATTAGTTCAGTTCATTCGCGTTACATCAGGGCACCTCTGGTTGTAATAATTAATCAAGTTGACTTCGAGATGAGAAATCTGCAGTAGGAGTTGAGGTTGTAGCAAAATTGCCTTTCGAATGGACTTCATGAAATTGTGGTCTAGACCCAAGGATGAATAAAGTCGTTGTTAACTTTTGTTTTCCTTAAGCATATAAATTGAAGGCACGATGCGCAGCATAAAGGACTGTTCATATCAGTACCGACTTAAGGTACGTTCACACTTATCAAATATTTGCTCCGAAAAGCGTAACCACTAAATACTAATGAAAAATATTTTTGTTCAGATACGTGTTTATTTAGTAAAACAATTTCATACAAAACTAATAGACAGTGTCATGAATCCAATATTATTGGAGACTATTTAACTCAATAAATGCATTTTTGAATTAAGAAGTTTTTTATTAATGTTTACTGGTTACGCTTTTTTTGGCAAATATTTGATAAGTGCGAACGTACCTCACCTCAGTTACCGACTTCCTATTGACTCAGTTGTGGGTACTAGTGACAATTCCATTTACTACCCTGCAGGAGAATAAGCGTTAATTGTCTTTAAGCTACTGGTACGATTACTAGTATAGCAAGCACTAGTTCAAAAAGTGATTGAACATATACAGAAAAGTACTAGTACTTCAACTAGTTCATTTGTAGATTGATTTGACTTGTAGAATTTCATATTACTACATTACATTATCAAAATGTTTTAACGCGAATTGCTAATTCGCATTTTCATTTATTTTATTTTTAGTTGTTACAATTTTTAAACAAATTCAAATTTGAAAGAATAGTATGCTGTGCACTTTTTCGCAGCACCGCCCCGTAAAATTATTAGAAGACTTTTCCACCTGCATATCAGTTTATTTATTCGAACATTCGAATAAATATTCGAATTTTTTTTGTTAATATTGATGTTCATATGTATGTAAAATCAGCGATCTTTTTTAAAATAATAAAAACTGACCCATCTAGTACTAGTATCCGTCTAGTTTCCATCTAGTACCAATGGTACTAGTAATTTTCCAAACACACTCAATGTTAATTTGATCATTAACATGGTATAGGAAAGTTCACAGTTGGGAACTAGTACTGGTGATTTTTGTACTAGTGCAATACTAGTTTGATACTAGTTCGATCTCTTGCAGGGTATATAGAAATTTAACACTACTGACATTGATAATATCGACTGGGTAGTTCTTTTGGAACCGAATTTTTAATATTAAAATTTGTAATACCAATTTCATTCTTCCTGAAGTATAAAATAGGTTTAATTCACTAAAAACAAAACAAAATATGGAATTTATGTGGGTACATTTATGTACCAAAAAATTTCCATTTTCCAGCCCTGGAAACGAATTCTTAATTTTTGTAATACCAATTCCATTCTTCCTGAAGTATAAAATAGGTTTAATTCACTAAAAACAGAAAATTTGGGATTTCTGTGAGTATGTAAAAAAAAAATTCCAACTCTGGAAGCTAATTTTTATTTTTTTACCAATGCTATTCTTGGTGAGGTGTAACGAAGTTTCACTTGACAAAAAAATTATAATTTCTAAACTTTCTTTCTGTTTTAGCAAGAAAGAAAGAAGAGTTACATCTATGAAGGGTATTTAAGATTCGGCACAGCTGAATAAAGCACTTTTAATTGTTGTTATTACTTTTTTACTGGTAAGTTCACTTTCACTAGTAAATATGAACTGATCTGTTGATGTACTAATAAAAAAGAGATGACAACTATTCAAGACAATAAAACAACGCTGATATAGTTAAAGTAAAAATATATACCGTTATGTATCGGGTGTTTTTTATAGAGTGATACAAGTTTAAATCATATTAAAATATAATCGCCCCTATTATGAATGACGACATCGACGTCGTATTAAGACGACAGCAAAAAATTGTCGCTTGTCCACTATTTTTCGACAGCAACCGACTACTATTGACATGTTCTATCGATATTATATGCCCTAGAGAATGCTAAGAAATTCTCAAGAGTCATTAATTGTTATTGACAACTTGCAGAGAAGTGAAATTTTTTTACTGTCGAGTTGATGTGACGTCGATGTCGCCATTCATAATAGGGGCGAATAACATATGTTTGATATCAGTGAAACGGTCTTTATTCGAAAAAAAATTTTATGAAATTAATGTTTAAATATGATTTCGGCCGCCACGGTTGGCGCGCACAAGGCGCAATCTGGAACACTAATTTTCAACAACTAAAAAAGTCGTCCATAAAGTGGAAGAACACAATCCCAGTTACTGAGGAATTGATTGATGACGGTTATCTTCAATGCTTTCTTGTACAGACTCTACAGCTTCATTACATTAACAGTAACAGTAAATGTGGTCCGAAAACGTTCTATTGTTCTTCGAAGGACGATTATGTGCGCCATAAAATGGAAGAAGTGCACGATGACATTGACGAATAAAACCATTCTTTTGATTAAAAATTTCCACAATTTACACGCGTTGCTCTGGTGTAAGTCGATCCATAACGAAATGTCAAAGCAAACTAAATAAAGCAACTATCAGCTGTTAAATAGGTGGTCAAATAAAGCAGTGATGCCAACTCAAAGTTGTACCACTCTATAAAAGACACCCTTTACTTTGGACACTTGCCAGCTTACTGTCGAAGAAAAAAATTATACTCGAGTTATTTAAAAAAATTACTTTCTTCCATTTAGCTTGGGCTTTTAGACCACAGTGCTTTGGCCTGATTCAGCCTATTTACAAACGTGACCTATGCCATCCCCAAAATATATTTATACCAAATTTCAGGAGTCTGGCTCTTTTCGTTTGGACTGAATCGTGATTTCCACAGACGGGCGGACGGACGGACATGCTCAGATCGTCTTAGATTTCATCACTGATCAAGAATATATATACTTTATAGGGTCTCCGATGGATATTTTGCTGCGTTACAAACTGAATGACAAATTAATATACCCTCCAATTCCTTTTTGGAGGGTATAAAAAGTATTCCACATATTCCACTGTTCGTAAAAAACCTGCATTTAAAACAATTTCTTCGAATAAAAGGTAATTTGAGAATTCGGAAATTTTAACTAGATCCTGAACAATAATTTTCGGGATAACTTTATAAATTGTAAAATATTTTAAAATGTAATTATACGAAAGAAACAACTCTTTGGACATGGTAAAATGGGCAGGTATTTTTTATTTTTTTATTTTTTTGCTACAAATATTGTTCTTTGATTTGAGAAAGAAAGATAAAGCAGAATGTACAAATTGTATATGTTGCTATTTCTTTCTGTTTCAACGCGTTGCAGAGTTGCTGTACGGAGGTGCTTGACCGGCAAAGTTTGAAGTGTGTGAACCGGGACTTAAACAAATTTTATTTTATTGCTTAAAATTAAACTTAATTAAGTTTAATATAGTAAACAATTGTTCCATTTATGATACTCTAATGCAATTTTAGAATCCCTGTTTTCAGAATCCGCTAAACTTTCATCATCAGTACTCATGTGATACATGACACTAAGCCACTTAATAGATGATGATAAGTAAATTTGCACATAAGTACGGATGATGAACCTGTGGCGGCTTTCGAAAACATCTGTTCTGCTCGTCTGTATAAGTTGCATAATTAAATTGATGTTTTCTTTCCCTTGTACTTCGGAATATTTTTTACATCTGATTTTAACACTTTACGAACAATAGCCTATGAATCTTAAATTCATTTCATATAGAAAAACCAATAGTTCAATGCATAGTAAACTTGTACCGTATGAGGGACAAGCAGAGATTTTTCTAAATCATTCGTATACCAATTTTAATAACTTTTTCAATTCGAAGTTATGCCAGAAATCACTTTGTATTTGTTTTATTCTCAATAGACAGTAGCTATCATTGGCGTATGTAGTATGTGGTGACATAAAAAAATAGTTCTAAATAAAACACACTGGCTGTGATTTCCCTTTAAAAAAAACTTGTTGTTTGGCTAAAAATTAATCGTTAAGAGCAATCATTTTATTATTCAAAAAAGGTTTTTCGAACAACATTATTCAATTAATATTATTCGATTAATATTATTAATAAGTAGCACATGTGAGAGTGATTTATGGAAATTCACTAATTTTAATTGGTATAACAATTATTCGAGTAATTTATTCGATTAATAATATTCGAATAATATTTTTCCCAACAACATTATTAAATTAATATTATTCGATTAATATTATTCGAATAATAAGTAGCAAATGTGAGAGTGATTTATAGAAATTCACTCATTTTAATTGGTATAAAAATTATTCGAATAATTTATTCGGTTAATATTATTCGAATAAGATTTTTCGAACAATATTATTCAATTAATATTATTGGATTAATATTATTCGAATAATAAGTAGCACATCTAAGAGTGATTTATAGAAATTCACTAATTTTATTTGGTATAACAATTATTCGAGTAATTTATTCGATTAATAATATTCGAATAATATTTTTCGAATAACATTATTCGACTAATATTATGCGAATAATATTTTTCCAACAACATTATTCAATTAATATTATTCGATTAAAATTATTCGAATAATAAGTAGCACATGTGAGAGTGATTTATGGAAATTCAAAAATTTTAATTGGTATAAAAATTATTCGAATAATTTATTCGGTTAATATTATTCAAATAATATTTTTCGAATAGCATTATTCGAAACCCATCCGGCATTTTTGTCAATGTCATCAATGACGACATCAATACAGAATCTTCTTCGCATTAAAATTTCAATGTTTTTGTTTTATACATTTTTTTGAATTTTTTTATTTAAATCATAACGCATTCTTAGACTTATTTGCTCTCAGAAATGTATATGAAATCTTTTAATTTGTTGAATTCAAACAGTCAAACTAAAGTGCTGAACAAGTAGAAGAAACAAACAGAGTAGAATTAGAATATAAGCAAAAAGAAAAATGCTAAAGAATTGAAATCGAGACATGAATACGAATTTATTTTGTATTATTTTGAATTTTTTGCTACAACTGCTGCCATAAGTTGTTGTTTTTTATTGCCATTACAACACTCTGGCCATGTCGTAGCATACAATTATTGAGATAGCTGCGCGCACACACACACGCACGCATATACACACGTTGTGGATTCCACACTGACAGACACTCTACTTATAAGTTGTAGTACATTAGAAGTGATAGCACCACCACTAAATCCTATCACATTCAATTCATTTATGGAGTAAATATATCCAAGTGTGTCTTTTATTTCTTCCACACAGACTGAGTGCAACAAAAACAACAACAAAAATTGGGTATTAAAAAAACAGCAGGCTCCAAACAATGAAATACAAAAACAACAAAAAAACAAACATACATATTAAAAATTGAGTTCGCATTAATAAGAGCAGAAGATGTTATACAAGAAACATATTATAGAAATGAAAAAAAAGACACACACACAACAATAAGAAAAAACCCGAAAGGCAAGAAACCAGCAACAAAGAAAAATGCATCTACAATTAGAGTATCCCCCAGAGACGTTGTACCGACAACAATCACACTCACTCGCACACAAACTTCAACAGATGTGATTTTAGCATTTGTCATTTTCAACAAAATGTCTTAAGCCTCAGTGTCAAACATTTGAAATCACAGCCAAAAACCATGAACCACCGAAAATTTATTTCAAATTTATAATTAATTTCCCATTGCATAAGAGCTCAAAGAGGGGAGGTGAAAGGTCAAGAGACTTGTTTAAAACCCCAATACAAAATTATTTTATTAAGGTCTTGACATCGACCTAAACTTTACACTCTTTTCGGGTCCATGAAAAATTGTTTAGCAACTTTCTTTTCGGCAACACTGTTTTTGACAGAACAGCTGTTACTGTTAAACATGTTCAGTTTGGTCTATGATTAAATTATGAAAGTGTTGCTGTTGACATGTTCAGTTTGGTCTAGGATTAAATTATGAAATTGATTCTTCGATACTCATAAAAAAGAATCGCAAACACTAATTGATGACAAATATAATTTCGAAGTTTTTCAAAAAAATCACTTTTTTCGAATTTTTTATTTCACGATATCTTACGAACGCGTCCACCTGTTTGGACCCAGTTAGTGGCGTGTGACGTGGTTTTTGAAAGTTAACACCTAGTGTGAGGAATAGATCGGTGAAGCCGTTATAAAAAAAAAACAAATTTAGTAAAAAAAGTTGTTTCTAAGTTTTTATAATATTTCTCGAAATTAATTAAAAGTGCCTTCATCCACGGGCATCTGGAGTATTCATCCTAACCCTGGAAGCTTCTTTTTGATATTTTTGGGGAGGGGGGTCTTATGGAAATCGATTCGAAGTGGAAATTTTTCGAAACTATATGGTTTTCACATAGAACTTCGAAAACCTTTTCTTTCGAATCGAATCACTGATTTGCAATAAAATTTTACTACTTTCGAAAATACAAAATACGTTTGATTTCAAACGAAAAAATTCGTTTTATTCCAAAAAAATATTTTATTTCTATTTTATAGTTTTAATTGTCCAACCCTGGTATTTTTTTAAAATTAGTCTTCTTCTTCGTATTAATATCAATTTCATTCTTCTTTAATTATACAAAAACCCAAAAATTAATATCAAAAATAAGTTTGAATTATCCAGCTCTGGCAATATATTTTGAATTTTTGTGATTTTCAATCTCATCAAACCTCCCAGCCACTGTTTTGCTAATTTTATGCTGGGTTCCCCACTTGCCATCAAACTCCTGAACCGGACTTCAGATTCCGGAACCTCCAGTACAGACCGATCTCGCAACATTACTAGGCCTATTTCTCAGACATCAATTCCATACTTTTTTCTTATTTATTTATTTATTATTATACTCTAATATTTTTAAGCTTAAGGTCTCTTTATTTTAATTTAAAATATGTTAATTTTAAATATTTCGTCACTCCTTTGTGTGACTTCTTCAGGAAATTAAATATTTTATTTGATGTGAAAAATATTTTTTTATTTATTTATTTATTATCCGCCCGATTGAGTTTAAGACTCAGACATTTTTCGTAGAAGATTAAAATAAACTGCTTGTGTGTTTCTTTAATCTTGTACAAAAAAAAAACGTCTTTGGCGTAAACGACTACGTCTTACACAATCAGGCTGAATAATTCAGTCATGCATTAAACACAACCACGACTACAGAAGAAGAATACACGTGTTTATATGTATGTGAAAAGTAGCACGGACAACAACCTGCCGCACAGAGGGATTTGTCCATACAATGTTTCGCAGAATATATAAGGAGTGCTCGCAGAATGTTGAAATTTTCCTCTGAGCTTTTGGTGAGCTCAATTAAGAAAAATATAAAGTTTCATTAAAATTGGACACGCCCACTACCCTCCGCCCATAGAACCCAAAATTAATTTTTGGCCCAAAGTTTTTAAAATTTGGCACAGAGCCTTTTAATACCTCAATTAAGAATAAAATAATGTTTCATCAAAATTGGACACGCCCACTACCCAGCGCCCATACAACCCAAAATTTATTTTTGGCCCAAAGTTTTTCAAATTTGGCACAAAGCCTTTTATTACCTAAATTAAGAATAAAATAAAGTTTAATCAAAATTGGCCACGCCCACTACCCACCGCCCATAGAAACCAATATTTATTTTTGGCCCAAAGTTTTTAAAATTTGGCACAGAGCCTTTTAATACCTCAATTAAGAATAAAATAATGTTTCATCAAAATTGGACACGCCCACTACCCAGCGCCCATACAACCCAAAATTTATTTTTGGCCCAAAGTTTTTCAAATTTGGCACAAAGCCTTTTATTACCTAAATTAAGAATAAAATAAAGTTTAATCAAAATTGGCCACGCCCACTACCCACCGCCCATAGAAACCAATATTTATTTTTGGCCCAAAGTTTTTGAAATTTGGCACAGAGCCTTTTATTAGCTCAATTAGGAATAAAATAAAGTTTCATCAAAATTGGACACGCCCACTATCCACCGCCCCTAAAAACCAAAATTTATTTTTGGCCCAAAGTCTTTGAAATTTGGCACAGAGCCTTTTATTACCTCAATTAAGAATAAAATAAAGTTTCATCAAAATTGGTCAAGCCCACTACCCAGCGCCCATAGAACCCAAAATTTATTTTTGGCCCAAAGTTTTTGAAATTTGGCTCAGAGCCTTTATTACCTCAATTAACGCCCGCCACTCACCGCCCATATAACCCATTTTATATTTTTTCCCACAACTTTTTGTTTCTTTACCAAAACTAATTATTTTATAAATAATTATTTAATAAAAATTGCACGAATTAAGAGACAAATTTTATGATTTTATAAAAGGTAATTAATTCTTTAAACTTTTTTTTAATTGATAATATAGAGTCTTGCCTTTCATTTTATTATAGCGGGAGCACCCAGCACGACCGAGCAACCCTTTTTTTTCTTCCAAGGAAGTCTGCAATATGAGCGAACTTTATATTTTTTTTAAATATGCAGAAAAGACTATATTTGAAATATATCAATATTTAAATCAGAGCAATAAAATTATCTTACGTACAAACATCAGAGAAGTGTGTAAACAGTTTTCAATATTTTGAATCAAAATTTAAATGTGACTTGACTTCATTATTTCAAAGACAAATAAACGTTTTCTTGGGTTACAATTTATGGATCCTTCATACTGAATCAATTTTCTACAAAACTGCATCATGACATTTTTAAATTTTATGTGTCGCAAAAATTACTTATTGCACAAAAAATCCCACTGTGTGCCGTGCAGCCGTAAAAATTATCATTCCCATATAAATACATGTATTGTATTTCTGTAGTCGTGTAGTCGGCAGCCGGCTGTCGTGAGCGTGTTTAATGCATTACAATTCAATTTGTTACCTCAGCGTCATATGACATTATTGAGACGGTTTGGCATAAATAAAAATTAAACTTACTTAAGATGTTATTTATACAATAATCGAAGAACCGATTACCACCATCAACAATACGACCAGTTCCACAAACTTTAGCAAATGAACTTGCGTTTACCGGCCACTGTTGGTCCCTGGTACGACATTTTCATGCAATTTCCGATCAATTGCTTTTATTTTGGAAATACATTTCCCATAAAAAGCATAAATCGATTCATATCGTTCAGTGAAGAAATTTGTGACAGGATAGCACAGGACATACATATTGTCAGATTCGAAATAATCGTTGGTTTAAACCAATAACTGGCCCAACCATTACTTTAAGGGGTCACACATTAATATTGTGAATGCTACACACTGAATGACAAACCATTTTTGGTGAAGGGCAGAAAAATTGATTCAAACTGAAACACAACACCGCGTTAAAAATGCCACTAGATAAGTCAAACAGATATCCAGAATACAAAATAAGTAACGCAAATTTTAATTCAAGAAAGAGTGTCTAACACCCACAAAATTATGTCAGACGATTTATGAAAGTATAAATTAAACATCCTATTGTCCTCATGCCATTGACAAAAATAACTTGTTTTTTCTTTTCTTAGCCAACCTGAAACTGTGACTTAATAACAAGGCGAGTATAAGAACAGTTGTGTAGCGAGAATTATCGAACTAATTTCCCCCCTTATTGAGCGGGAAATCTCTTAAAAGACTCTACATAAAAGGAAACCTTAAAGTTCACATTGTCTATTATTCAAGCACAACACGAAGACACGAAGTTTTCTTTTTGTACATTCAACGAAGGGAATATAATAGCAGGAAAGTACACAATGCCGTACTTGCACGCCTTAAGAAAATGCAGACAACAACCACCAAAAATATACACTGAAAACACACTCTAGCGCACAATTTTCTACCACCATTTTACCTTCATTAAAATATAAGTTTACAAGGAAAAAAAAAAAGGATGTAGAACGCAAACGGAAATATTTTTCTTCCCTTTTTATTATATTTATTCATTCATTCAACCTTCTTCCTTTTTCTTTTTTTTTTTGCAAGTCCTTAGCACTTCACGTTAAATGCCAAACATAAATTTTACAGAAACCTGTGGCGCAAAACAGAGGAAGTATGAAAACAAAATCGTCTCCTTAAAATTCAATCACATACACACATCAAAGGATTACTTGCAGTCTTACAAAAAAAAGAGGAAAAAAGGACGGCATACGGAGCAACAACGGAATTGGAATGTGTCGCAAGCCAACCAGCCATACAGACAGACTCAGATGGTTATTATTAATACGGTTGAAGGGAGTTTCGAAGCTGCTATTTTATATCTAGTCCTCTGGACGAACTTCTATGCATTTTGTTTATGATGGCAACTGGCAAATTTGTCAACACTCTCTTAAACGTCATGACTGACTGACTATTATGATGTGATAGTCAAGGTCTTACTGTTAATTCTAGCAAAAGATCAAATTCAGTAGTCTTCTCTTTTAGCAGAAAATTTTCCAAAAAAAAAAAATTAAGTATTGATTAGGAGTAATTTATGCGGCTGCAGATGATATTCAGGTACAATCTGGGAGATTTTTATACCCTTCACAAAAAAGTGAAAGGGTATATTTAGGTTTGTCATTCCGTGTGTAATTTCTTCGATATCAACATGGGACCCCATAAACTATATATATTCTGGATCCTTATGAATAGCGATGACGATTGATCGATGTCCGTCTGTCTGTACGTGAAATCGGTTTTCCCAAGCCCCTAGAAGAGCTAGAGACTTCGTTCTTGGACCGTTGGATTGGAAATGAACTTAAATAGACTGGTATTGAAAGAAAGATCCGATGTACGGTTCCAGAGCTGGGAAGCTTACACCTATTTCTCGACGCAAAATTTATACCAAAAACCAATTACTTTTTTAATGTTTGTAAATTAAACCTATTTCGTGTTTTGAGAAGCCTCAATGGTCTACCAAAAACTAAAAATAATAAAACTTTTTTCCAGGGATGGGAAATACAAAATTTTTTTTTCGGCCCATTCCCTATTTTGTAGAACATGTAGTAACTAAAATTGTTAAGAATTTCAAGTTTTTCTTTAACGAAACCTCTTTATACGTCATGAAGATTTGTATTGGCCAAAAAAAAATTTAAATTCAAATTTTGCTTCCAGGGGTGGGAAATTGCATTTTTTTATACGTGAAAGTAATCAAACAGGCAACTGATGTTGTTTTTTTTGCTAACTAAAACTGTCTTATAATTTAGGAAGAACAAAATTGGTATCAAAAATTAAAAAAAAAATCAAAATTTCGAATCCAGGGTTGGACAAGTGCAATATTTTGTAGTACATGAAAGTGGCCAAAATGGTTACAAAATTAAAATTTTTGTTAAATAAAACTACTTTATACCTCAAGAAGACTTGCACCGATAAAAAATAAAATTTCGCTTCCAGGGTTGGGAAAACGAAAGCTTTTTTTTGGTACATGCAATATTTTGTAGTACATGTAATAACCAAAATTGTTATAAATTTTGAGTTTTTCGTAAATAAAATCACTTTATACTTTATGAAGATTTGCTTTGATAACAAAAAATTTTAATAATTAAAATTTCGCTTCCAGGGATGTGAAATTGAAATTTTTTATACATAAAAGTAACCAAAATGGTTAAAAATTTAAAATGTTTCTTCAATAAAACTACTTTATACCTCATGAAGAGTCGCGTTTATAAAAAAGCAAAAAAAATATTTAAATTTCAATTCCAGGGCTAGGAAATTTAAAGTTTTTTTTGGTACATGCAATATATTGTAGAACATGAAAGTGACAAAAATGGTTGCTAATTTTAAGATTTTTGTAAATAAAACTACTTTATAATTAATGGAAACTAGCATTGGTATAAAAAGAAGACATAAATTAAAATTTCGCTCCCAGGGATGGGAAATTGAAATTTTTTTATACATAAAAGTAACCAAAAAGCCAACTAACGTCGGTTTTTTTACTAATTAAAACTAATTTTTAATTCAGGAAAAACAAAATTGGTATCAAATATTAAAACAAACCAAAATTTCGATTCCAGGTTTGGATAACTGCAATATTTTGCAGTACATGAAAGAGACCAAAATGGTTAAAAATTTAAAGTTTTTCTTAAATAAACCTCATTATTAAGAGTTGCATGAACCTCACTATTAAAATATTTTATGGTACATGAAAGTGACCAAAAAGTTTAAAAATTCACAAAGAATTGCATTGGTAAAAAAACAAAAATTCGCTTCCAGAGTTGGAAAATCGAAATATTTCTGGTACATAAAAGTACCCACATAAATTCCAAATTTGGTTTTTTAGTGAATTAAACCTACTTTATACTTCAGAAAAAATTAGATTAGAAATAAAAAATTAAAAATTCGGTTCCAGGGTTGGAAAATCGAAATATTTTAGTACATAAAACTAGCCATATAAGTTCCTAATTTTTGTTTTTAGTGAATGAAATCTTTTTTATACTTCAGGAATAGTTAAATTGGTATTAAAAACCAAAAAAATTAAAAATCCAATTTCAGGGTTGGAATATCCAAATTTTTTTATTCATAAAAGTAACCATATAATTAGCTATTTTTGATTTTTATGATGAATTGTACCTACTTTATATATCAGGAAGAAATAAATTGGTATTAAAAACCAAAAAAATTTAAAAGGCGATTCTACGGTTGGACAATTAGAACCTTTTGGGGTACATGAAACGGATTTTCTCTTTTTGTATGTAAATTAGACATATTTAATATTTTTGAAAGACGTTCAGAGGAATTAGAAGTAAGAAGAATCAAACATTTAGCTTCCTAACCAAAAACTTAAACGTTGTCTTATATTTAAAAGTAACTGATAACATCATTTTGTTTTTTTTTTAAATTATTTTTTAATTAAAGGTACTTTCTGTTTTAGCAAGAGAGAAAGAAAGAAGAATTACATTTGTGAAGGGTATTTAAGAATATAGCACTTTTACTTGTTTTATTTTATTTTGAGAAACTACTCCACATAAGTTCTCCAGTTCCCGTTCCAAGTACGTGGTCGATCTCTGATAACTCTAGAAGACTACACGTTTTGTTCTTTTTATACCCTGGTTGGTTGGTTGGCATAAGTGGCTGCCTGTAACCCACAAGCATTCAAGTAGGATCTCTGAGATCCCGTTTTGAAAGACTACTCCACTGGCCAGTGTCAACCTGTGTAGAACCGAATCCAGATCTCGGATACGGTGATGGATGCTGGGTCCAACCTGTCGCATCGAGGAATCTAATAAGGTCACCTAGACGTATACCTGATAGCTCCGAAAGGTCGGATATTATACTGTTGCCTAACATTCTGTGTCTCGTATGGTGCAATGCCGGGCATTCACAGAGGAAGTGATAAACTGTCTCTTCCCTCCCCTGATCCCGGCAGCTGCGACAGAATGCATAATAGGAGAGACCTATCCTACCAGCATGTCTGCCAATGGCCCAGTGCCCCGTCACTACTGCGACGAGTCTTGAGATGTCCCTATGGTTCCTATTGATCAGCTGTGCTGTCCTCCTGTCGTTGTAGCAGGGCCACATACTTCTGGCCACCCTACACGTGTCCAGCTTGCGCCATCTGTCTGCAGTATTCTGCCAGGTAATGGCACTGAATGCCGCATCTTATAGCGCCATACGGCATGGCTACCGATACAGCGGTGGAGACGTCCATAGCAGATCAAGCCCTAGCTAGCTCGTCCGCCCGTTCGTTTCCAGGGAAGTTACAATGTGCGGGAAGCCAGGTGAGGGTTGTGTCAGTCTGATATCCCAATCTGGATAGAAGCTCCCTGCATTGCGTTACCAAGGTAGAAGAAGTAGTAAACGACCTCAGAGACAGGAGTGCTGCCTGGGTGTCGACAAAGATACGGACCCTACCCTAAACACCCCTGTCAATTAGTAACCTAGTCGCCTCCCTTATCGCCAATATTTCCGCCTGAAATACACTAGTTTCATCAGGGAGTCGGAGCGAAAGTCCCGTTCCAAGGTCCCTTGAGAAGAGTTTTCACTTAATCCTACATTCCTTGAAAATAAAATTTTTAAACTTTGAATGATGAAGCTGAGACGTAACCTGGTACTACTCTGCCCTACCCCTTGCTCCCCTTTGCCTCCTAAGTGCCCCTATCAAAAAAAAAATTTTTTTCTTTAAATTTTGTATGTAATTATCCCAAACATTTATTTTTAGAGTTATATGGCAAAGGTGAAATGTCTCCCCCACAGCCCTTGCCTGAGCGACCCCGCCAAAATACAGCTTTAATCCCCCAAAGAGAATTCGACCTCATAAAATATATATATTCTTGATCTGTGATTAAGTCTGAGACGATCAGGCAATGCCCATACGTTCGTCTGTGGAAAACGTGATATAGTCTATTTTTGAACCCCGCCCCCTTTAATAGGCTTTGATGTACGATATTATATGCAAAAATAGTGTAAATATTGAACAATTTTTATTCTTTAAGGCTATAAGAAGCTGAGATGTTCTCTGATCTTGTAGAGGTTAAACGTCTCTCCCACGGCCCTTCCCGGAATGACTCTGTCAAAATAGAGATTTAAAATTGGGTACAGAGATGTCTTGAAGGAACTCTGTGCCACCAAGTTAAACATTTTAAATTTACTGACTAAATATTTGGAGGGTAGATATTTAAGATTCGACACGGTCGAATATAACATTTTTACTTGTTATTATTATATAGGGCATTTTGCATTTCTTGTGACCACATATTTTGAAGTTCAGCTACAATTATTAAATTCTTTGATATACGAACGAAATTAAACGTTTAAAAAATTGTCGAGGTACTTACATATTTTGATGCGTTAAGCGCCAGCCAGGAAAATTTTATCTGCAAATAAAAAATGTTGATAAATAAATAAAATTGCCGACTTGAAAAAGAAAACTAAAAATATTATTATGTATGAATTTCTATTTTAATAGTGAACCTTTATTTATGTAAATTGTATTACAGGATGTTAAATTTCTCAACAGGCTATAAGTTCAAATCTGCGAAACTGCAAATTATTTTTATTTTTTTTTTTATTTTATTTTAATAAATGAACGTGATTACATTCTATTTATTTTGAGAGTGGAATATTAAGAATGTTTTCAATAATCATCAAACCAGCAGAACGGATCAGTACTGATTTCGAGGCCGCTACGCCATCTCATCAGCGTTCTTTGTTCAATTTTTCCACTTTTGCAATTGGTGCTAGTCAGTAGGAATATCAACTATTTAACCAAAGTTTTTAACGAAAATTGAATATGAGAAGTTCCCACATTCATATTTTTAAGTTATTACCTTTTTGGTTGGTACGAAATTCCCCAACCCTGACGATTAATATCCCAATATTCCATGTATCTCTTTCGCTTTTTCCAGAGCTATCGGCTGCTGATATCTAAAGCTTTTTGTTATTTATGTTCAAGTAAATGAATTTTAGTTAACAATTTGCATAAATATTTTATGTTTTTGAAAAAAGTTGGTTGGTATTAAAAACCAGAAAAGAGAAAAACACAAGCCCAGAGCTGGAATATTTTATTATTATTATTATTTTAATGTCTCTGGAAGTCAGAGAGTCCAAAAAGATGGCTCCAGGTTTGGAATGAATGTCGGCAAACACTCTAGGCGTACATCGGGGAAGGGTACATAAAAATTGGCCCAGCCGAATAAATCACTTTTAATCAGGGACCGTAACTGTTATGACTTTTATCAAAAAAATCAAGAAATAAGAGTTATTTTTGATTTTTATATTTTTAGATAGAAAAGAGTTATTTTTGATATATATTATTTTAAATGAAAAATAAAATTTGTTTTTGATTTTTATATATTTAAATGAAAAATAAAAGTTATTTTCGATTTTTATATTTTTATATCAATAATAAAAATCAATTCAAAATTCGTGACATAGGGAATATGTTTGTGTTTCCATGGCTTCGAAAATTAGCTTTAATTGTTCATTCTGTACCTGCCACTCAAGTCAGTGTAGAAAGGTCATTTTCAGCACTCAAATTAATATTGGGAGATTTGAGATATAATTTATCTGAGGAACATTCAAAATCAATTATGATGGTAAAATTGAACTCCTGAAAACGACCTCTTAACACTGACCTGAATGGCAGCCAAAACTTATAAACTATTTCTATGCATTCATGTTTTTATAGCTGATAATGGATAAGTCACATAATATATTATATTCATATAGAAATTTGAATGAAGCAGCATATTATAATACATACGGCATCAACAAATAAATAAGAGTTTTGAATTGATTTTTATTATTGATATAAAAATATAAAAATCAAAAATAACTTTTATTTTTCATTTAAAAATATAAAAATCAAAAATAACTCTTATTTTTCATTTAAAAAAATAAAAATCAAAAATAACTCTTATTTTTCATTTAAAATAATAAATATCAAAAATAACTCTTACTTTTGATTTTAAAAATATAAATCAAAAATTTAAAAATCATGCAAAATGTTGGATGCATTTCGCCTAAAAATCATGATGGTGTAATTAAAAGTTTTCTACGATGTTCATTTATGTATGATTTATTTCTTCAAAAATTGAAAAATAGCTCTTATTTCCGGTCCCTGCTTTTAATTCTTATTTGAAATCACGGGCTTATTGAAATAAATATGAAATAGTTCCAGCAATTCGCCACGAAACAAGTGTTTACAATCCAATAAAAATAAAGTCAAAATATATTTAAAGGTAATCAGATGAAATTTTTTTCTTTTATAACAGTAACCGTTCCAATACATAAATCAATATGATTTTGACAAAAATTTTATGTTTTCAATTGAAACATTCCGAATCGCACTGGCGGTAGTTCTCTATCCTAAAGTTATCGCTCTTTTTATCGGTTGCGATTTATAGCCCCGAAATATTTCCTTCAACAGGATCAATAACTTCTCCATCTCCTGGAATAAACGCATCGTGGTCGCTTGAAAAATGAGCGCTTACTGCAATAGGTTTGGGGACCAAAATAGTCAGCAGATATGCACCTTGGAAAAGGCTACAACCTGTGATCTGCACATAAGCTACAAGAAGTGATACCCTAAACCAACATTTGCCTAAACGTGATTGCATATCCACATGAATACCTCATTAAGGCACAAGTTTTGCCAAGGCCCCAATATCTCATGACTTCCATTTACTTACGAGTACATAAGCTTAATAGCTCGCCTGGAATCCGAGGTTTTCTTTTATAACGACTGGTGTACATAAAAAATATGCTACTTATGTAGGCCGTTATTAAAGATATTCACAGAAATAATTTCTAATTGTTTTTGTCAAAAAACACATAAAGAATTTTCATATTAAATGATTTTTTTTTATCGAAGAAAACTCTCAATTGTAATTTGTGGCATGTAGCCTGCCTAATGTGACACAATCTTAAGTTCTTTACCAAACAAATATTTATAACAAAGTTTTGTTGTTGTTGTTGTAACTTTTATGCTACAGGTATAATAATAGTAAATTAAATAGTATGTGTATGTATTTACATGAATACTTTATAAGTACGTCATTGATGATAACCTATTGACAGCAATATTACATTGAACATTTCTACTCATGCCCAAGCAAGTACGTGCATGTTTCCACCGAGTTGTGATATTAATACAAAAGGAACACAAAATGAAGAAGAAGAATAAGAAAAAACTATAGCAACAAATAAAGTACTCTTGCAAATACAAGAGCACAAAGAACTATTGAAAATAAAATAGATATGACTGGCTTTATGGCTGCATGGCGAGATAGACAGATTGTTCGTTTATTTGTTTGTTTGCTTGTTGGCTTAAAAATATCGAAAAGATATGCCATGCCACCAGCTTGAGATGAAAATTTGTAACTCAGGTATTTGAATTTGTGAGTACATTTGCTGCAAATACTTATTTACTGAAGACACGCATATATGCCACTCGGTCTGTCTGTATGTCTGTCTCAGTGTGTGTTCTCCCCCACACTAGTAAATTATTTAGTATTAATTTTAATCGCCCTCAACAGCAGCGGCATCATCATGGGTTACAAAATAAACGAAAACATTCAAAGAAATCGAAGAAATTTCATTCACTTGTTAGTGATTGTTATCTTGATTTCGTTCATCTTCTGCATACAACAACCTTGATGGTGTTTTCTTTTTATGTGTATTCGGTTGGCAACTAAATTAGGTCTGACTTAAATATCAAATACATACAATTTAAATGATATTGATGAAATGAATATGGGAAGCTGCTTATAATAAATTTTAAAACATTTGGTAATAATATCTTTTTTTATTTACAATAAAACAACGCATTTGAATTTAGAAATATGGAGCCGAAAATAGCTGCTTTGCTTGAAAAAAACTAATTTTTATTATTATACATATGACTATGTAAAACAAGGAAAAAATTATAAACAATACCAATAAGAACAACAACAATAATAATAATAATTGGGCAAAAGAACAGATTGATGGCATTAAAAAAAAAGTGTCTAGTACCCCACTACATAATGGCATGCGGGTAAAAACTGTATAAGAAAGTACAGGCGATTGTTAGTAAACCACACCTTGATAAATATTCGGAGTAACTCAGCCATTAATAAAGCGCGTCGAACTATTGACCAGTTGAGTTCGCTACTAGATACTGAAGAAGTTATAATAGCAATACAAGACCAGCTCGTCCGAATAAGATATTAAGTGACAACTAGAGCCCGGATGCAACTTAGCTCATTTGATAGAGTATACATATATTAGGGTATTCAAACGTTTAATCGTTAAATTCATTTAAAATTACTTATTTTCTATTTATATCGGTTATAAAAATAATCGATTAAACGAATATTAATAGAGTAATAGAATATTAATAACATAATCGAATATTAATCGGTTAATCGAATATTAGTCGACTGATCAAATATTAATCAATTAATAAAAAATTAGCCGATAAATCGATTATTAATCTATTTGTGGAATATTAATCGATTATTCGATTATTAATCGATTTATTGAACATTATTCGATTAATTGAATATTAAACGAGCATTAATCGAATATTAATTGAACATTAATCAAATAATGATCGATAAGACAAATATTAATCGAAAAATCTAACAGTAACCGATAACTATACGTATAATCAATAATTATTCGATTAATCGAATATTAATCGATTAGTAAAGCATTAATCAATTATTCGATAATTAAAATATTATACCATAAATCGAATATTAATCGATTAGTCGAATATTTGTTTTTTCACAGTATTTGCTTTGTTTTCTTTAACATGCACATCATATAAAATATGGAGGGAGGGCTCAAAGCTGTACCGAACCAAGTCATGAAATATAAAAATTGTCAAAATTAGTGCCAAATTATGCGCAAAATTTAACTCTATTTAGTTCTGTAACCTGCTAAGTGAAAAAGTGTTTCGTTCTTAAGGTAGCGGTAAAAGACCCAAGTCAATGGGAAAGGGAATTAATAGCAGTTAATTTACTAAACCTAAAAATATCTTCGAATTGTCTTTTTGAAACTTGATTCGCTTCAGCTCTGAGCCCTCCATATAAACTCATCTGATATGAATTAATAGAGTAATAGAATATTAATGACATAATCGAATATTAATCGGTTAATGGAATATAAATCTATTAATCAAGATTAGCCGATAAATCGATTATTAAACTATTTATCATATATTAATCGATTTACATAACATTATTCGATTAATCGAATGTTAATCGAACATTAATCGATAAATCTAACATTAATCGATAGTTATACGAACAATCAATAATAATTCGATTAATCGAATATTAACCGAACATTAATTAATAAATCTAACATTAATCGATAATTATAAGAATAATCAATAATAGTTCGATTAATCGAATATTAATCGATTATTCGAATATAAATTAATTATTCCATAAAAGAAATATTATTCGATAGTTCAAATATTACACGATTAATCGAACATTAATCGATTAGTCGAATATTTGTTTTTTCACAGTATTTGCTTTTTTTCTTTAACATGCACATCATATAATATATAAACTCATCTGCTATGAATTAATAGAGTAATAAAATATTAATAGCATAATCGAATATTAATCGGTTAATCGAATATTAATCGATTAACAGATGAATCGAATATCAGTCGACTAATCAAATATTAATATATTAATCAAGATTAGATAGCCGATAAATCGATTATTAATCCATTTATCATATATTAATCGATTTATTTAACATTATTCGATTAATCGAACATTAATCGCTAAATTTTACATTAATCGATAATTATACGAATAATCAATAATAATTCGATTAATCGAATATTAATCGATTAGTCGAATATATATCAATTATTCGATAAAATAAATATTATTCGATAGTTAGAATATTATACGATTAATCGAATATTAATCGATTAATCGAATATTTGTTTTTTCGCAGTATTTGCTTTTTTTCTTTAACATGCACATCATATAATATATAAACTCATCTGCTATGAATTAATAGAGTAATAAACTATTAATAGCATAATCGAATTTTAATCGGTTAATCGAATATTAATCGATTAACAGATAAATCGAATATCAGTAGACTGAACAAATATTAATCTATTAATCAAGATTAGATAGACGATAAATCGATTATTAATCTATTTATCATATATAAATTGATTAATCGATTTATTTAACATTATTCGATTAATCGAACATTAATCGATAAATTTTACATTAATCGATAATTATACGAATAATCAATGATAATTCGATTAATCGAATATTAATCAATTAGTCGAATATATATCAGTTAATCGATGAAAGAAATATTATTCGATAGTTAGAATATTATACGATTTGTTTTTTCACAGTATTTGCTTTTTTTCTTTAACTTGCACATCACATAATATATAAACTCATCTGTTATGAGTTAATAGAGTAATAATATATTAATAGCGTAATCGAATGTTAATCGGTTAATCGAATATTAATAAAATATTAATAGCGTAATCGAATGTTAATCGGTTAATCGAATATTAATCGATTAACAGATAAATCGAATATCAGTCGACTGATCAAATATTAATCGATTAATCAAAAATCAGCCGATAAATCAATTATTAATCTATATTAAATTGAATTAAGTTTCATTGGCTAATTGTTCGAAATTTGTTTTTAAATCTCAGAAAGACATGATAAATATTCCAAGGCACAAAGGAAAGTCAACATCAGTTTTTAGTTATTCAACTTACACAGCAGAGCAGAACAGCTGTTTTCGAAAGCCACAACACTTTCATCATCAGTGCTCATGTGTATTGTGTTTGTGACCACTTATTAGGTGGCAATCGCAATCGTCATGGCTATTCATAAGGATCCAGAATATATATATATATATACTTTAGATGGTCCCATGTGAATATCGAAAAAATTACACACGGAATGACAAACCTAGATATACATACCCTTTTACTTTTTTGTGAAGGGTATAATAATAAAAGAAGTAGTTCGCTTTGCGCATTCTTTTATCCAAGAACATATTGAAACCAAAACCAAGTGAGAGTTTTCACAAAAAGAACGTCAAAGGCAACATTGTTGTTATCCGCCTCAAAGAAAAAAAAATTACACATTGAAGACACAATTCAGATGAAAAAAAAATAAAAAAAATTAATATAAATAAAAAATTAAATATTTTATCTAATTGTGTTCCCATAAGCATTCCAGTACATCCTATTACACACTCGTGTAAATTATTTAATGGCAGGTATTTATTTAATTAGCCGTGCTTAGAGGCAATTTAAAGAATTTGTTAAACATTTAGTGATGAAATCTGAATGAAACTCACACACATTTGCCCGAAAAGCTTTAAAGGTAAACAACAAAATGATGTTTCATTAGATTCAATCCTAGATAAAGATTATGAATTGTAAAAGTTGATGAGTGTATTTAAATACATGCACCACTGGCTGTAACTGGGTGAGGAGTTTTTCAAAGAATGAGTGTGTGTTTGGCGTTTCTTTTTTTTTTTTTTTGTATTGTATGTAATTTGAATGAATGAATTTTTACTTGTTCATAATAAATACGTATTGTAGAAGTATGTTTGTATGTTTATACTTTTAGTAGGTGCTTTCATGATACTGCCAACGTAGTGTCTCTTCCTCGCCAGCTTCATCATCATTATCACCTTGTTTATGAATAAAAGTGGCAGGCAGGCAAAGCAGGCAGGCTGGTTGGCTGGCTGGCTGGCAGGCAGACAAGCAATATCACTTAAAGGGTGTGATGATGATGTTGTGTAAAACGAATAAAATGTGTAACAACAACAGCAACAACAGCAAAAACATATTTGTTGCCTTCAGTGGAGATGAACAAATATTATTACACACATACATGCAAGTATAAATGCACGTACGTATGTGTGTGTGTGTGAGTAAGCAAAAATGTGTATAAACAAACAAAAAATCTTTTTTGTGTGTTCTGATGAAATAAGTTGATAAGTGGCTGTAGCACAAATTCAGCAGCATCATCGCCAGCCAGCCAGCCAGAATAGGCATCAGTAGAAATAGCGAAATAAAGCCAACTATAACAACAGAAGCAGCAGCAGCAGCAACAACAGAAGCAACAGCAACAGCAGCAGCAGGAGCACAAGCAGTTGTAGCAGCAATAATAAAAAATCGAAATAAAAAACAAACAACATTTAAAAATGTTTAGTATGAGGTGGCACATCTATTTTGCTTCATCATATTTTATGCTGCCAACACACACACACACACACACATATATATGCTGCTTTGTTGCATGCACACAGTAATTACCCGTTCCCGTTTCATACACTTGAAAATATTGAGAAAAATTATTTAAACGGGAAATAAAACAAAAACGAATGAAAACGAAAACTCAACTGAAAACCACAAATACAACAACGAGAAGAACAACAGCAGCCGTGTGTAATAACAAGCAGCATTACAACTTGTAGCCAACAATATGGTGACTTGACTTGAATGGTTGGCAGGCTGGCTGGCTGACTGGCTGTTTGGTTGGTGTGAAGTTGACTGACTGACAAACGAGGAGGCAGTCAGTCAGTCAGGCGGTCGGTCGACACATTTGCAGTGGCTTGTAGCAGCATTCACTAGCAATGATTGTTCGTTTGTTCATAAAACAACATCAACTCGCCATAAAGTGCTAAAATATAAATTAAAATACGTTTGTGAGATTTCAAAGATACAGGCAGCAGCAGCAGCAGCAACAGCAACGAAAATGAACTCGTACAACAGCAACAACAACAACAAACACAAAATTATTAACACCCCAAAGGCGGGTTATTACAATTGAAAAGGGGGATTAATGGATTAATCAGAGATTCTCATGAATCAAGGCAAGCCATAAACAAATACTTCATCGCATACACACACACACATTCATAAGTGTCTGATGTATGTATGCATGTATGTGTGTATAACTAAATATTTATGAACAATACAATTTTCCCTAAGTAATCGCTTTTTGGCTTTTATGCAGCCAATACGATTAACTAATTGTCAATTAAAAATGGGCCAGAAGTTTCTTTCTATCTATTACAGATTTTATTTTTATTCCCATAAAGAAAACACTTTGCTCTCACTTGTTGTTGTTGTAAGACAACAAAAAAATGCTCGCAGGCCTCAAAATGTATTTAAATAAAATTCAAACATCCTGCTGCCGTTGGAAGAAAAGTTTCATATTATTTATTTATTTTTTTTTTTTTTTGACCACATTTTGTTCAAACGTAAAATACTACTTCTAACAAAAACAAAAACAAATCTTTTTGCGTGGCCTGATAAATATTTTGTGCAGCACATTAATTACTTGCAACCGGGGGAGGAATATAAAGAGCAATATGCTCAAGTAATAAAAAAACAAACTTTCCATATAATTTTATTTGGCTTGACCCTTTTTTTACAAGATATTTTGAAGTGCTTTTTATTATATTCTATGCAAGTCAGCGAGATTTTCCAGCCAAAAAAAAAAACATAAACGGAGGGGGGGTGAACAGCATTCTTTTCAAAGCTTCTCGCTGTATTTAATGTAGCATAAAATAAAACAAATTAAATATTTTCAATAAAATTAAGCAAATTTTATTAAAGTGTGGAACAAGAAAAAAACACCAACATTCATTAGCTGCAACTTCTACAGCACAAAGAAATCAACAACTACTCGTATATCAGCCGTATGAATTTTCCACTAAAGTTATCAAGTCCCTAAAATTCGAAACAGAATATGTATTCCAAAAATTAAATAGAGAATTTTTTTAATATAGTTTTATACGGTGTTCGGACATCCACCTTAATCGAGTTTTTTGCAGTCAATCCATTATTGAGCTCAATCAACCATTTAAACTTTTAGTTAAGTAATTGTTCAATTAACACTTAATTGCTATAACATCGAGTACAAATAAAAATGCAGCACTGCCAAAAAGTGTGTTTAGTAAGCAACTGAACAAGTCACTGAACAAATGTAGTCGAGACGTAGCACCTAAATTGTGAAAAAAGCAAAAAAAAGTAATCCGAGCCATGTTGAAGTTTAATTATTAACATTAAATTTATTATTAAGATGAAAAACTCTAGTTCGGCTTAAGGTCCGTTCGCAAATAAATTATTAATTAGAAAATTAATATACAATTAATTAGAAAATTAATATACAATTACAAAAAGTTTCCAGATTTGAACTTGAGGTCATCATGAATAGAAAAATATTATTATACCCTCAAAAAAATAATTGGAGGGTATATTCCCTTTGACCCCATAAAGTATATATATTCTTGATCAGTGATGAAATCTAAGACGATCAGAGCATGTCCGTCCATCCGCCCGTTTCGTTCGTCTGTGGAAATCACTATTCAGTCCAAACGAAAAGAGCCAGACTCTTGAAATTTGGTATAAATATATTACGAAGGATAGGACAGGTCAAGTTCGGAAATGGGCTAGATCGGGCAAGAGGGAAAAAAGTTTCCCTAAGAAGAACTAAGCCAACCTCTAAAAAATAACAATATTTTTAAAGTTTTTTTTTTGTAATTTTGTTAGGCCAAATATATATTTTTAAGTCAAAGAAAATATAACGCGAGTAATAAAATTTAAAAAAACAATTTTTGGACCCCGCTCCTTTAGTGGGCGTTATTATATGCAAATATAGTGTAAAAATTTATCAAATTCTTTTACTTAAGCCTGCATTCCTTAAAAATAACATTTTTAGGCTTTTATGAGAAGCCTGGTACTCCTCCGCCCTACCCCTCCTTCCCCTTAGTCATCTAAATGACTGTCAAAAAAAATATATAATAAATTTTACATATAATTATTCCGAACATTTATTTTTGAAGTTTTATGACGAAGGTGAAATGTCTTCCCCCCGTCCCTTGCCAGAGCGACAGCCCCAAGATACTGTTTTAGTACCCTCCAAAGAGAATTGGATTCCATAAAGTATATATATTCTTGATCAGCGATGAAGTCTAGGACGGTCTAGCATTGCCCTTACGTTCGTCTGTGGAAAACATGGTATAGTCTATTTTTGGACCCCGCCCCCTATAGTCCAAAATAGACCATATCATGTTTTCCACAGACGGACGTATGGAAATTGCTAGACCGTCTTAGACTTCATCACTGATCAAGAATATATATACTTTATGGGGTCCAATTCTTTTTGGAGGGCATTAAAACTGTATTTTGTCGAGGCCTCTCTGGCAAGGGCCGTGGGGGAGATATTTCACCTTTCCCATAAAACTCTAAAATAAATGTTTGGAATAATTAAATACAAAATTAAAAAAAAAATTTTCATAGGGTCATTTAGGGAGGAAAGGTGGAGGAGCGGGTAGGGCAGAGTAGTACCAGGTTGCGTCTCAGTTTCTTAAAAATTTTATTTTCAAGGAATGTAGTATTAAAATTTTTTAATATTTTACATTATTTTTGCATGTGATAAAGCCCACTAAAGGGGGCCGGGGTTAAAAATTATATTTTTGTATTTTATGACTCCAAGTTTAACGCGTTGGACCTTCTTTGACATTAAAATATATCATTTGCTTAACAAAATTACAAAAAAAAAGTTAAAAATTATGTTGTTTTTTAGAGGTTGGAGGTTGGTTTAGTTCTTCTTAGGGGAACTTTTTTCCCTCTTGCCCGATTTAGCCCATTTCCGAACTTAACCTGTGCTATCCTTCAAGATATATTTATACTAAATTTCAAGAGTCCAGCTCTTTTCGTTTGGAATGAACCATGATTTCCACAGACGGATGGACGGAAATGCTCAGATCGTCTTAGATTTCTTCACTTATCAAGAATATATATACTTTATGGGGTATCAGATGGATATTTCGCTGCGTTACAAACGGAATTACAAAGTGAATATACCCTCCATATACATTTTCGAAGGGTATAAAAATAGTGAAAAGCGTAAAAGTAAAAAAAAACACTCTAAAAATTAAAAACAGCGTCAAAAATACCCTATTTAAAAGAACAATATTCAGATATACAAAAGGGTACAGAGACCAAAAACAAGTTGTATTGGCAACACTGATATAACTTATTTACATCGTATTTTGTTCCGAAACAGGGCATAATTAATATTGCGTATACGCACGGAAGTTAATAGAGTTATTTCTCAATATATTGTGACGTTCAAGTCTATGAATTTTACACGTTTAAAAAGAGAAGGCAAACGTACTATATATCAATGGTTAGGTAATCATGTCTAGTACACAGTTTTCAAGAAGTTTATATAAAAAATCAATGAGTGTTCGAACTCACGGGCGATGTGTTAACACCTTTTTGTTTATTTATTTTATATTAAACCCACAAAAAACAAAGAGAATGCAAAGCAACAGACAAATGTACATACATACATTGTTATGTTTGTACATAAGCTACATACGTTGCTGTCTTGCTATCTCATTTTTATATATGTACGTATAACCACGTCACTATTGTCTTTGCTATGCATAAGACAAAACCGAAGATCAACATAAAACACTTTTTTAATATGACTCCAAATTAATACTCCGAATTAAAACACTTAAATCTCCGCTCGCCGATATCGGAGCGCCTTAATTTTTGGCCTAAACTCTTCGTCGAAACCCGCACTAGCGTTTTAATCCAAAAATTAATAAAATCGGCTATGAATTTCCGGAGAAAATCGCGTGGGAAAATTATATGAAAATCGCCCAATAATCACTTTCAATACCGACTGCCAAACAACAACAACAAACAAACAAAGTCTTACACTTACACTTGCGTATGTATTGAAACTGATAGTTTACTGCCCTAGAGGCGCGCGTATAGATGTTAACACATCAATATTTACTTCAGAGCCAAAAAATATTGTTACCAATATTACACATGCCGTATGCACACACATTTTTCCCATATCTTTAAGCATATTCGTCCCACTGTGCTGTATAACAAGCTTAAAACGTATTTTAGCTTGGCAACTTATTTTACAGCCAAGCAGCACACAACAATATCGAATAACTATTAGTGTATTCAGTTACAAGAATTATGTAATTTATAACACGTACAACACCTAATGAAAAATATAAATAAATAAATGTCAAATAATAAAATACATTTTCTAAACTGCCAACAGAACGGAAACATTTTAATAAGAAATACAGCCAAAGTACGCGCGCTTTCTCAACCAAGTGCAGGAAAATATTTACATCCACACAAACAGAAGCGAATAGTGTTACCAAAACACACAAGAAAGATTTTTTTTTGTTTTTTTTTTTTTGCTTTAGAGAAGGAGGAAGAACAATAGCAAAGAACATGTTTGTTAATGTAATAAGTCAAAGGTGAGTCTTTTCGAGTGAATCTTTTTAAGTAAATAAAAAAAATAAAAGAACTTATGACGTTTTCTATTCGTGAAAAATGTAACATGCATTTCCGTGCAGATTGAAAATACAATAAAATAGTTTAAAGGAATATTCCGTTGTTCATCGTCTTGTTTAATAAAAGTTTTATGACATTTTTCTTTTCTGGAAAACATGTAACATTTTATCACTTCTTTTCTTAAAAAAAAAACTCTTATTAAGCGCAATTTTAATATAAAGCAAATTTTCATAAGGGATGATAGATTAATTTCTAATAAATTCACTATTTTCAAATGCCATAGGGTTACCATTTTCCATTGAAAAGTGCACAAAATGTAGCATAATTTTTGAGAAAAGAAAATAAATTTGTTTTTATACCCCCCTCCAAAAAAGTACTGGTGGGTATATTCACTTTGTCATTCCGTATGTAATGCAGCGAAACCTTATAAAGTATAAAATCTGAGACGATCTAGCCACGTCTTCAGTCCGTCCTTTCATCTGTAGAAACCATGATACAGTCCAAACAAAAAAAGAGCCAGACCCTTGAAATTCGATACAGATAAATTTTGAATGATAACACAGTTTAAGTTAGTAAATGGGCTAAACCGGGCCAGAAGAAAAAAAAGTTCCCCCAAGAAGAACAAAACCCACCTCTAAAAAACAACATAATTTTTATATTAAATTGAATTAAGATTCTATAGGCTAATTGTGCGAAATTTTAATTTAAATCTCAGAAAGACATGATAAATATTCCAAGGCACAAAGTTTTTGTTATTCAACTTACACAGCAGAGCAGAACAGATTTTTTCGAAAGCCGCAACACTTTCATCATCAGTGCTCATGTGTATTGTGTTTGTCACCACTTATTAGTTGAATGTGATAACAGTTCCTATTTACACAAAATTTATTGTGAAAAAGAATACGAGAACTGTATCAACCTGATGTTAACATGTTATCAAATTCAACTAAGCCACCTAATAAGTGGTGACAAACACAATACACATGAGCACTGATGATGAAAGGGTTGCGTCTTTCGAAAACAGCTGTTCTGCTCTGCTGTTTAAGTTGAATAACAAAAACTAATGTTGACTTGCCTTTGTGCCTTGGAATATTTATCATGTCTGTCAGAGATTTAAATTATAATTTCGAACAATTAGCCTATAAAAATCTTAATTCAACATAACATTTAGTTTTTTTTTTTTTTTGTACATTTGTTAAGCAAATGATATATTTTTATGTCAAAGAAGATCAAAAGCGTCCATAAAATCAGAAAAATCTATTTTTGTACCTCGTCCCCTTAATCGGGCGTTTCCGTAAGATATTATATGCAAAAGTAGTGTAAATATTAAACAAATTGTATAATTTAAGCCTACATTCCCTAAAAATTAAATTTATACACTTTAAGGACGAAGGTAAAATGTTGCCCCCTAAATTACCCTATAAAAACAAAATTTTTTCCACAATTTTTTTTTAATACCCCAAAAATTTACGACAAAGGTGAGATGTCCCCTCTATTGCAATTATTAAAAAATGTACTTTTTTCGAATTTTTTCGTTCATAAATTGATGAAGTAATGAAAAATTATTTCATTCGCTCTTTTTTAAAATGACAGACAACAACTCAGATTTATTTAATATCAGAAACATGTTTCTGATATTCTGTGAAAAGGCTTAAAAAAAGAGAACTTCTTGCCCAGGGTTGCAAAATAGAAATATAAAATTGTACATTTTCGATTCCAATTGTACCAACAAAAAATTTTGGTTTATCTCTGCTTGCTTGAGCTAAAATAGACACAAAATTGGTTAAGTTGATTTTAAAATGTTAAAACAGCCATAACCGGTTCCGTCAGATTCCATTTTTTTAATTGTCGAAATTTAAACGGACATTGTTTTATGTAGCAAAATTTAGCCCTGTAGCAAAAATTAGCCGACGAAGTAAAAAAGGTTGAAAAAGCTACAAAAAAACTGTCTATCTTCTCATCTTTCCTAATCTGTCCCCTCAATACTCCCCTCGTTTTCAGTTCCGGCGCAATGCATTGCAAATATATATAGGGTTCATCCCCTGAGTGCTGGTCCAAGATAAAAATAAAAAAAATATGAAAAAAAATAATTGATCCTTTATTTGATTTTTAATTAAATTATCCACATTTTATATGAATAACATCTTTTCTACAAAACACGCTAATGTTAAAAATTAATTAACTAAAAACTTTTAACCATTTTGTTCTCTTTCATGTCCAAGCCTGGAATCGAAATTTTTATTTTTTTTTTTTAATTTGAATACCAATTATAATTTTCCTAAATTCTAAAATAGTTGTAATTAGCAAAAAAAATATTACTTTGATGTACCAAAAACAACATATTTAAGTATGATAAAAATTTTAAATTTCCCACCCCTGGAAGCGAAATTTTAATTTTTAAAATTTTTCTTTTGGCCAATGCAAGTCTTAATGATGTACAAAACGGTTTTATTTATGAAAAACTTAAAATTTTAGACCAGTTTAGTTATTACATGTACTACAAAATACTGCATGTGCCAAAAAAAACTTTACATTCCCATCCCTGGAAAAAAAGTTTTATTATTTTAGTTTTAATAGACCATGGAGACTTTCCAAAGCATGAAATAAGTTTAATTTACAAACAACCAAAAAAATAATTAGTTTTTATACCCTCCAAAAAAGAATTTGGAGGGTATATTCACTTTGTCATTCCGTTTGTAACGCATCGAAATATCCATCTCAGACCCCATAAAGTATATATATTCTTGATCAGTAATGAAATCTAAGACGAACTGAGCATGTCCGTCCGTCCGTCTGTGGAAATCACGATTCAGTCCAAACGAAAAAAGCTAGACTCTTGAAATTTGGCATAAATATATTTTAAAGCTTAGAGTTTGAAGATGGGCTAAATCGGGCAAGAGGGAAAAAAGTTCCCCTAAGAAGAACTAAACCAACCCAGAGAAAACAACATAATTTTTAAAGTTTTTTGGTTATTTTGTTAAGCAAATGATATATTTTTATGTCAAATACGGTCCAACGCCTTAAACTTGGAGCCATTAAATAAAATAAAAATATATTTTGACCCCGCCCACTTCAGTGGGCGTTATTATAGGCAAAAGTAGCATAAAAATATAACAAATTGTTTTACTTAAGCCTACATTCCTTAAAAATAACACTTTTAAGCTTTAATGACGAAGCTGAGACGAAACCTGGTACTACTCTGCCCTACCCCCTCTTTCCCCTTCGCCCCCTAAATGACCCTACCAAAAAAAAAAAATTTTTTTTTAATTTTGTATATAATCATCCCAAGCATTTATCTTTAGAGTTTTATGATTCCCTGTTGCTGCCCTACCCCTTCCTCCCCCTTTGCCCGCTAAATGACCCTATTAAAAATAAATAAGAATTTTTTTTAATTTTGTGTATAATCATCCCAAGCATTTATTTTTAGAGTTTTATGTCTACCTGTTTCTGCCCTACCCCCTCTCCCCCTTTGCCCTCTAAATGACCCTATAAAAGAAAAGAAATTTTAATTTTGTATATAATTACCCCAAGCATTTATTTTTAGAGTTTTATGACAAAGGTGAAATGTTTCCCCCACAGCCCTTGCCAGAGCGACCCCGCCAAAATACAGTTTTTATAAGTAAATATGTATATTATTGATCAGTGATGAAGTCTAAGCCGGTCTAGCAATGCCCATACGTTCGTCTGTGGAAAACATGATATTGTATATATTTGAACCCCGCCCCCTTTAGTGGGCGTTGACTTACGATATTATATAAAGGAACTCTGTCCCACCAAGTTAAACATTTCAAATTCACTTACTAAATATTTAGAGGGTATTTAAGATTCGACCCGGTCGAATATAACGTTTTTACTTGTTGGTATTAATTTTGCGTCGAGAAATAGGTGTAAGCTTCCCTGCTCTGGAGACGTACTTCGGATTTTTCTGAATTTCAATACCACTCTATTTAAGCTCATTTCCAGTCCGTCAGTCCAAGAATGAAGTCTCTAGTTCTACTGGGAGCTTAAGAAAACCCAAGTACAGGCAGACGGAAAGACGGACATCGCTCAGTCATCATTGCTATTTATAAGGATCCAGAATATATATAGTTTATGGGGTCCCATATTAATATCGAGGAAATTACACACGGAATGACAAACCTATATATAGCGTTTCACTTTTCTGTAAAGGGTATCGGGCCTGTTCTGTAAATCACGTCGGGTTGAAATCGCTTGAATTCAAAAATAAATCATGGTTGCGAAAACGTTCTTAAAATTAGATACGGCAGTTTTCTTCTGGATATGATATTTGAAGCTATATATAACAGCAATATTGAAAAATGTCTGGAAAAATATTTCTATTAGTGGAGATAATTTTCTAAAGTCACGCGATTTCAAACTGACGTGATTTACAGAACAGGCCTGTATATAAACAAAGTGAAGTTGGCTGTAATTGTTTGGAAAAATGAAACAGGTGGATGCAAAAAGTAGTAAATCACAATGAAATGATAGCAAAGATGAGTTGCCGCCATAAATCAGTCCGAATGATAAACTGGAGAAATTTCTATAAAACATAAGCTGAGAAGGTTCGTAAATTGTACCAAATGATTAATTTAAAGTAAAATTTTAACAAATTTTGCAACTCTATTCTAATTTCTGCAAAAATCATTAAATATGCTGCAGATTTGCTCTACTTCCGGATCACAAGTTCAGTGTGTTGCTGACTTCCTTGGCAGCTCTTTTAAGCATTTATTTTTTAACCAGCTGTTTCTGATACCACATGTTATATGTACATGCCCTAGGCCTCAAGTGTTTATATGTGATTCTAATTGGATTCTTTCTCGCTGGATATATTTTTTCACAGAGTTGTCAGGAATATTATCTGTGACATGAGGATTAAGCAAAAAATTTAAGAAATTTCAAATCCAGCCACAATTCTAAATATAACTGAACTTGTGGGTTTGTATGTGTGTGTGTGTGTGTGTCTCCGGTAAAAGCGGTTTTAAGACATACGCTGGCTGTTTTGTTATTCATGAAAAACACAGATTTGCTAGTTTTTTTTATGAAATATATTTTAATGCTTTGTTTTTGTTGAAAAAGAACCCTTTTTGTTTTGTCAAAATGAGTTCTTCCTCAAATACAAGAAGAACAAAAAAAAAAACAAAAAGAAAAGAAATTTACAACAAACAAATTCACAAATAATAAATGCAACGTGCAGTTTTAGTTAAAAAGAAACCATCACAAGCAGCAACTACAACAACGCAAACAAACAATTTCGAATCAAGAAAATATGTAAGAGTACAAGCCAAATACATGTGTATGTATGGATGTGTGTGTACATATATGTACATATGTATTTATGCACATTAAAAGGCAACAAGAACAAGAACAAAATAAAAAAATTCGCAAATAAACAGAAATAGAAAATACGAAAATTCATTTGCACACACAATCCCATACAATTGATTGAGTGGTAAAAGAATCAGGTCAAAACACCAGGAGGAGGAACGAAAACGAAAACAACAGAAAAACGGGGCAAATGTAAAATCACACAACATACACACAAACATAAGGACACACATACACACACATGTAAGTATGTCTGTCTGTCTGTCTGTCTGTATGTACAAACATGTAACCGTTCAAAAAACGCATACTGAACAAGCAGAGAACTACAAAAGAAATCCAACATCAAACAAAATAAAAAAAAAATAATTTTTATGAAAGAAATTAATGAAAATGAAGGCAAAAGAAAAGAAATCAACTAAAGGTACAAAAAAAAATAATGCATATATAATGGAACGAACGCTAAAAGACAAAGTGTGTGTATGCATATGGAACGCAATGAAAGATTGGACAAGAACAAAACAAAAAAGTGGCTAAAAACGAGTCCTTAGACACTTCTGTAATGGCAAATTATAGAATTACAGTGCATACAGGCACATAAACACTTTTTCTTACACACACACACACACCCATACAGACATAATATATGCCATGTATGTACACTTGGAGGTGAGATAACAAACAAACAAAGTGAATTTCATTGACTTGCCTATTTTCTTCATAGGGAACTTTATTCGCTGCTGAGCACAACCAACCGCCAGCGGGCATGCCACTGCTATAAAGATCTTGGCACTCGAGGACTTTTTAAGGGCTATATATTTGGTCTACAGGACGGGGATGCTGAAAATGTGGAAAAATCCAAATTTTTTTTACAACTCTATTATTAAACATTTTGTAAATTTTTAACCAAAAGGGTCATTAACTCATTTATACTCGTACAGTTTAATTTTGCGAGGTAATACGTATAGGTTAGCCATTCTCTTGTGTAATTTCCGCAATATTAATAGGTGACTCCATAGAGAATATCATTACAGAAATTTTCTGTTTTAATAAAGGGTGTGTTTTTATGAAGTTTTTTTTTATACGAATCACTCTGTTGTCTGACAGCTGTTTTGACAGTTTAAAGTGACGTCTCTACTCAGTATTGTTTGGCAAATCATCATGAACAGGTTAACTCCAAGAACAACGCTTCCAAATCGTGGAAATTTATTTTCAAAAAAAAGTGTTCAATTAAAAATGTTTATCCGCTTTTTTACCGCAAAATTCTCTGCAGTGATGAGGCGCATTTTTGGTTGAATGGACATGTCAACAAGCAAAATTGCCGTATTTGGAGCAAAGATAATCCACACGCCGTTCAAGAATTACCAATGCATCCCGATAAATGTACTGTTTGGTGCGGTCTATGGGCTGGTGGAATCATCGGTCCTTATTTCTTTAAAAATGAGGAAGGACGACGCGTTACCGTGAATGGAAATCGATACAGAATCATGATCAATGAATTTTTGGTGCCAAAACTTCAAGATATGGATGTAAACGAAATGTGGTTTCAACATGGATGGTGCCACTTGTCATACTGCGGGCGAAACAATGGAGTTATTGAAAAAACATTTCAACGACAACATTATTTCGAGAAATGGAGCGACCGGTGAATTGGCCTCCGCGTTCGTGTGATTTGACGCCACTCGATTATTTTTTGTGGGGATACCTGAAATCATTGCTTTACGTGGATAGACCAGCAACGATTGACGCTTTAGAAACCAGTATTCAACGTATCATTGCTGAAATACGCCCTCAAATGCTTGAAAAGGTGGTCGAAAATTGGACCTCCAGAATGACCTTTGTGCAAAATAGTCGTGGCGGCCATATGCCCGAAACTATATTTAAATGTTAAATGACAAGAAATTATCTACCAAATAAAAAATTTTTTTTTTGCCATTTCATAATTTGGCATGTGTTTTATTTAAATTTCAAATTAGCAAGCTCTTATAAAAACACCCTTTAGTTGTGGTCCCCTACATAAAAATATGTCATCTCGCAAAATTTAAAAATTTTCCAATGCTGAAGAAACGTTGTTATTAACATAACAAATATGTACTCGTATGTTTTTACAATGCGATTAAATAAAAAGAGGCCTAACTAACTCTAGGCTGGCAACGCTGGCTGGTATACGAAAATTTGTTTTAAACCTTATATATATTTTGAAACTGATTTCATGCTTTTGCTATTGCTTGTGTTATAATTTATTGTAAAATCCATTTAAGTGACAATGACAAATAGGTTCCATATAAATGTATTAATAACACTGTTCTGCAAAAAAATTATTTATTGTCTGTCCTTTAAATAAAATTATGTGGACTATATGGATTTTGATGCGCTGAACTCAAATCAGTTTTCGATTTTTGCCATCAGGTCGGGATTTTTTCATAGGCGTGGCAAATTTCATTGCGTTCATTTTCAGTTACGGAGACATATTTTACCCTAATTCGAAAACGAGTCATACGATATTTAAGGGTAAAACACCAAAAGATGCGTAACAAAATAATACCTGCGGTAGATTGACAATAAAATCCACATTTTTTAACCGATTTCTATGGTTTATAGTTATATTATTTTTAAGATATGTAGCTCTCAGCAAAATGTGCAAAATGTTGAATATTTGCTTTATGTTGTTTTTAATTCCATTTTTAAACTAAAAAAAATTACGAATTTTGCACGAAAAAAAGTTTTTTTCTCAATTAATTTCCGAATAATTTCAAAACGATAAGAGATAGAGAAAAATTATGTTCGCCTAAAATAAATGCAAGTTTGTTATGCATCTTTTGGTGTTTTACTCTTAAAAATCGTATGACTCGTTTTCGAATTAGGGTAAAATATGCCTCCGTACCTGACTAATTTGGGGTGGGCAATTTGCCACGCCTATAAAAAGAATCCCGACCTGATGGAAAAAACCAAAAACGGATTTGAGTTCAGCGCATCAAAATCCATATAGTCCACATAGTTATATTTAAAGGATGATTTTTCTGCTGAGCAGTTTTATTTGTAGAGATTTTAATTCTCATTTTTCGCAGGATGTAAAAAAATGTTTTCTTTCAAAAATTAAATTTCATTAATTTTCCTATAAATTTTTTACATACCATCCACAGTTCTGTTCTGTAGAATTTTTTTTTATGTTTTCAATACCAATTTAATTCTGGAAAATTCGACTGTTCAACCATGAAATCGAATTTTAATTTTTTTTTGATTTTTTATACTAACCAATTGTTCCTAATATATAAAATAGGTTTAATTCACTAAAAATAAAGCAAACATTTGGTACATACATATATGGCTACATTTATATACCAAAAAAATGTCGACTGTCCAGCCCTGGAATCAATGTTTTTCATTTCTTGTTAATACCATTTTAATTCTTTCTGATGTAAAAATTGGGTATAATTCATCATAAAAACCAAAATTAGAAAATTGCATGGTTACTATTATGTACCAAACAATGCAGATTTTCCAACCCTGGAATAGATTTTTTCATTTTTTTTATATATTAATTTTGGTTTCTAAATTCTTTCTGAAGTATAAAATCGGTTTAATTCACTAAAAATCAAAATAAGAAACTGATACGACCACTTTTATGTACTAAAAACATTTTGATTTTCCAACCATGGAATCGAATTTTTTTTTCTTAAATTTAATTCTTAATGAAGTATGAGAAAGATTTAATTGATCAAAAACAAGTAAAAACGCTATATTCGACCGGGTCGAATCTTAAATACCCTCCAAATATTTAGTAAATAAATTTAAAATGTTTAACTTGGTGGGACGGAGTTCCTTTATATAATATCGTATGTCAACGATCACAGAAGGGGGCGGCGTCCAAAACAAAACTATATCTAGTTTCCCACACACGAATGTATGGGAATTGCTAGATCGTCTCAGACTTCATCAATGATCAAATATATATACTTTATGGGGCCCAATTCTCTTTGGAGGGTATTAAAACTGTATTTTAACGGGGTCGCTCTGGCAAGGGCTGTGGGGAGACATTTCGCCTTTGTATATAAAACTCTAAAAATAAATTCAATACAATATTTAAAAAAAAATTTTGATAGGGTCATTTGAGGGGAAAAGGGGGAGGACGGGGTAGGGCAGAGGAGTACCAGGTTACGTCTCAGCTTCGTCATTAAAGCTTAAAAATGTTATTTTTAAGGAATGTCGGCTTAAGTAAAACAATTTGTTACATTTTTACACTATTTTTGCATATAATAACGCCCACTAAAGGGGGCGGGGTCCAAAAATTAATTTTTTTTATTTTATGGCTCCAAGTTCAAGGCGTGGGACCTTCTTTGACTTAAAAATTTATCATTTGCTTAACAAAATTACAAAAAAAAAACTTTAAAAATTACTTTGTTTTTTAGAGGTTGTTTTAGTTGTTCTTAGGGGAACTTATTTTCTTCTTGCCCTATTTAGCCCATTTCCGAATTTGACCTGTGCTATCCTTTAAGATATATTTATGCCAAATTTCAAGGGTCGGGTTTATTTAGTTTGGAGTGAATCGTGATTTCTACGGACGGACGGACGGACATGCTCATATCGTCTTAGATTTCATCGCTGATCAAGAATATATATTCTTTAGGGGGTCTCAGATGGATATTTCGCTGCGTTACAAACTGAATGAATATACCCTGCAAAAAAAACCAACATAATGGGCTTTTTAATTACTTTTATATATTAAAAACATTTCCATTCCCCAACCCTGATTACATTTTTTTATTTCCAATTCAAGTATAAAAATTTTCAGTCAAGTATAAAATAGTCTTACTTAAAAACGAAAATTACTAACCTTTTAGGTTACTTTTATGCACCAAAAATTGCTGCAATTGTCCAACCCTGGAATTGTGTTTTTATTTTTTTTTTAATTTTTATTACCAATTTTATTCTTGCTAAATTACAAAATAGTTTTAATTGGTAAAAACAAACCTCGGTGGCCTTTTGTTTACTTTTAGGTAACACAAAAAAAAATTCAATTGCCCAACTCTGGATAATAAAATTTTTATTTTTTTTAATTTTTATCTAATTTTTATTTTTTTACAAGTATAATTTTTTGCAAAGTGTAAAATAGGTTTAACTAACAGAAATACAAAATATTATTAGGTTTTTGCTAATTAATTTTGTGGACAGAAATAGTTGTAAGCCTCCCAGCTCCGGAATATATGACATTTTCGAAAACCAATTGCCTGATTGCATAGTTAATAAAAAATTTATAGTTCTATGTGTCAATTCAGGCTGCTTTCAATTTTCATATTCATGTTTAATTTCGCTATTCATATTCGTCAGTCTGTTGGGGCGACAAACAAACTGCCTCAAAAGCGAATGTCTATTTAATTACTGTTCCGTACATAATTTTTTATTTTTTTTTTTCACCTGAAGCTACTAAAACTAAACCAGCTGTTTCTCTTCGAATGCTTTTGCTAATCATAATTTAAATGCACCTGGCAGAAATATTTTCAACACATGAAAAGGGTGATATGGAAAATTTTTTAGTATTTAACATGCACATACTCACATGCATACACACATTTACAAAAGCAATTGTACTTGAAATAAAAAAAAATTCTTTATTCTCTGCCACTTTGTGAAAGCAAAAAAATCTATTAATAACCTTTAAGACAGACGCCTTTGAAAATATGTTGGAGTGTAAAAGCATTAACTCCTCTAAATAGTCTCACATTTCTCTGCTACACAATGAAATAATGCTGCAAACTGAATCTGTGTAAACAAGATTGACATATTGTATTAACTAACAAAAACCAAGATTTCACACTTGACACTAAGCCTAAAACAATGCTAATATCTATGGTGTTTCTAACATTATTTATATGCCTGCCTGTACGAGTATTTAGATATGAACATACAAATATATTCAATTCAAAACATGTACGTGAACTGGTCGTTATAGGGAGATAAGAGTGTATTATTGACAAGAAATAACAGAATTTATTCATGATCAAGTTGAAGCCAAAAGTAGTCAAGTAAGAGGCAAATAGTCAGTCGTAAGCATACAATACAATTGCATAAGGTTTTATAATGGGTGATTTTTTAAGGGTTTTCCGATGGAATTTAAAAAACAAAATATGGACAACGGTTGATCCCTAAAGGCCATCCCTGCAATTTGTAGCGTGAGTTTTTCGAGGCCTATAAAAGAGTTGAGAACACTAATTGATCAGATAATCAATTTAGGAGTTTTATTTGATTGCTGATTCTACGACCTTTAAATTTTTTAATATCTATTTTATTAACAAGCAATTTTTTTTGTAAAAGAAATTGAATTTTTTATTTTCGATATTCTCTGGATATCTTCTTCGGGGCAATAATTTTGTGTAACCAAAATTAAATTGACAAAATTTTTGTTAAAAAATTGAAGAAAAAACAATTTTTTATATAATAATTTAAAAATATGTTGGCGTAAAAAATAGCAAAAAACAATTTTCTTTTTTTTATATTAAATTGAATTAAGATTCTATAGGCTAATTGTTCAAAATTTTTAATTTAAATCTCAGAAAGACATGATAAATATTCCAAGGCACAAAGGCAAGTCAACATCAGTTTTTGTTATTCAACTTACACAGCAGAGCAGAACAGCTGTTTTCGAAAGCCGCAACCCTTTCATCATCAGTGCTCATGTGTGTTGTGTTTGTCACCACTTATTAGGTGGCTTAGTTGAATTTGATAGCAGTTCCTATTTACACAAATTTTATTGTGAAAAAGAATACGAGAACTGTATCAAGCTGATGTTAACATGTTATTGTTTTAATACCCGTGTTACCGTTTGATTATTTTTCTTCATGTCCCATTTTTCTGAATTTTTTGTTCCATCACAATTAGCCTATAGAATCTTAATTCAATTTAATTTAGCAATATAAAATGGTCGTTAAAATTCTTTTTTTTTTTATCTTAGACCAGCACTCAGGGGATGACCCCTATATATGCAATGCATTGCGCCGGAACTGAAAACGCCGGGATAGTATTGAGGGGACAGATTAGGAAAGATGAGAAGATAGACAGAAAAAAACATTTTTTTTATTTTTATACCCTCCAAAAAAGAATTGGAGGGTATATTCACTATGTCATTCCGTTTGTAACGCAGCGAAATATCCATCTAAGACCTCATGAAGTATATATATTCTTGATCAGTAATGAAATCTTAGACGATCTGAGCATGTGCGTCCGTCCGTCTGTAGAAATCATGATTCACTCCAAACTAAAAGAGCCCGACCCTTGAAAGTTGGCATAAATATATCTTGAAGGATAGCACAGGTCAAGTTGGGAAATAAGCTAAATCGGACAATACAAAAAAAAAGTTCCCCTAAGAAGAACTAAACCAACCTCTAAAAAACAAAAGTAATTTTTAAAGTTTATTTTTTGTAATTTTGTTAAGCAAATGATAAATTTTTAAGTCAAAGAAGGTCCAACGCTTTAAACTTGTAGCCATAAAATCAAAAAAATTAATTTTTGGACCCCACCCCTTTTAGTGGGCGTTATTATATGCAAAAATAGTGTAAAAATTTAACAAATTGTTTTACTTAAGCCGACATTCCTTAAAAATAAAATTTTTAAGTTTTAATCACGAGGCTGAGACGTAACCTGGTACTACTCTGCCCTACACCCTCCTTCCCCTAAATGACACTATCAAAAAAAAAAATTAAATAAATTTTACATTTAATAATTCCGCACATTTATTTTTGATGTTTTATGGTAAATAGTGAAATGTCTCCCCCACGGGCCTTTCCTGAGGGGTCCCGATAAAATACATTTTTAATACCCTCCAAAAAGAATTGGACCCCATAAAATATATATATTCTTGATCAGTGATGAAGTCTAAGACGGTCCAGCAATGCCCATACGTTCGTCTGTGGAAAACATGATAGTCTTTAATAGGCGTTGACGTACGATATTATACTCAAAAATAGTGTAAATATTGAACAATTTTTATTCCTTAAGCCTATAAGAAGCTGAGATGTTCCCTGGTCTTGCAGAGGTAAAACTCTCTCTTCCACGGCCCTTCCCGGAATGACTTTGTCAAAATATAGATTTAAAACTGGGTACAGAGATGTCTTAAAGGAACTCTGTCCCACCAGGTTAAACATTTTAAATTCACTTACTAAATATTTGGAGGGTATTTAAGATTCTACCCGGTCGAATATAACGTTTTTACTTGTTTTTATATGAAAAATTAAAAAAAAATTTACATAAAAACGCTGAAAAAATTAAAATGTTTTCTGTACAAAAAATGTTTTTTATGCAAAATTTTTTTAATTTTTATATAAAAAAGTAAAATAAAATATAATATTTTGAAATATTGCAAATTAAATTAAAATTCACCTAAAGCCTGTTAATAAAACGGATTATTAATTTCGAAATTTTTTTAAATCACTTTTTTCAATTTTTTTCGTCCACGGTATCTTTGAAAGAATTAAACGATTTTGTCCCAGTTAGTGAGGCTGTATGTGATTTTCGAATGTCACGTTTTTGAAATCTCAGTTTTTAAAAGCTTTTTTAAAGCATGACTAGTCCTGTACGATTCTGTTCAGCCGTTAAAAAGTTATAAGCGTCTCATATACTTATACAGACACACACACACACGCACACAGACACACACATACACACACAGACATAGTGACACCCTCTCAGTAATAATCAGAAAAGCTCCCTGGGAACTCAAAACATCGAGATCTGGTGAAAACTAGATTTTTGCAGAACGGGCAAAACATGTAACTTCTCGATTTTTTTTTTTAATTTACCATTTTCTTTTGGGTAGAAGTTAATAAGAAGTACAAATATTATAGAAAGTTATGAAATTTTTATTTGGGGCGATGTTTCAATATGATTTCACGTAAATGTTGATCAAATGGTTCATACGCTGGGTCCAATTTCAGCCAGCTTTCTCACGAATACATTTTTCAATATTGGCTACCAGTGCTTGAACCGCTGTGGACTTGCCGCTATAAAATATTGTCTAACGGCGTTTAATCGCATAACCTAGGCGGCCAATTGACCGTGAAATAATCTGTTCAATGAACTCGCCTCTCAATTGGGTCATTGGTTCGTGTGATGTGTGCCATGGGGCAGCGTCTTGTTGAAACCCATATAAGTTCTTCGGATCCCAAAGAATTTACGCACATGAAACGTTTCATTTCGGGATTTTTTCTCTAAAAATTAGCTTCTCTAGAGAAAAATTTGTTATAGTGATTTATTTGTAGATATTGTAGCTAAAGAAGAATATATAAATAAATAAATTGATTTTATGAAATTTTATAATAAATATTACAAATTAAATGGCCAAAGCCAGCTGCTCCATTTTGGGTAAGAAAAAAATTGCAATCACGGTAGCGCTTGTCATTCACAATAACTTTCCTAGATTCGTTGTCTTTTAAAAAGTATGCCACCGGCTCACGATGCACACCAATAGAGCATTCATTCAAATATGAGCACGATACACATTCTTAACCGATCATGAATTATAAAAAAAATCCAATACTCTGCAAGTCTTTTTCGTTTGTAAATCGATTCATGTTTTTAAACTATAGACCAAACTGAACATGTTTAACAGTAACATGTTAGACGAAAACAGCTGAGCTGCCAAAAACAGTGTTGCCAAAGAGAAAGTTTGATAAAAAATCACCCATTATCTAGAGATATACATATAATTACGGTGACCATATTTTTTAACCCAATAAAGAGGACATTTAGAAATGTAATAAAAATTGTTTTTACTATTTATAGTCAATTGCATATATTCTAGGCAAGGCCGACTTACTTACATATATTAATGTTTTTTAAACAAAATATGCGCAGAACTTAAAATATGTCCAGAAATATTACAGTTATTTGAGAAAAAGATTTTAATTTCGCACAATGATTATAATTTCTATTGTATTGGTGATTTTGACTTATATTGTATTGAATAAATAAAACTTTTAATTTTGGAGTTTAAACAAACAAGTATTAATAATCAAAAAAAAAAGGACAATAAAAGACATTTCAATTAAAAATAGGACACTTTAATTTTTGTTTATCTAAGAGGGCGTCATGTAAAAAAAGAGGAAAATAAGGACGAATGGTCACCGTACATATAATATGTGTACATTGTGTATATTCATATGTATTTTGTAAGTACCCTGCAGGAGATCGAACTAGTCTCAAATTAGTATTGCACTAGTACAAAAATCACCAGTACTAGTTCCCAACTGTGAACTTTGCTATACCATGTTAATGCTCAAATTAACATTGAGCGTGTTTTTGGAAGATTACTAGTTCCATTGGTACTAGATGGAAACTAGAGGGAAACTAGTACTATTAGTACTAGATGAGTACTAGTATAATTTATTCTAGTCGGATACTAGTACAATAAGTTCTGCATTAAGAACTGGTTTATATATAAAAAAATCCCTAAATTTATTGGTTTTGAAAAGTTAAGTCTTTGTCTTCACAAGCAAATTTTTGATTCATCAATTCTTAGTTTATAAGAGGAAATGAAAATTTCCTTCAGGGCACACTCAATCCACTAGCACCTTGTACAACTTGAGTTACGGTTGGTACTCCACCATATGCCTAACACTAATGAACATACAATACATATATCAGATTTTATTATTTAAAAATAAAAAATATGTAAAATCGCTGATTTTAGAAAATTTTTATATTAGCTTTTAATTTTACTTATTTTTCAAAATATCACTTTTTTAAAACACAAGATAACTGCGTCTTACTTACACAAATTATCGAATAAATAAATTGAAATGGAGGTGGCAAAGTCTCCTAATACTATTCTTTGTTTCAAATTTGAATTTCTTTAAAAATTGTAACAATTAAAAATAAAATAAATGAAAATGCGTATTAGCAATTCGCTTTAAAATATGATCAAAAAGTAAAATGAAATTCTACAAGTCAAATCAATCTACAAATGAACTATTTGAAGTACTAGTACATTTCTGTATATGTTCAATCACCTTTTGAACTAGTGCTTGCTATACTAGTAATCGTACCAGTAGCTTAAAGACATTTAACGCTTATCCTCCTGCAGGGTATGTACCGACTAACACGCACACACTTACAACACACTCTACGGTTCCTAAATGTTTTATTTGTTCACTGAAATAATTGATATGAATCTGTAACATACAAATTTTATGTATTTTCACAGAAAATACCATAAACTATTAAACAAATATGTATCTAACAAGGGGAAAGCGGACAGACGGACGGACAAACACAGAGAGAGAGAGAGAGACGGAGTTTTTAAATCAATTAATAAATGCATAATTCCCTTTAACTGCTGCTTTAAATTCCTTATCATGATAAAATATTTAGACAACAACAACACACATATTTTCTACGTGTGTTCAGTATTTCATTTTAAATGCCAAAGAACATTTTCAACAAAACAAAAATATCTCAGAAATTTTCAAATCTAAAAAATACTGCAGCAACAACCACTTCGAGACTATTGTTTCTTCTAGGCCTTTTGCTACATGGTGCACGTACGAACGTTCATTCATGTGTATTTATGTATATGTATATATGTGAGTGTGTGTGTGTGTTGTGTGTGCGCTTGGCTTGTGCCTTCATGTTTGTACATTTAAGATACTTCACAGATACTCAAACGGTGCATCTGTGGCTTGAATTTGTTTCTTTTCAATTTTACTCTCTAGAGAGTCTGTACACAAAAGCAAATCAAAAAATATATATATATATATATATATATATATATACAAATAAAAAATTAATAAATAAATGAATAACAACAGCAACAACAACAACGACACCTTGAAGAAAAACACAAGATGTAAAAGCAACAAAAGTAATGCCGTCTCCATGCAAGATATTGACTGAGTGATTTAGTTTTACGAATGCTTAGATGCAGGCACGCATACACACACACACACGCAGAAACACAGGCACACCGCCAATACTCTCGCCATTATCATGAGAAAAACCTCAATATAGTAGGTATTACATCTTTTCCTTGATTTATTTCCAAACACACATCCATACATTTGTATGCACGTAAGTATGTGTGTGCAGTGCACACGTTCGATCAAAACGGTAGAGAAACAAAACAGTTGGTTGGTATGTCACACTGCCATCATCACTTATTTGTAGCGATAGACAAAGCGGCAATCGAAGGGATTTACAAATACGTAGCAAACATGCAACCACAGTTAGCCACACGATTTTGTCACAGCGACAAACTGTCATTTTTTAAGAGTATCTAACGGATGCAACCACCACCCCTGCACACAGAAAGCAAACGCTGAGCAACCCATCAGCAGTGTGACCAATTCAACAAAATATCATTCTCTCAGTTATGGGCATTGAGAGAAAATATATAAAAATATTAAAAAAAATATAATATATAAATTTTAAACAACTAAAAACGTTATATTCGACCGGGTCGAATCATAAATACCCTCCAAATATCTAGTAAATAAAAACTTTTTTTTTTATTCTTATTAAAATTTACATTTTTATGGTAATTGGCTTAAGAAAACAAGAAAAAATTTATTTTAATACAATGAGACTCCTTTCCATCAGCATAAAAGCAATTTATGTATTGATATTTTATGTGAAGGTACAAAAAAGGCACCCAGATAAGTTAATTAAGCGGCTGGCTCACAGTTCTTTTCAGATATTTCTGTGCCCAGTTTTAAAACTCTATACAGGGTCACTCAGAGAAAGGCCGTGGAGGAGACATCTCAACTAAATCGTAAAAACTTAAAAACTTAATTTTCGGGGTGGTTAAGTGTAGAAAAAAAGTTTTTTTTTATAAGTTCATTTGGGGTGCAAAGGGGGTGTAGTGTAGTGTTAGGATAGGGGAAGATCAGGGAACATATTGCCTTCGTCGTAAAAGCTTATAAACCAAATTTTTTGGGCATGTAGGCGTAAGGAATACAATTTATTAAATATTTACACTATTTTTCCCTATAATACACTCAGGTCTCGTTTTATGCGGATTTTTTTTATGCGGATTCGAATTTATGTGATTTTCAAATCAGCGATTTTGTTTTTAGAATTTTAACAGGTTTTGAAATTTTAGATGTTTTTAGGCTTTTTTACCGTGTCTAAATCAATTCAAGTTTGCATCACTTATATAGTCGTTACAGTTTGTTTTATTTTGTTTTGACGATTTTCAAATATCGCACCAGAATAAGCATAGTAGGCTATGAAACTCATATAAACAAAACCCAACAAAAAAATAATATTCGATATGAATCTATTTTATGATTTTTGGAAATCATTTTCATTTGTGTGATCTCAAATGGTTTTTAAAAGTCTTTACATAAGATAAGAGGTCTGAAACTCTTTAAGACTTTGGTTGAAGTCTACTGACGATTTAACCATCCAACAAATAAATTTCATTTTGTAAAATAAATACATTTTTGTTGATTTTTTTATGCGATTTTGTTTTGATTTTTTAACTAAAATTTGAATTTATGCAATTTTTCAGAATTTTGGAACGAATCATTATTTTTTATATAAAGCTCGAATATCGTTTTATGCGAATAACGCATCTATCGCATAAAACGAGACCTGTAACTTCAAAGCCGGGGGGGGGGGGGGGGGGGGGATTCCAAAAATAGACTATATCATGTTTTCCACACACGGACGTATGGACATTGCCAGATCATCTTAGACTTCATCACTGATCATGAATATATATACTTTATGGGGTCAAAATGTTTTTGGAGTGTATCAAAACTGTATTTTGTCGGGGTCTCTCTGGCAAGGGCCGTGGGGGAGACATTTCACCTTTGCCATAAAACTTCAAAAATAAATGTTTTTTTTTTTTTTTTTTTTTTTTTTTTTTTTTTTTTAATTAGGACCGGCACTCAGGGGATGGCCCCTACTCATGCGTACATTGTGCCGGAACTAGGAAAATTGGTTGTGGGAAGGAGGATAAAGGGAGTAGTGTCTATGAACATTCGATTTGAATTTCTTCATGCTATATATGGCAGGAAAGACCTCCGCAGGGAGTCTATTCCACATGCGGGCAGTACGGGCAAAGAATGAATTTTCCCTGTAATGCGTAGTACGGTTCACTGGTAAATCTACCACATATGGGTGTGATCGCACTGAAAAGCGTGTTGAGCGTAAGTAAGTGCGTGTTTCGGGAAAAAGATCCCTGATTTCGTCGGAACAAAACCCATTATAGTACCGATAGAACAGTGAAATGCACCCCACATTGCGTCGATGCTCTAATGAGTCGATAGAGTTGGCTGCCCTACCGTCTCCTATGAGTTTCTTCGCCCTCTCCTGTACACGGTCGAGTAACTTCAAAATAGACTTTGAAGCACCGGCCCATACATGAGAGTTGTATTCCATTTTCGGTCGGATGTAAGTGGTATAAATAGCAAGGAGATCAGATGGGGTGAAGTATGTCTTACACCGCCTTAGAAAACCGAGGCACTTGAATGCTTCTTTTGAGACATGAAAAATGTGTTCTGTCCATCGAACGTCGCACTGGATTTTCATGCCAAGAACATCAAGAGCTTCTGATTCCTCAATATCTATACCACCCATGTTTACAGATGAAGCAGCATGATCGGGCTTGCGTCGGTGTGTAAGCAAGCAGCATTGAGTTTTACGGGCATTGAAATTTACCCTGTTTCTGTGACCCCATTCAACAATCCTATTGAGGTCACAGTTTAGTGCAACATTCATATCATGCCTCATCGCCCCGATCCCAGACGATGTCGGCCTATTGCTGAAAGCATATGAATGGCAGAGGCTGCTACCATCTGCAAAAGAGTAGATAGGAGTTAAAGTCTGACATAGAAGGTCATTTAGGAATATAAGAAATAGAGTAGGAGAAAGAACAGAGCCTTGCGGTACCCCAGAGTTGATTCTATACTCGTCTGATGAAATCCCGTCTATAACAACTCTTATAGCACGATTCCTGAGAAAGCTCGATATAAATCGAGAGAAGACGTCACCCACACCAAAAGCCATAAGTTTCGACAAAAGTGCTCCGTGCCACACTCTGTCGAATGCTTTAGAAATATCCAGAGCCACTACCTTACTCTCGCCGAAGTGGTGAATAGACTGACACCACTTTTCCGAAAGGAAGGCCAATAGGTCCCCCGTAGAGCGGCCCCTACGGAAGCCATATTGGCGGTCGTTAAGTAAGCTATTAGACTCTAGATATTTCACTAGGTGAAAATTCACCATGCTTTCCATCACCTTGGAAAGCGCAGAACAAATCGCGATTGGGCGGTAGTTCTGGGGGTCGTTGGCCTCTCCCTTTTTAGGGATTGGCGTTACATGAGCAACCTTCCAGCACGAGGGAAATTCGCCTGAGTGGTAAATAGTGCTGAACAGGGTTGCCAGAGGACGAGCTAACGTCGAAAAACACTGCCTTAAGACCAGTGCTGGAATTCCATTCGGCCCAGGAGACTTGTTTACGTTGAGATCCGATAAGACCCTTTTAACCGCCCGGACCCGAAAGCGTATCTTTGGCATAGTAATGGATACATTTTCAAGAATCATGATTTCTACAGACGGTCGGACGCACATGCTCAGATCGTCTAAGATTTCATGACTGATCAAGAATATATATACTTTATGGGGTCTCAGATGGACATTTCGCTGCGTTACAAGCGGAATGACAAAGTGGATATACCCTCCAATTTTTTTTTGAAGGGTATCAAAAATATTTTCGGATTCTGTATATTTTGCCAAGATTTACTGTAAGAGAACTTACAATTACTAACTTTTAGTACATTTATGTGGAACCTATTTGTAATTGTCATTTATATCGATTTTATAATATATCATAACAATACAAACAATCCCTCTTATTCTGTAAATATTTGTCAACGCCACGTCAAGAAATAGGCCGGTTACATATTGTTTGTTGGCAACAACCGATTACTACACACAGCCTCCGACTATTCTAAAAGACCTAAAAAATAACAAGAGGCTGGTAGAAGTCATTAAATTCAGAGGATAAAGAGTATTTAGATGCCATATTTTTGCTATTGCTTAGACCTGACGTTGACAAATAGTTAAAGAATAAGAAGGAAAAGCAAAAATGTGTTATCAAGTTTCAAAATAAATTTAAAACATTAAACATATTCAAGACAGCAGGCTACCGGCTACAACTTGTCAGAAATAGAATGCATGTGTTTATATGGGAGTGAATATTTTCACGACTACACAACAGGTTGTTGTCCGTGCTACTTTTGTGGTTGTAGCCAAATTAAACTAATTTCTATTTTCATAGGCGACAACAAACAGATTACTGCTGCCAATACAATGAAAACTTTTAAATAAATAAACGTTTAAAAAATTTTTTAAACTAGTCAAGAATATGAAAATTGTTGAAAATAAAAAGTGCATAAGGAAATAGGTCTTTCAAAATTATGGAGGAATGTGTTATTAAATTTTTAAATTTTGTATCTGACTTATCAAGTAAAAACTCCATTACTTTAAAAATGATCCGATGTAACGATACTTAATCTTCAATTTGTTATATATTTGATAGCAGTTGTCGATAAAAGACGTGTGCACTTTGAAAATGAGATTCAAGAAATAAATTAACTTATAAACTCATTTTTATAGTTCCATAGCAAAAAATTGCATCATAATGTACAAGTAAAGGGTGTTTTTATAAGAGCTTGCTGATTTGAAATTTAAATAAAACACATGCCAAATTATGAAAGGGCAAAAAAAAATTTTTTGTTTGGTAGATAATTTCTTGTCATCTAACATTTAAATATAATTTCGGGCATATGGCCACCACGACTATTTTGCACAAAGGTCATTCTGGAGGTCCAATTTTCGACCACCTTTTCAAGCATTTGAGGGCGTATTTCAGCAATGACACGTTCAATACTGGTTTCCAAAGCGTCAATCGTTGCTGGTTTATCCACGTAAACCAATGATTTCAGTTATGCCCACAAAAAATAATCGAGTGGCGTCAAATCACACGAACGCGGAGGCCAATTCACCGGTCGGTCCATTTCTCGAAATAATGTTGTCGTTGAAATGTTCTTTCAATAAGTCCATTGTTTCACCCGCAGCATGACAAGTGGCACCATCCTGTTGAAACCACATTTCGTTTACATCCATATCTTGAAGTTTTGGCACCAAAAATTCATTGATCTTGATTCTGTATCGATTTCCATTCACGGTAACGCGTCGTCCTTCCTCATTTTTAAAGAAATAAGGACCGATGATTCCTCCAGCCCATAGACCGCACCAAACAGTACATTTATCGGGATGCATTGGTAATTCTTGAACGGCGTGTGGATTATCTTTGCTCCAAATACGGCAATTTTGCTTGTTGACATGTCCATTCAACCAAAAATGCGCCTCATCACTGAAGAGAATTTTGCGGTAAAAAAGCGGATAAACATTTTTAATTGAACACTGTTTTTGAAAATAAATTTCCACGATTTGGAAGCGTTGTTCTTGGAGTTAACCTGTTCATGATGATTTGCCAAACAATACTGAGTAGAGACGTCACTTTAAACTGTCAAAACAGCTGTCAGACATCAGAGTGATTCGTATAAAAAAAAACTTCATAAAAAAACACCCTTTATTTATTAAAAGTGTAAAAACCATAAATAGATTTAGAGTAAGCACTTGTATTTTGATTTATGAAATTGGCAGCACTGAAATTAAATGTTTACGTTGTAGCTGCTGCGTTCAAAGTAATTAAGTAGCTGACTATACGGCGACAATTGCTGCTAGCGGCACTTGTAGCCGCCAGCCTGCTGTTGTGAATGTATTTAAAATATCCGTTTTGAAATGTATTGTCCTATACAAGCCAGCGTTGCCAGCATAGTGTTACTTAGAGCTTTTTGAATTTAATATATAATCGCATTTGTAGATAAAGCATTTTCGTTTTGTTAACAAAATCGATGTCCATTACCGCAAATTTTTTTAATTTTGGGGGATGAACGTATTTTTACAACAATTAATAAAAAAGTAAATTATGAATATGGCAGAACGCCATAACTAACAATATGGCGTTTTGCAGATCCTGGGACGATGCACTTCATGGTATCACATACTGATTGATATTGGTATTGTGGAAATTGTGCACTGAGTAGCAAACATTTTTGAGTACGCGATATCACCGAACTTGTATAACGGACCTTCGCTTTGACCTAATTCGCAGAAGCAAATGCTAATGTTGTACCCTTCGTTAGTGGTGGCGTATGTGAAACATTTATCGGTTCTGTAGTAACTACAAACAAGTTCCACTCACTTCATTTAAAGTAGTTCGCCGCATATTAACTTTACGTTTTGAAACGATTTACTGTTATCTAATCGCAAATTTGGTTAGTAAACAATCCGATATATAATATATAAAATATCACGCAGAAAAATGCTGAAATGGTCACACTGTTAAAGACACATATACATACATATGTATGTATTTTAAGAGCACAAACGAGTATACAAACAGTGAGAATAGAATCAATTGCTGCCCAGAGAGAGAAAATCAATTTTATTTTTTACTCTGCGTACATTTTTCTTTGCTACACAATGGCAGGGGGGCCTGGCCTTTTATTTAAAAATATTAGCGGCAAATAGAAGGCATCAAGTTCTTAACGGTGGCTCTTTATCGCCGTTATACTTAACGCTGTTGTGATACGCACAACAATTCCCAACTCCGTCTGCTGTGATGAGGTACGAGTACGTAGAGTTTAAGCCAAAGGCGTAATTGTTTGCACAGCAACCAAACTGAAATACATACGAGCAACATGTCACGTTTTCATATGTTAAATATAATTTCCTATACTGATTAGATTTTTAATTTCGTTATACGACGATGCTGCTAACAGTTTCTTGTGGGGTTTTCTTAAGTCGCAGGTGTACGGGAAGAGACATCGGCGGTGTTCAAAGCGTACGTGCACCATGCAGTGGGTCAAATTCAGCCTGATTTGTAAGCCATAGTCAGGGGGAAATTGTACAGTCGGGATGCCATGCCCCCAGAGAAGCTGAACGAACGATTTTGTAAAGGGTGGGCAAATTTGAGGTTAGGAAGTAAATTACTATTAAATAATAAAATGTCAAGTATTGAGCTGCCATCCTTTGACATTTATTTACCAAAATGTTGGGAAATCTTAGCAATGGCAAACTACACAGTTGAGCAAAGAATTTCAATTGTGAAAATTTCCTTTTTCAAAAACTAAACGAAAACGAATTTTTTCAAGAAAACCATTTTAAGTGATGACACCCATTTTCAATTAGGCGATTATGTAAGCAAACTAATATTGTCGTTTATGAGGCTCACGAAATCCACAAACAGTCCTCGAAAAGCCATTACATCCAAAGAAAGTGACCGTATGGTGAGGTTTGTGGTCAGGCGGCATCCTAGTCCCTTAACTTTTTGAACATGAGCAAGGTGACGACGCACAGTGGAATTTTTTGTGCAATAAGTAATTTTTTCGACACTTAAAATTTAAAATTGTAATGATGCAGTTTTGTAGAAAATTGATTCAGTATGAAGAATCCACAATTTTTGTATCCCAAAAAAAAAAACGTTTATTTGTCCTTGAAATAATGAAGTAAAATCACATGTAAATTTTGATTCAAAATATTAAAAACTATTTACGCACTTCTATAGTGTTTGTACGTAAGATAACTTTATTGCTCTGATTTAAATAGTAATTTTTTTCAAATATAGCCTTTTCTTCATATTAAAAAAAAAGAAAATATAAAGTTCGCTCATATGGTTTAAAAGATATGATAGAATAAAATTTGTTCCATAATGTGCCGTGATTGCAAACTTCCTTGGAAGAAAATAAGTGTTGCTCGGTCGTGCTGGGTGCTACCGCTATAATAAAATGAAAGGTAAGACTCCATATTATCAATTAAATAAAAAAGTTTAAAGAATTAATAATCTTTTATAATATCATAAAATGTGTCTCCAAATTCATGAAATTTTTATAAAATAATTATTTATAAAATATTTTTAAAAACGTTTATTCGACATATTGTCTGCCGTTGGCAAACAAACGGCTTTGGTAAAAAAACAAAAAGTTGTGGGAAAAAACATAAAATGGGTTAAATGGGCGGTGAGTGGCAGGCGTTAATTAAAGTAATAAAGGCTCTGTGCCAAATTTTAAAAACTTTGGGCCAAAAATAAATGTTGGTTTCTATGGGCGATGGGTAGTGGGCGTGGCCAATTTTGATGAAACTTTATTTTAATCTTAATTGAGGTAATAAAAGGCTCTGTGCCAAATTTCAAAAACTTTGGGCCAAAAATAAATTTTGGTTTCTGGGGCGGTGGGTAGTGGGCGTGTCCAATTTTGATGAAACTTTATTTTATTCTTAATTGAGGTAATAAAAGGCTCTGTGTCAAATTTCAAAAACTTTGGTCCAAAAATAAATTTTGGGTTCTACAGGCGGTGGGTAGTGGGCGTGTCCAATTTTGATGAAACTTTATTTTATTCTTAATTGAGGTAATAAAAGGCTCTGTGCCAAAGTTGAAAAACTTTGGGCCAAAAATAAATGTTGGTTTCTATGGGCGGTGGGTAGTGGGCGTGTCCAATTTTGATGAAACTTTATTTTAATCTTAATTGAGGTAATAAAAGGCTCTGTGCCAAATTTCAAAAACTTTGGGCCAAAAATAAATTTTGGGTTCTTTGGGCAGTGGGTAGTGGGCGTGGCCAATTTTAATGAAACTTTATATTTTTTCTTAATTGAGCTAACCACAGGCTCAGAACAAAATTTTAACATTCTAAGAACAGTCCTTATATTTTTTGCCAAGCATTGTATGAACAAATCCCACTATGCGCCGTCACCGTAAATTCTCTGCGCTACCAAATTATGATAACCGATTTTTTGTGGCCACGTTGACATCAGTGACCTCTGGTTTCAGCAAGACGGCGCCATAAGTCACACAAACGGCTAAACAATTCAGTTATTGCATGAAAAATTTCCCAGCCGAGGAATTTCTCGATTTGGCGATGTCAATTGGCCGCCTTGTTCTTATGATTTAACGCCGCTGCATTACTTTTTCTGAGGCCATTTGACAGACCGGGTTTACGTGAACAAACCGCAAACAATAGACGTTCCAAAAGATGAAATTCGGCGCTGCATTGACGAGATAAGCGAAGTTTTGAGGCAAAATGTGGTTCAAAATTTAGTGAAAAGGGGGCGGACGTCTGCCGACGTGCTAGAGGTGGCTATATACCCGACATCATATTCCATTATTAATTCCCCTTCTTCTACTTTACATCGGTATCAATAAAACTGATTTTTTCAATATGAAGTAGGTATATGTTTAAGAAAATTTACTTCCTAACCTCAAATTTTCCCACCCTTTATTCCGCACATAGTGGCCTCAATGGTCTTCCAGACGAATAAAATATGTCGATGATAGCGTTTTATTTAAATGTAAAGATAGCAAGCACTTAATGAAATACCCTGTATGGTATTGGGAACAATTTTGGAAGTGCAGCCGAAGTTAGATGATTTTTAATGTTCTATTTTATAAAAAGAGTTTATTCAGATAAGATACAATATCTTAGAACAATCGGAGTTTAAGAATTTATTAAATATATTATATCTGAAAGTCCTTGCTTGGCAATTTGTGCTATGAGGCCAACACAACGAGTATGTGTATGTGTAAGAATATTAATTTGTTTTATATTCCATAAACTATAACAAAAGAGCCCAAACATCATTATCGTCAACATCATCATCATCACAACCGTCATCCACATCATTAGTATTAAAAGCAAAAGCAAAAACAGAAGCAGAAGCAGAATCAGCATCAGCATCAGTATCAACATCAGCCGTTGGAGAAGTTGTACAAAATTCAAAGGCAAAGGGCCCTTTTTAAAATACATACATCGGCTCATGCAAACAAGCACATACCTACACACATAAAGACACACATACATATAAATCAAGCCGGACAGACAGACATTCGCAGTCACGGCTTTAGACACAGATACTGCTGGTATAAAAAAATAGAATGAAAAGAGTCGGCAGTGGATGAATGGATGGATGGATGAATTTATTATGGCCTTTTTATTTGCTTTCTTTACACAAGCACTTCAGCAACGGCAGCAACAAAACGAGACATGCTCGTACATGAACTGATATGGTGAACGAAAATTTACAAACGAAAACTGTGAGGATTCGAATAGTGAACAAACAATATATTCAAGTCAAAAAGTATTACTGCTTATAGCGACAAAAAGAAAATAACTACGACAGCCAGAAAAAGTATGTGAAACATATTTACTGTTGCCATTTGGCTTCCACAGCTTCCACCATGGAAAAAGAGCTCGAGCCAGAGAAACAGCCACAGCCACAGAGAAAATATGTATAATCACAATCAAACAGCCAGTGAAGCATGCAATAGTGCACACAGCCAGTCAAATAGACAGACGGACGGACGGACGGACGGACAGTGAACCACTGAGCCAAAGAGTTTGCCAACCATTTAGTGTAGCTGCTATTCCAGAGTCGGGCATTAGGCATTAATCGTTTTTTGCTAAATACTGAAAATGATTGAAGAAATGTGATGAAAAAAAAGAAACAATCTATACAAAAATACAACGAAATAATCAAAGAAAAATACACAAAAGAAACAAAACTCATTACAACAACATCAATAATAACAAGCAAATGGCAGCAACAGCATCATTGGACAGACTACTGTAGCAGCAACAACAAGAAAAAAGCACAGAAAAAGATACAAAATCAGGTTCAATGAAATCTGAAAGACAGACAGATCTCTAAAAAAAAACAAAAAGATACACTGACACACACTCTCACACACACACACACATGCACACATAGGCATGCATGCAAGCACGCATTGTACACCAAATTGACCCAACATTTGCCTGAAATCAAGCATCTAAAACAATTAGATACTAAAATGAAACCTCATGCTTAACACAAGAACAACAACAACAACAACAACAACAACAACTTAACACAACGACTGCCTATGTATCTGAAAGATACTTAAACAAATTTTTAAATTTATCATTTAATGTCTTGTTAATGTGTACATGTCACATTTCGTCACTTAAATCGGGAACGTGTCTACGTGGGTGATTCACAGCAAAGTGTTGTCAATTAATTTGCCGTCTCTCTGCCGATCAACTCTTCCTTTCCTCTACTTAATGTTATAATGATCTTTTCCCTGTTCTTGTCTTTGCTGTACTTAATTTTTGATTTAAAGTAAAAGTTTGAAGAAATTCAAAATTTTTCTTTCAAATATTCATTTATGAACGGAACCAACAACACAACAAATCAAAGAAAATGTTTTATTGTGTAAATATTTCTTTTTTTGTAAAGCTAAAAGTTTCTGTGCAATTACCAAAATTTATTTTATTTTTAATCAAAATTGTGTACCTCCAAAGCATAAGGGCCCTCCCTGTTGTATGTAAATAAGGAATTCAGTGTCTGTCATATTTATTTGATCAGCTGCTTGAACTAAAGGGTTGTAAAGTGTAGCCCGACTCATTCATACAAGTTTTTTATGCATAATTTCAAACAAGTCAACCATGACTTAAGGCACGTTTACACTTGTCTAATAAAGCGTGTTTTATTTAGAGTGGCACAACACCAGAGCAACGTGTGAAAATTGTTGAAATTTTTAATCAAAATAATTGTTCTATTCCTCATAATCATCGTGTACTTCCTCCATTTTATGGCATACAGAATCATCCTTCATGCATTAAACACATTCACGACAGCAGGCTACCGACTACAACCTGTCAGAAATAGAATACACATGTTTATATGGGAATGATTATTTTAAAGGATACACGGCAGGTTGTTGTCCGTACTACTTTTGTGGTTGTAGTCAAAATAAACTAATTTCTATTTTCGTAGGCGACAATAAAAAAATTAGTGCTGCCAACACACTGAAACATCTTAAATAAATAAGCGTTTAAAAATATTTTCAAACTGGTTAAGAATATGACAATTTTTAAAAATAAAAATATTAATAGCCCTTTCAAGAATACAAATTATTTTGTAATATTTATTTATTTTTATATTTTTGGCGATCTCTCCCGCCTTTTTTTGTATATTTTTATACCCTCCAAAAAATAATTTGGAGGGTATATTCACTTTGTCATTCCGTTTGTAACGCATCGAAATATCCATCTCAGACCCCATAAAGTATATATATTCTTGATCAGTGATGAAATCTAAGACGAACTGAGCATGTCCGTCCGTCCGTCCGTCCGTCTGTGGAAATCACGATACAGTCCAAACGAAAAGAGCTAGACTCTTGAAATTTGACATAAATATATTTAAAAACTTAGAGCAGGTTAAGCTCGAAGATGGGCTAAATCGGGCAAGAGGGAAAAAAGTTCCCCTAAGAAGAACTAAACCAACCCAGAAAAAACAACATAATTTTTAAAGTTTTGTGGTTATTTTGTTAAGCAAATGATATATTTTTATGTCAAATACGGTCCAACGCCTTAAACTTGGAGCCATTAAATAAAATAAAAATATTTTTTGACCCCGCCCCCCTTAAGCCTACATTCCTTAAAAATAGCACTTTTAAGCTTTAATGACGAAGCTGAGACGAAACCTGGTACTACTCTGCCCTACCCCCTCCTTCCCCTTCGCCCCCTAAATGACCCTACCAAAAAAAAATTGTTTTTTTTAAATTTTGTATATTATCATCCCAAGCATTTATCTTTAGAGTTTTATGACTGCCGATTTCTGCCCTACCTACCCCCCCCCCCACCTCTTCCTTTGCCCCCTAAATGACCCTACCAAAAAAAATTTTTTTTTTTAAATTTTGTATATAATCATCCCAAGCATATATCTTTAGAGTTTTATGACTGCCGATTTCTGACCTACCCCCCCCCCCCTCTTCCTTTGCCCCCAAAATGACCCTACCAAAAAAAAAGTTTTTTTTAAATTTTGTATATAATCATCCCAAGCATTTATCTTTAGAATTTTATGACTGCCGATTTCTGCCTTATCCCCCCCCCCTCTTCCTTTGCCCCCTAAATGACCCTACCAAAAAAAATTTTTTTTTTTAAATTTTGTATATAATCATCCCAAGCATTTATCTTTAGAGTTTTATGACTGCCGATTTCTGCCCTTACCCCCCCCCCCCCACCCTTCTTCCTTTGCCCCATAAAATGACCCTACCAAAAAAACAATTTATAGGCAAAAATAGCATAAAAATTTAACAAATTGTTTTACTTAAGCCTACATTCCTTAAAAATAACACTTTTAAGCTTTAATGACGAAGCTGAGACGAAACCTGGTACTACTCTGCCCTACCCCCTCCTTCCCCTTCGCCCCCTAAATGACCCTACCAAAAAAATTTTTTTTTTTTAATTTCATATATAATCATCCCAAGCATTTATCTTTAGAGTTTTATGACTGCCGATTTCTGCCCTACCCCCTCCTCCCCCTTTGCCCACTAAATGACCCTATCAAAAAAAAGAAATTTTAATTTGAATATAATTATCCCAAGCATTTATTTTTAGAGTTTTATGACAAAGGTGAAATGTTTCCCCCACAGCCCTTGCCAGAGCGACCCCGCCAAAATACAGTTTTTATACCCTCCAAAGAGAATTGTGATGAAGTCTAAGACGGTCTAGCAATGCCCATGCGTTCGTCTGTGGAAAACATGATATTGTATATATTTGAATCCCGCCCCCTTTAGTGGGCGTTGACGTACGATATTATATAAAGGAACTCTGTCCCACCAAGTTAAACATTTCAAATTCACTTACTAAATATTTGGAGGGTATTTAAGATTCGACCCGGTCGAATATAACGTTTTTACTTGTTATTATTAATTTTGTTTCGGCCTACAAATAGATTTAGAATAAGCACTTTTTTATATATGAAAGTGGCACAAATTTCAATTTTCAACAACTAAAAATATCTTCCATAACGAGGATGGACACAAGCCCAGTTGCTGAGAACGGCTACGAGGTGATTGATTAGGATCATCTTCAATGCTTTCCTGTACGGCGGCTACAGTTTCTTCAGCGCGTACTGTTCGGCGTCTCACGGGATGCACATTATCAGTGACAGTAAATGTTGTCCGAAAAGGATATATTGTTCTTCGAATTAGTCGCTCTGAAGGATGATTATGTAGGTCATAAATTGTAAGTAATTGCACGATAAGTTTGACGAATAGAACTATTATTTTGTTTAAAAATTTCAACAATTTTCAGGCGTTGCTCTGGTGTTGTGACTTTCTAAAAAAACAATTTTTATAAAAGTACTGAGGAATTAAAGGCTCTTTATATTCTTGAGAAGAGAATTCAGTGCGATGTTCGATGGCTTTTTTCAGCATTCAAGTGCCTCGGCTTTTTAAAGCGCTGCTAGGTATACTTCTTTCTATCTGATCCCCTCTCTATTTACACCACTTAAATGCAATCGAAATTGTAATATAATTATCATGTCTGTTTTGGAATTATTCGGCCATGTACAGAAAATTGTGTAGACTTACTGGCGACATTTGGATACACAATGACTCTATTAACTAACTTTTTTATATGAAAAGATGTGTTGAGCTGAAGTTGGCTGAAGTAGTAGAACACGCGACTATGATGCGGAGAGTCCTGAGTTCGAGCCCGCGCTGAGTCTTGAAATATTGTGTTGAATTCTTCTGAACAGCATTAGTGCGTGGTTGTGTTAGTTGTTGCCAGCCTGTTTCGATGTTGAAGGCATAGTCTCTGGTCACTGAACATAATTGGCAGCGACTGACACTATCATGTACTAAAAAGCAGAGTAACAGCGCCCACCTTCGTCGGCCCTGTACCAAAAATTAGCCGACGACGTAAAAAAAGGTTGAAATAGCTACAAAAAACTGTCTATCTTCTCATCTTTCCTCATCTGTCCCCTCAATACTATCCCCTCGTTTTCAGTTCCGGCGCAATGCATTGCATATGTAGGGGTCATCCCCTGAGTGCTGGTCCTACTCCTAAAAAAAAAAAAAAAAAATGAACTAGTGAGGAACTGGTTCCAATGTCTACATATGGTCCCAAAAGGACGATCTAGTCAATAATACCCAAGGCAATAATGGTAAATAGTATTTGGGTGCCTCTGTGGCTGATGGGTATCAATGCTAGCCTGTCAGTCCAATGGTCGTGGCTTCGATTCCCGCCGCAGACCCTGTGGGTTTTCCGCAGACAAACAAATTGCTTCGCGGGCTGTGTTTGTTATTAAAAAAAAACTAGTACTGCTGACTGTGTCGAAAGTAAATCCTTACAAATTTAATGTTGATATTTCCCGCAGGGTACGCACATACATAAATACATATGAAACTATTACAGGCTCAAACATAAGATAAGGCTGCTCCGGCTCAAACATGAGAAAAGTGAATGTGTAATAAGTGATAAAGGGATAAATATATTGTACCAGAATTTTAAAATTTTCTTTAGACGGTTAATCGGCCAAAGCTAATAGGTTTAAACATTAACCTAAGACGGCGAATTTTAAATTAATCATTATAGTTGGTTGGTTGGTTGGTATACGTGGCTGCCCGCTACACGCAAGCATTCAAGTAGGATCTCTGAGATCCCGTTTTGAAAAACCACTCCACTCGTCAGTGACTACCTATGGAAGCCGTATCCTGATCTCGGGTACGGATGGTTACTAAATCCAACCCAAATTAATCATTATAGTTTTTAAAATATTTATTCTATTATAGTTTGTATTTTATATTAATATTCTTTCATACTCTACGAGATTAGCTGAAATTAATCTTCCTACTTTAAAGAGCCGGAGAACACTATGAAGAAAACTATGTACTTGCTTTAACGAAATGTATCATTTTATAGATTTTTCGCAGAGCCTTTGTATCATCAAACGTAAAGTCATATGTTTTTTTAATCACTAACTTTTACTATGTTCTATAGATAGCGCAATATTTAATTTGTCTTAATTTAATTGATTTATATACTATTCTGCTTAAATAGTCTGTAAGGAAATTGTCCATAGACTAAATTTAAATAAATAAATAAACATCAAGAGAAACCAGATCTTAGCCTTCCGATTTGAAATGATCACAGTCAAGTTTCTAGTTTTTGCTGTTGATTTAAAATATTGTGACAAAGGTTGCATGCTAATGCACCCATAATTGTTTTTAATACACTTAATTGTGCCTCTTAATGACGAGAATAAATTTACTTTTGCTTTTGTTTAACAGGGAAGTATGCCTACATTCCAAACACTCTACGTGCCACGGGACATCACAAAAAACGTTATATGCGACCGGGTCGAATCTTAAATAAACTCCAAATATTTAATAAGTATATTTAAAATGTTTAAGTTGGTGGAACAGAGTTCCTTTAAGACATCTCTGTACCCAATTTTAAATCTCTATTTTGACAGAGTCATTTCGGGAAGGGCCGTGGGGGAGACGTTTCACCTCTGCAAGATCAGAGACCATCTCAGTTTCTTATAGGCTTAAGGAATAAAAACTGTTCAATATTTACGCTATTTTTGCATATAATATTGTACGTTAACGCCCACTAAAGGCGGCGGGGTTCAAAAATAGACTACAACATGTTTTACACAAACGAATGTATGGGCATTGCCAGATCGTCTTCGACTTCAGCACTGATCAAGCATATATATGCTTTATGGGGCCCAATTCATTTTGAAGGGCATAAAAACTATATTTTGTGGGGGTAGCTCTGGCAAGGACTGTGGGGGGAGACATTTCAGCTTTGCCATAAAACTCTAAAAATAAATGTTTGGGAAAATTAAGTGTAAAATTTATCATTATCTTTTTTTATAGGGTCATTGGGGGGGAGAGGGTGTGGTAGAGCATAGTAGTGCCAGGTTACGTCTCAGCTTCGTTATTGAAGCTTAAAAATTTTATTTTTAAGGAATGCAGGCTTAAGTAAAACAATTTGTTAAATTATTACATTATTTTTGCACATAATAACGCCCACTAAAGGGGGCGGGGTTCAAAAATAATTTTTTTTTATTTTATGAGTGCAACGCGTTGGACCTTCCTTGACATAAAAATATATCATTTGCTTAACAAAATTACAAAAAAAATTTTAAAATTATCTTGGTTTTTAGAGGTTGGTTTAGCTCTTCTTAGGGGAACTTTTTTCCCTCTTGACCGAATTAGCCCATTTCCGAACCTGTGCTATCCTTCAAGATATATTTATGCCAAATTTCAAGAGTCTGGATCTTTTCGTTTGGACTGAATCGTGATTTCTATAAATGGACGGACGGACATGCTTAGATCGTTTTAAGCCCGCCACTCACGCACAGTTTTAACTGAACAGTTGAAACTGAGAGTTACGTGTGTGGGTAATAACTGACAGTTCAACTCAACTGTTCAGTTTAACTGAGAAAATTAAAATTTTTATATGTTTAACTGACAGTTTCAACTGAACTGAACGTGTGTGGGGTTTCAACTGAACCGTTCTCAGTTCAATTTGGTATAAAAATCGGAACGGGAATCGGAATAATTAAAATTACGCTACAAGCAAGTCTCATAAACTTGACTTAAATGTTGTTGGCCACATTTCAGGTACAATCTTTTTTTTTTTTTATACAATCTAGGTCATTTAAACCCCTTTATAAAACATTTTATTATTGTCATCTGCCTTTTTATGTTCTTCAATTTATTTAGTGAGCCACAAGCCATAAACGGGTTGTGTGTGTGTGTGTGTGTGTGTATGCGTATCGTCAGTTTTATTAATAATTAAAATTCAGCTATTTTACATTCACTTTTGTTATGTTGGAGCCGCAGCCAGGCCCTAATGCGGCTGTATTAGTTTAATATGTATTTATGTGTGTGTGTGTGTGCACCCAGCAGGAAATGCTAGTTGTGAAACTCAGCTGACTTACTATCGTCACAGTCACTAGCACTAGTGACAATGCTATGTACTATAGACATTTAATTCTATTGGCCTTGATATTATGTACTAGATAGTTCTTTTGAGACTATATGTAGACATTGGAACCACTCTTGCACTAGTACATTTTAATAATTCTGGTCTACACTTTTGGTAAGGTTCTAAAATAGATGTCATTAACTAAAATTATAGTTTTGAAGTTTTATTTAAAAAAAATTATAAGACTAAAAGGTAAAATAGTAGTTTTTGTAAAAGTTAATTTTTTCCTCATCAAAATCATTCCTCATCAAAATGTAGACGCTTTATTGACAATGTCGACCAAGCAGCCATGTAAATAGTAGACAAAAGTGGTGTTTTTTTGGAGATACTTGTCGCCAGGTTTCCTACAGGGTGTATATATGTATATATATATTAGTAAGTGTATATGTGTATGTACGCGGGTATTGCCAGGTGTCTAAGAGAAAAATTTCACACTTAGACTTGGAATATTTTAATGTTTTTAATACACCTGTGATCATCCGGAACCAATTTTTGGATTCAATAAAATCAATTTTCGGCTAAAATTATATTTTTTAAAAATTCTAAAATTTTTTTTAAAATTATTAGATCTTCAATAATTTTTCAATACGCTTTAACTGGTATTGAACTTTGCTATTAAACAACTTGTTTTGCGTGTAGAAAGATGTGCGACACTGAATAATGCAAGTGTTAATTTTAAACCGCAAATAGCAGAAATGGCTTTAAAGGTCATAAATTTACAAATCATAAATAAGAGGCCCTGTAGCAAAAATTAGCCGGCGAAGTAAAAGGTTGAAATAGCTACAAAAAAAAAAAACTGTCTATCTTCTCATCTTTCCTAATCTGTCTCCTCAATACTATCCCCTCGTTTTCAGTTCCGGCGCAATGCATTGCATATATAGGGGTCATCCCCTGAGTGCTGGTCCTACTCCTAAAAAAAAAAAAAAAAAAAAAAAAAATAAAGTAACAACAACAACAACAAAAATATCTCTGTAAAGTGTACACGTGCCCATGTATGTATGTATCTAGCCGTGTATATCTGCCAGATGTGTGTGTTTATCTGCATTTGCAGAGCTGTAATGTAAAACGATTGTAATAACAGTGTGTTTAATTCTAGTGTACATACCACGCACTTACGTGTTCCTTTATTACGAGTGCTTACATGCTGCTGTCGTCTGCTTGGCTACCCTTATCGTATTTCAAACACACACTAATACATTTTTACAGATGTATGTGCGTGTATAGGTTCATTAATTATTTAATATTTGTTTGCAGTCATAGTTTGAGCTTATATCAAAGTAAAGACGCTTTGAAGTGCTCCCAATAAAATCGGCTATACATGATGTACGAGTGTCGCAGGATTCTGTATAACTGCGATATTTAGGCAGCACAAGGATGCTGCTAAATTTCACAAAAAGCCCTATCTAACACTTTAAAAGTTTTACAGCAGAAGTAAAAATTTTAAATAAAACAAAAACGTTATATATATAAATATCTTACTATGGAAAATCAGCAATATTTAAAATGCGGTTCCAGGGCTGGAAAACTTAAATCAATTTTTGGTATATAAAAAGTAATTAACTAAAACTAATATTTGTTTTTAAGGTAATGAAAGCAATTTTATACTTCTGGAAGAATTACATTTTCAATAAAAATCAAGCAAATATCAAAAACATGCTCCAGGGCTGGACAACTGAAACTTTTTTTTGTGGGTATATAAAATTAACCAAGTTAAACAATTTTTTTATATTAAACCTATTTGATATTTTTGAAAAAAAAAATTCATTGGTATTAGAAATCGCCAGAGATGGGATATTTAAGATTTTCTTAGGTTGTCTTAAAGAAACTAAACAATAAGGCTAATTTTCTTCTTTAGTCATCGAACATATTTTATATTTTAGGAAAAAATAAATTAATATTCAATATCAGAAAGATCAAAAAGATGTTTCCAGAGGTGGAAAATTTAAACTTTTTCTTCGTAGCTTTAACGAATTTTTATTTTTTAGATACTTAAAACGATTTTGTACTTTAGCAAGATTTAAATTGCTACTAAAAACGAAAAAGGCTATTCCAGGGTTGGAAAATTTAAACTTATTTTTGATAGCTTTAACTAATTTTTGTTGTTATGTTATTCAAATCAATTTTATAATTCAGAAAAATTTAAATTGGTGCTGAAAATCAAACCAAATCAAAAGGACGATTCCAGGATTGGAAAATTTAAACTGATTTTTGATAGCTTTAATTAATTTTTGCTGTTTTCTTAATTAAAGCAATTTTATACTTTAAAAAGATTTAAATTGGCGTTAAAAATCAAACAAAATCAAAAACTCGATTTCAGGGTTGGACAACTGAAATTTTTTTAGTACATAAAATCAAAAACTAAAAAAATTTTTTTCTTTTTCTTAAACGTATTCGATGTTTTTGAAAATAGTTCACTAGTATTACCAATCAGCAGAGATAAAAATGTAATTCCAGGGCTGGGAAATTAAAACTTTTTCTGAAATATTAAAGTAACTAACTAAAAATAATTTTTTTCTTTTGCAATCAAACATATTTCACAAACTAGAAAGAAAGATATTAGTATTGAAAATCAGAAAGATTAAAAAGACGGTTTCAGGGATGTACAATTGATTTTTTTGTAGCTTTTTTTTTTGTTAATTAAACCTATTTTATACAATACTTTAAGAAGAATTAAATTGGTATTAAAACTCAAAACGCGATTCCAGAGTTGGACAATGGAAACTTTTTTAATTCATAAAAGCAACAAACTAATATAATTTTTTTCTTTTTCTTAAACGTATTTGATATATTTGAATATATTTATATGTTATTAGCAATCAGAAGAGATATAAATGTAACTCCAGGGCTGGAAAATTAAAACTTTTTCTGAAATATTAAAGTTACTAAATAAAAATAATTTTTTTCTTTAGTAATCAAACATATTTTTTATTTTCGGAAAAGATTAAAAAGATTAAGCTTGAAAACGAGAAAAATTAAGAAGATGGTTACAGAAGTGGAAAATTGAAATCAATTTTTGGTTTTTGTAGTTTTAACTAATTTTTGTTTTTTTCTTAATTAAATCTATTTAACACTTTAGGGGGCACTGAATGGGAATTAAAAATAAAATAATATTTAAAAGACGATTCCAGGGCGGGACAATTGAAATATTGTTTGGTATATAAAATTAAATAACTTGAACAAATTCTTCTTTTTATTTATAAATTAAGCCACGTAATAAGTGATGATAAACACAATACACATGAGCACTGATGATAAAGGTGTTGCGGCTTTCGAAAACAGCTGTTCTGCTCTGCTGTGTATAACTTGAATAAAACTGATCTTGACTATCCTTTGTGCCTTGGAATATTTATCATGTCTTTCTGAGATTTAAAAACAAATTTCGCACAATTAGCCTATGAATCTTAATTTAATTCAATATATAAATTAAATATATTTGCTGATTTTGAAAAAAAAAATTACAAAAAATCAGAAAAGCCAACGAGATAACTCGATGACTGGAAAAGTTATTGCTTTTTATACCCTCCAAAAAATAATATGGGGGAATATTCACTTTGTCATTCCAATTGTAACGCAGCGAAATATCCCTCTAAGACCCCATAAAATATATAGTATATTCTTGGTCAGTAACAAAACCTAGGACGATCTGAGCATGTCCGTCCGTCCGTCTGTGGAAATCGCGATTCAGTCCAAACGAAAAGATCCAGACTCTCTGGTATAAATATATCTTGAAGGATAGCACCGGTTAAGGTCGGAGGTGGGCTAAATCGGGCAAGAGGGATATAACTTCCCCTAAGAAGAACTAATCCAACCTCTAAAAAACAACATAATTTTTAAAGTTTTTTTTTGTAATTTTATTAAGCAAATAATGTATTTTTATGTCAAAGAAGGTCCAAAGCGTTGACTCATAAAATCAAAAAAAATTATTTGTGGACCCCGCCCACTTTAGTGGGCGTTATTATATGCAAAAATAGCATAAAAATTTAACAAATTGTTTTACTTAAGCCCACATTCCTTAAAAATAAAATGTTTAAGCTTTAATGACGAAGCTGAGACGATACCTGGTACTCCTCTGCCCTACCCCGTCCTCCCCAATCAACCCCTAAACGACCCTACCAAAAAAAAAATATTTTTTTAATTTTGTATATAATCATCCCAAGCATTTATTTTTAGTTTTATGACAATGGTGAAATGTTTCCCCCACAGCCCTTGCCAGAGCGACCCCGCCAATATACAGTTTTTATAACCTCCAAAGAGAATTGGACCCTATAAAGTAAATATGTATATTCTCGATAAGTGATGAACTCTAAGACGGTCCAGCAATGCCCATTCGTTCGTCTGTGGAAAACATGATATTGTCTATTTTTGAACCCCGCCCTCTTTAGTGGGAGTTGACGTACGATATTATATGCAAAAATATTGTAAATATTGAACAATTTGTATTCCTTAAGCCTATAAGAAGCTGACATGTTTTCTGATCTTGCAGAGGTGAAACGTCTGCCACCTCCGGCCCTTCCCGAAATGACTCTGTAAAAATAGAGATTTAAAATTGTGTACAGAAATGTCTTAAAGGAACTCTGTCGCACCATCTTAAACACTTTAAATTTACTTACAAAATATTTGGAGGGTATTTGATATTCGACCCGGTCGAATATAACGTTTTTACTAGTTTTTTTTTTTTTTTTGTAAATTTGGGAAAAGAATCAGCATGAATAAAATTACAAATTTTGTGTTAATCAACAAATAACCAAATATATAAAATAAAATAATTTCTATTTTCTAATGCCTTTTAAAATTTTTCAAAATTTTTATACAGAAAGAAAACTGCAACTGTTTTACAGTTTGTGGGATTTTTTTAGATCTCAGTTAAACTAGGTTTAGCTAATCTAGCAAGTTTGTATACAAACTTTTGACGGAATATTTTAGTTTTGCCTAAACTGTTGGTCTTTATTAATATTATTAATTTCGTCGAAACTTTCAGACTACGTTAAACTGAGTTTAAACTTAAAGAAAATAATATTATAACCATTTCTATGAAAGATTTAATTTATTGAACACCCTGTGTATTTAAAACAGAATCTGTTAATTGATGGGTATTGATGGTTTTAATGTTAAAATCAGGTTTTAATTTTCGGTATGAAACCACAATAATTATAAAATTTAAGCGAACGGGGGCGGGTATGACTATAATCTGTCAACCCAAATCACGAAGATGAAATTAATACGCTGTTTTCAAAAATATAAGGAAAACCGACTCCAGAAAACTACAATAAAGCACTTAATTTTTATGCAGCATTTCGCCATAAATTTTCCTGTTATGGTGGCCTAAGCAGCAAAGAACTGCCTGAACAAAAATCAGACATTGATGGGAGGTACGATTTCATAAGGTTGACCTCATTAAAGTTTTTGCACTTGTCACTGTCAACAAATTTTATTCATTCAAAATTTATTTCAAGAATCTTGTGCGGCAAAAAAATTTATAATTTTAATATCTTTTTTTTAATATATAAATGAAATTTATTTGTTGGTGGTTAAGCAATGTCTATATGCATTTCATTGGTGCTTTACCAAATCGTCAGTAGACTTTAACCACAGTTTTGAAAAGTTAAAAACCTCTTATCTTATGCATATACTTCCGAAAACCATCTGAGAATTCACAACTTGTAAATTACAAACTATTTTCAAAAATAACAACAGAACAATGAAATGAAATGCATATAGACATTGCTTAACCACCAACAAATAAATTTCATTTATATATTAGTATTGTGACGACAATGTGTTAAATAAAAAAACTTAATAATATCTTTTTTTTCTTAGATAGCAAATAATTACAGAAGTGCTATTTTTGATCAGCTGAATGTGAATCCCCCAATTGTGTGTAAATTGCGTGTCTTTGGAAGTAATTTGATACTGTTTCGCAGTGTTTTCTGTTGGTTTAGTTTCTTGGCGTTTCTCGCTATACGACGCCAAAATAAAACTGAGTCTGAAAAGAGACTGCGAGTTTGCAAATTTTTTGTTTTTTTTTTTTTTGTTATGAAAGCCACAAATTAAAGATATTAAAGAAACTCGTTTTAACTGCAACTGAAGAGAAGTTATAATTTAAAAAAAAGCAGATACAAGAGGATACTGACAGTTGGAAATTGCTTAAAGAACGATTTACTCATAAAAGAAGTAGCATTTGTACACATACACATACACACACTCACACATAAACATATACATAAATAAATATGTATATTAAAATGTTTGTATGATTGTATAAATTTTTAATTAGATTAATAAAACTTTTATAAAGCAGACGTCTGACTTGATAGTGATAGAATGAATTAAAGGATTTATTTTAGCCTTAATTATAATGTTTGCAAGTTAATAAGTGGGTGTTCGAGTTCAGAGAATGAAAAGGTTGCCGAGGTTAAATCAAGAAACTCTGAAAGGCTTGTGCTCGCTGCACAAATAATAGTCATAAAAATTAATAATATATTTTGGGTTGTAAACGTTTTTGTTTAATATCAATAGCCCATTAGTAAGTAAGAGAATATTATTATTCATAAAAAAATGTTTAGACTAACAAAATTTAATTGTTTTAAATGTTTCTCTCAGTTAATTTGTGGTTTGAAATTTAAGCACAATAGTTTGTTCATAATTTGTATATTAAGAAGGCCTAATTTATAAAAAAAATCTGGTTTTATAACAGGTTAATAGGAAACATTTTCGTATAAAAATTTATTTTATAAGTCACATATAAATCAAAAATATTTTATAAGTTATTACTTATACAATTTTTGGTATTAAGTCTCATTTGAATGTGTTACATTAAGTAAAAGTATTCGGCCTTTCAAAATATTTTTAAAATATGTTTCACTGCCCAAGAAAAAAAAATTAGTTTTGTTTGGTTACTTTAACATTCCAAAACAAGTAAAAACGTTATATTCGACCGGGTCGAATCTTAAATATCCTTCAAATATTTTTGTAAGTAAATTTAAAATGTTTAACTTTTTGAGACAGAGTTCCTTAATATGATATCGTATGTCAACGCCCATTAAAGGGGGCGGGGTGTAAAAATAGACTACAGAACGTGTGGGCATTGTTAGATCGTCTTAGACTTCATCACTGATCAAGAATATATATACTTTATGGGATCCAATTCTTTTTGGAGGGTATCAAAACTGGTTTTTGTCGGGGTCTCTTTGGCAAGGGCCGTGGGGGAGACAATTATCCTTTGCCATTAAACTTCAAAACTAAATGTCCGGAATGATTAAATGTAAAATTTATTTAATTTTTTTTCGATAGGGTCATTCAGGTGGCAAAGGGGGAGGTGGGGGTAGGACAGAATAGTACCAGGTTACGTCTCGGCTTCGTCATTAATGCTTAAAAATGTTATTATTAAGGAATGCAGGCTTAAATAAAAAAAAAAAGTTAAATTTTTACTTTATTTTTGCATATAATAACGCCCACTAAAGGGGCGTGGTCAAAAAAAAATTATTTTATGGCTTCAAGTTTAACGCGTTGGACCTTCTTTGACATAAAAATATATCATTTGCTTAACAAAATTACAGAAAAAAAAACTTTAAAAATTATGTTGTTTTTTTAGAGTTTGGTTTGGTTCTTCTTAGGGGAACTTTTTCCCCTGTTGCTCGATGTAGCCCATTTCCGAAGTAAACCTGTGCTATCCTTCAGTATATACATATTTATACCAAATTTCAAGAGTCTGGCTCTTTTCGTTTGGACTGAAACGTGATTTCCACAGATGGACGGACGGACATGCTCAGATCGTCTTAGATTTCATCACTGATCAACAATATATATATATATTTTATGGGATCTTAGAGGGATATTTCGTTGCATTACACACGGAATGACAAAGTGATTATGCCCTCCAATTCTTCTTTGAAGAGTAGTAAAATAATGATATGGGGAAACAAAGTAAACATTTCCCTAACCACATGACGCGCAGTATGCGTGTAATGATATTCGATAAAATGTTTATGATAATATTTTAACCGAAAGCGATTAGTGTTTGGAAATATTTTTAATTCTCGTCAAAATGTTGCTTCATGTGTGATGAGCGACCGGCCGTCTGCTTTGCCGTCCGTCCAAAGTGGTTTACGCCAAACAGAAGAAAAATAAAAACCTATTCAATTGGTTTTTGAGTGTTTTTAATTTATTTGTTGCGCTCGTATTACTATTTCGTTTATCATTGGAATTTAAAATGTGTCGCAAAAGAGATGGAAATGGAAAGAAAAGAGTGTGAGTGTGTGTGTGTGTGTGCATTTATTTCATTTCGTTAGTTTAGCGTGTGTGTGTGTTTTTTTCTCACGCACTTCTTTGAAAATCGCTGCTGTTTGAGAGAGGGATGAAGAGTCTCATTTCTTGCAGACACCATATCAACAAACATTATTTTCTCTAATTATATTCAATTTATATGCAGTTAATAACCGCCACAACTTAGCAAACCATGTCTGTATAGTTGTGTGTGTGTGTGTGTGTTTGTGTTTTTAATGATTTTAATATTAAGTTTTCAATGACTGGATGATGGCAGTTTACTTCTGTTAAATTTGAGTATGTGGATTTGAGATGTAAACAAAGTTTGTGTGTGTGCGTTTTTCTTTTTCCGTTTAACAATCTCAGCCAAATGAGCATTAAAATTGCTTAATTGTATATAATTTCCTTAAATCTTAAATGACTTGCTAATTAAATCTTTGTTTTGGATTTATCTTAAAACAAATCTTGCTAAATAGGCATTTTGTTGTTACACCATTTAATCCAGTTTTGATGAGGTGCTGGAAATATTACAACAACAAAACTTGCCAAATCTGTTCCATAACATCTTCGCTTATTAACATAATCAGCTGTGGGCTTAAATGCGAGTTGTTGTGTGTCAAGACATTTCCAAAAAAAAACAAAAAAAACTTAAAGTTGAAAACATGAAATTGTATTGATTTTTGTCAAGTGCTCAGTGCTGCAGAACACGGTGCTGCATGTTTTCATTATTTCATTTCTTTACATTCCATTTCAATTTCAGTGTATTTAATTTTATTGTACACATTTTACATAAATAGACATTTTAACAAATAAGCATGTCATTGTGTTTTAAATTCGTTAGTAATACACGCTTGATTATCAAACATTTTGTGAGATACATTTTTTTTCTTCTCCGCATATTTTTTATTTTTTTATTTTTTTTGCTTTTCTGTTGTTGTTGTTGTTGTTGCTGTTGCTGTTGCTGTTGCTTTCTGCCATAGTTGTACACTTTTATTTCTTTCTTCTTGCTGTTGAATTTATATTTCTGTGTTAAACGCTAAAGTGTATAAAAAATATAAAAAATATATGTATGCACATACAGACATACTTTGTACGAATAGATACGTTTGTGCGGACGGATGGATACATGTTTGTATGTACTGCCTAAGTTGTAATAATATAAATCGTCATATAGTCAGGCAAAAAGTGCTGTATACCAGACTATTTCGTTTTATATAGCGAAAAGTGCCAAAGAATGTATTCATTGCGGCCTCGTTACATATGCAAGCGGGTAAAAGAATTGATTGGATTTGTGTAAGAAATCATTATTTGCCTAGTTTCCCATTTCTGCAACAGTAACCGCCCAATTGATATTGGAACCATAAGCCCGTATTTAGTCTGTAGTGCTAATTTTTTTTTGCTCTAAAACCGATTTTATTAAAACCTAGTTAAAGCCCGAAAAGCATATTAATAGACTTCACAATATTAATATGCGACCGTATAAGGTATTTATTCTGGATCCATGTGCCCGTCTAACTCTCTCTCTCTCTCTCTCTCTCTCTGTAGGTAAAATTGTTTTTCTCAAGCCTCTCAGAAGAGCTGGAGACTGGGATTGATGTAAAGGAAATAGTTCAGAATGGATTACTCTTGAAAATAAGCAAAATCCAAAATACATTTCCAGAGCTGGAAAATTTATATATATCTTTTTGGCATATAAAAAAACTAACGTAAACTAAATTTGTTTTTTTTCCTACTGGGATTGATGTAAAGGAAATAGTTCAGAATGTATTACTCTTGAAAATAAGCAAAATCCAAAATACATTTCCAGAGCTGGAAAATTTATATATCATTTTGGCATATAAAAAAACTAACCTAAACTAAATTTGTTTTTTTTTCTACTGGGATTGATGTAAAGGAAATAGTTCAGAATGGATTACTCTTGAAAATAAGCAAAATCCAAAATACATTTCCAGAGCTGGAAAATTTATATATGTTTTTGGCATATAAAAAAACTAACGTAAACTAAATTTGTTTTTTTCTACTGGGATTGATGTAAAGGAAATAGTTCAGAATGGATTACTCTTGAAAATAAGCAAAATCCAAAATACATTTCCAGAGCTGGAAAATTTATATATGTTTTTGGCATATAAAAAAACTAACGTAAACTAAATTTGTTTTTTTCTACTGGGATTGATGTAAAGGAAATAGTTCAGAATGGATTACTCTTGAAAATAAGCAAAATCCAAAATACATTTCCAGAGCTGGAAAATTTATATATGTTTTTGGCATATAAAAAAACTAACGTAAACTAAATTTGTTTTTTTTCTACTGGGATTGATGTAAAGGAAATAGTTCAGAATGGATTACTCTTGAAAATAAGCAAAATCCAAAATACATTTCCAGAGCTGGAAAAGTTATATATCTTTTTGGCATATAAAAAGCTAGCGAAAACTAAATTTGTTTTTTTTTCTACTGGGATTGATGTAAAGGAAATAGTTCAGAATGGATTACTCTTGAAAATAAGCAAAATCCAAAATACATTTCCAGAGCTGGAAAACTTATATATCTTTTTGGCATATAAAAAAAACTAGCGAAAACTAAATTTGTTTTTTTTTTTTCTACTGGGATTGATGTAAAGGAAATAGTTCAGGATGGATTACTCTTGAAAATAAGCAAAATCCAAAATACATTTCCAGAGCTGGAAAATTTATATATATCTTTTTGGCATATAAAAAAAACTAGCCTAAACTAAATTTGTTTTTATTTTGAAAATTACACCATTTTTATACTTCAAAAAGAAGTAAATTGGTCTTGAAAATGAAGCAAAATCAAAAAGGCGATTTCAGGGATGGAAAATTGAAAATTCTTTTAACAACTAAACAACTTTTTTTTCTTAATAATTAAACATATTTGAGGTTTTTGTAAGAAATTGATTGGATTGGGTACTAGAATTCAGAAAAGCCTAAAGGGCAGTCCCACAGCTGGAAAATTTTGATTATTATAATTATTTTTTTTTGAATATCAAACCAACTTAACAAAACAAGTTTATTTAATTTGATAGTCAAACAAATATTATATTTCAGATCGAAATAAATTAGTATTAAAAATCAGCAAAATCCCTAAAACGGTTGCAGAGCTGGAAAATTTTAAGCTTACAGTAACTAGCTAAAACTAGTTTCTGTTTTTATGTTTATTAAACCAATTCTATATTTCAGGAAGAATTAAATAGGTAATAAAAATGAAAAACACGCTTTCAGGGTTGGACAATTGAAACTTTTTTTTTTTGGTATATAAAATTAACCAACTGAAAGAATATTTTCTTCTTTATATATTAAACACGTTTAAGGTTTTTGAAAGATATTCATTGGTATTAGAAATCAGAAAAGCCACAAAAGCCAGCTCCAGAGCTGGAAATTTTAAACTTTTTTTTTTGGAATATTTAAATCACAAAAATAAATAATTAGTTTTCTTTGGTTCTCAAACATATTTCAGGAAGCAATAAACTGATATTGAACATCAGAAAAGTCCAAAAGATGGTATGCATATTCGCCAGAAGTACGCCGGTGAAATCGGCGCAGCCGAAAACAGCACTTTTACTTCTTTCAGTTTGTAATTAAATAACTTTTCTAAGCTTTAGGTCTTAATTTTAAATATTTAATTGCTTCACTTTTCTTTTCAAAAATTAGTTCTATTGTAACGCTTCATAGTCTTTGCAGAAAACAAAACCATCCACTGTACAGTTTGTCAATTAAATGTTACAAAAAGTAGAAAACGTACAGCACCTAATATACATATTTCTATGAGAGATTAAATGCCTGGTTCACGATTTCACTCGATATCATTCTATCATACAATAACATTTAAAACAAAAATACATTCTTAAATTTATTAGCTAATGTGTGTGCTAAAGCCAGATTTTTTTATCTTGTACCAGCACTCAGGGAATGACCCCTATATATGCAATGCATTGCGCCAGAACTGAAAAAGAGGGGATAGTATTGAGGGGACAGATTAGGAAAGATGAGAAGACACATAGATATTTTTTGTTGTAGCTATTTCAAACTTTTTATTTCGCCGGCTATTTTTTTGCTACAGGGTCGACGAAGGTGGGTGCTGTTACGCTGCTCTTTAGTACATGATAGTGTCAGTCGCTGCCAATTATGTTCAGTGACCAGTGACTATGCCTTCATCATTGAAACAGGCTGGCAACAACTAACACAACCACGCACTAATGCTGATCAGAAGAATCCAACACAATATGTCATGACTCAGCGCGGGCTCGAACTCAGGACCCTCCGCTTCAAAGTCTCGTGTTCTACTACTTCAGCCAACAGCCCTCACTTCATTTTCGGTATGAATAAGGCCCCATTCCTATCAAAAAACTTTTGCTATTAAAAGTATTCAGATAACAAAATTTACCAAGTTCTTGATGGTCAAAATATTATTTCATTGCTAGGTAAAATTACAACTCTGTAAAGTTTTTTCTCCATAGTTTTTTCGAATATTGGAGAGATTAATCTATTAGCAATCATAATTCTATTTTGGGTTCGAAAAGAAAATAAATATTAAAATACTAAACTCAATTACTCGTAGATATATAACAAAAAAGCTTTAGATATTATTAAAACCAGGAGAAAATTGGGAACTTCGTACTAACCAAAAAGGTAAGTTAACTTATATATATACGTACCATCTTCCCAAGTGCAAAAATTTAGCAAAGAACTATGTTGAGGTGGCGTTCTTGATAGTTATAAAAAATACTGAAAAAATTATAATAATTAGAACTTTTCCAAGTTCATAAAAAATAATTTGCAGATTGCAGATTCGAATTTAGAGCCTGTTAAATAATTTTCGACTTAGTTAATGGGAAGTAAGAGCTTTGGTAATGTCTAAGTTAAGTGAACGACGTTGTAACAAAATATCTCGATCACCATTGATATTGGTTGCAATGGCACGCAGTGGAATATAAATGGACACAAAGAAAATAATTATATTGTACTTTTTAAAGCAGATTTGTACAATAACAAGATAATTGATTGTAAAACAAACTTTAAATACATGAAAAATTTAAGACATTTATCGAATCAAACTAGTCCAGTTGTTTGGTAATAGCAACGTCAAATCCATTTTTATTTAAAATATATATATTTTTTCCAACATTTAGCACAAAATTCTAGATAGTAAAACATTAACATATAATAGGCCTAAATCATTAAAAATATTTTATGTTTACAAACTAATTATTTTGTATAGAAATTTAGAAGACTACAAGCATTCAAGTGCACTTATATAATTAAGAAAAATTTTCTTAGTCACAATTTTATTCTTCAAATATTATTACATTCGGTTAAATTTTCCGGTGGTCAGAATCCAGGAAGGGGTCACACAAAAAATAAGTGAAATAAGCCTATAAATATGTATATCTGCAGTAGTATAAAAACTTTAGAAAAAATGCTCTTCTTAAAAATGCTGATAAAATAATCTCTCAGATAAGAATTCATGCTGAAGTTGAAACCACATTTGCCTCAATGCGTATACTTAATATTTGCTGCCATTTTGTAAAAACAATGCCTGCCAATTACGAAGGAAAGTACTACATTGTGCATCCAAGCGTATACGTAATATTTTAAATTTATATGGAGAATATAATTACAGAGTAGAGCAGTTTTAGTGGGAATTGTTGTTACATCAAATTTCATTAATTTTATACGCCTAAAAGGAAGACATAAACATATAATATATCAATGTTAAGGTAATTATCTCTAGTTTCCAACTAATAAGTCGGATTTTAAAAAAAACTTTAACTTTTCTGAAGCATGTTTTAGGAAAATTTAAAATATATAGGTTTTTAGTCTCAAATTAACACATTTGCGGAACAAATTCAACTTTTTTCAAATTGAATTAAATTATTTTCAAAACAAATTAGCTTTTTTTCAAAGTAATTTGAATTATTTTCAGCACAAATTAAACATTTTCCTTTTTAAATTAAATGTTTTTCATTTCTAGTTCAATGTTTTCCTTTTCAAATTCAAATTATTAAAATCCAAATTAATTTGTTTTTTAATTCACTATTAAAAGCTTAAAAAATAAAGGCCTTATTTATAAAAAAAAATTTATGTGTATTAAGCTCTTATTTGACGTATTTCTATGGGTCGTAGTTTAATTTCTAAACTTTTCGATTAGTATTATGAACTAGCTTTGAGTTAAATTTTAAAATTTAATAGAATAAATATACAAATATAAATTAACTTAATTTTTAAGGTTTCTTCCTTTTTTTTAAATTTCATTACATTCGAATGAACTTATTTTTTAGATTTGGTAGTAAATGTAGTTAAAAAGTTTTTACTGTACAGGATTGGAAGATATTCCAGTGGGACAGGCAGTTGTATTTTTTTTTAACAATATTAAAGAAAACAAAACCTATAAAAAATTAAGTTAATTTAAAAAACAAATCAGTTTGAAGTCAAAATAAAAGCGAGTTAATGTATAAAAATTTAGTTAATTTTAAAAATATTTAGATTTTAAATAAAACAACTTAGTTTTAAACAACAATTAAACAAAGTTTAAAAACAATTGAATTTGAAAATGAAAATACTTAATTTTATATTAAAAAAAAAATGAATTTAATATGAAAAATGTTGAATTTGATATGCAAAAATTTTAATTTATTTTAAAAATAATTTAATTTGTTTGAAATAAATGTTAACTTGTTTTGGAAAAAATTGAGTTTGAATTTAAAAAATTTTAATTTGATCTAAAAAATTGTTAATTTGGGAGTAAAAACCTAAATTGCTAAAAACTATACGCTTCTAAAAATCTTTTGGTATAAAATTTTTCATTTACATAGAATTTTTATGGTAAACAATTTCCAAGCTACAAAATCTTTGATTTCCTGTACGAAATAGAATTCCAAAATTTTTATTAACATATTGCACATAGATTGCTTAATATCATTGCTGAAATTACCAAATTTGTATTATTCAGCACACTGTATTGAATAATACACAATAAATAAAATGATAATTAAAAAAAACATACCGTAAAATTCAGAACCGCATAAAATGGAGCCCGTTTTTTACACAAACATTACTTTAAAGGTTATAAAATAGAAGAAAATAAAAAAATAAATATGTTTAAAGAAAAATATATATTCACCTAATTTTTTTGAACAGACCTCCTATATCAATTATTATTATTTGCAACATTCGTTACACATTTCACTAACAAAGCATTATATTACAGTAGCCGCTCGGTTATATGAATATCCAGAATAGTGAACATACAGAATAGTGAAGAACAAAATTTAAACACATGGGGTTCTAAAGAGTGAAGACAGCCTATCTCTATTATGTGAACAGCTTTCAACCGTTAATTTTTTTTTAAATGTTTGTCTTATTGGAAGTATGTTCTTCCCCGAAATAAGTGAAAAACCTCAAACTGTTGACTTTGTTAATGTTTTGAGTGTTGAGTTGTTGAGTGATTATCTTACATATTAAAAATCGGTTCTTCCCCGAGATAAGCGTGTGCGTACGAATACAAAAAAGGTTTTTGAAGTCTTTATTGTTTGTTACATAGTGCATCGAAGATGAAGCGCAAGGTTATCTGAAAAAATCTAACATTTTGGATAAAGGTGCAAGCGTTACTTCTCTTGCACACAGATATGAAGTGGTCAAGTCAACAATTTGTGCTATTAAGAAAAATAAAAATCCGATTTTGGAAGTGACTGCAAAAAGTAAATTAAAAATTAAAAGGAGAACATTGAGAGAAGCTGAAATGTCGTTGGAGGAGACGAAGCTATATGATTGGTTCAATCAACAAAAGCAAAATATTTAAACGACCAATTGAAAGAAAAATGTTCTATTACTGCAAGGGATGGGTGGCTGCAGAAATTTAAGCGACGGTTTAGTATACGGTTTTTATAGATATCCGGTGAAAAATTATCGTCCAATGCGGAGTTTGTAGAACCTTTTAAAAAAGAACTCCATTCTTTAATAGTAGAACATAATTTAATGCATGATGAAATTTACAAAGCGGACGAAACTGTCCTATTTTGGAAACTGCTTCCAGACAAAACATACGTTTTAAGAAGTGAAAAAAGTGCACCTGGAAGAAAAACCGAAAAAGCACGTCTTACATTCCTGCCCTGTACAAATGCTACTGGTGATAGGGAAGGCAAAACGGAGGCAGGCGAAGCATTCAATAAAGTTATTGCTTGGAGTGAAAATATTATATCTGATATTAATGATATTTTGGTATTGCGCAAATGCAGGGACAAGGCAAAATCTCTTGAAGCAAAACAAGTACAAAACAAGTAAAAACGTTATATTCGACCGGGTCGAATCTTAAATACCCTCCAAATATTTAGTAAGTGAATTTGAAATGTTTAACTTGGTGGGACAGAGTTCCTTTATATAATATCGTACGTCAACGCCCACTAAAGGGGGCGGGGTTCAAATATATACAATATCATGTTTTCCACAGACGAACGTATGGGCATTGCTAGACCGTCTTAGACTTCATCACAATTCTCTTTGAAGGGTATAAAAACTGTATTTTGGCGGGGTCGCTCTGGCAAGGGCTGTGGGGGAAACATTTCACCTTTGTCATAAGACTAAAAATAAATGCTTGGGATAATTATATACAATACAAAATTTAAAAAAAAATTTTTTTTTGGTAGGGTCATTTAGGGGGCAAAGGAAGAGATGGGGTGGGGAGGTAGGGCAGAAATCGGCAGTCATAAAACTCTAAAGATAAGAGGTTGGGATGATTATATACAAAATTTAAAATTTTTTTTTTTTTTGGTAGGGTCATTTAGGGGGCGAAGGGGAAGGAGGGGGTAGGGCAGAGTAGTACCAGGTTTCGTCTCAGCTTCGTCATTAAAGCTTAAAAGTGTTATTTTTAAGGAATGTAGGCTTAAGTAAAACAATTTGTTAAATTTTTACGCTATTTTTGCCTATAATAACGCCCACTGAAGTGGGCGGGGTCAAAAAATATTTTTATTTTATTTAATGGGTCGTAGTTTAAGGCGTTGGACCGTATTTGACATAAAAATATATCATTTGCTTAACAAAATAACCAAAAAACTTTAAAAGTTATGTTGTTTTTTCTGGGTTGGTTTAGTTCTTCTTAGGGGAACTTTTTTCCCTCTTGCCCGATTTAGCCCATCTTCGAACTTAACCTGCTCTAAGCTTTAAAATATATTTATGCCAAATTTCAAGAGTCTAGTTCTTTTCGTTTGGACTGAATCGTGACTGCCACAGACGGACGGACGGACGGGTCTGAGATGGATATTTTGATGCGTTACAAACGGAATGACAAAGTGAATATACCCTCCAAATTCTTTTTTGGAGAGTATAAAAATATAACCGACTTCTTTCATGTTCCTTAATTATTAAAAAACATTAAAAATAAAAACTTAATTTAATAAAAGTCATATGAATTACTTATTTATTATTCTCTCGTTTTGGTGAACTTCTTCATTTAGTGAACAGGCTCTGTTTGAATTAGTTCATATAATCGAGCGACTACTGTATTTATATAGAATTCAAGGTATTTCTTCCGTCAGCAATTATTTTTACAATGGCTTGCTTTTAAAAAACACTCCATAGAGGAATTGTGGATTTTCTTAGATATTAAATTAATCCCTAATTCACTTTAGTTAAGCAACATATTCACAATACATAATAATTGTATAACTTATTCATTTCCTGCAATGAATATATTCTTTAAAACCCTGATTTGTGCACAAAATATAACGTTCAATGTCTTTTCAGTTGAAAAAAAACGGCTCAACCATCAAACATACTTTCCGTACTGCAAACAAGCATGCACACACATTTATGCATATACACACATACTTTTATATAAATCTATATATACCGACATTTATACAAAGCGTACATGTCGTATACAGCTAAGGCTACATACATACAAATTTACAAACAGACTTGCACGTACTTATAGATACCCAACAACAACAACAACAACAAGAACAACAGCTACAACTTTTAGTATCACACTCTTTGAAAACGAAACAAGTAGAGACTTGAGCAGCAAATATAAAACTTAAAGTACAAAAAAACAAAATCATATTTCTTTTTGTTTTTTTTTTCTGGCGTTTTTTTTATTGAAATATACACAAATTGTATGTGCATGTGCACACACATGCCTACTTCTTTATTTAATTTTTACTATTGAAATATTAGATCAACTCGAATATATTATTTTCCGACGCTTTATATTAGTTTTTGAGGCCGTCAGTACATCTAGATGTATGTACGTGTATGTGCACGAGTGTGTGCATTTATTTCTGTGTAAAAGACCCCTAGTGAATGCATAGGAAATGTTAACAATATATTCACCTAAAATGCCTACAGACAGATTATTTTCAAAATAAAGCATGAAAATAAATAAAATTAAACAAAAATGTAAATTATTTGATTTCAATGTTTTTGTTTTGTTTTCTGTTGTTTTTTTTTTTTTTTGTTTTGTTGCTTTGAAAACAATGCAATAATTGATAAGAAATTGATTTATTTTTAGTTTCTTTGTACATATTTAAAATGATTTCACAGTAAAAATTCAAAAATATTCCTACATATTTATATCTTTAAGATTTTCAGCTCTTAAACGCAAGCAGGCACAAGCAGGGTGTTGTAATCTCAGAGAGTGTTAAAAGAAAGAGAGAACTCAACTGTGTGAAAAGTCAAACAGCTGTTAGTTAATAATTTCAAAAAGCAATGAATTAAATTAAATTGGCTTGTTTTTTTCTTTTTTTATTTTGTTTTGTTTGAGGAACTAAAGTTCAGTGTTATTTGCTTACACATACATCCGATAAACAATTATAAGTTTTTACTTTTTAACAGCTCTCTAATGGCTAACAGCTCTATTGACAACTTGTTAAAAGCAACAAAGAAAATACATACTCACTTAAATACTTGTTCAAGAGATACAGTATCTTGTATCTGAGTTTTATTTATTTCAGCTCTTTTGCCAGTGTTTGCATAATATTTTCTCTTAAACACTTTTCATTTTTTTTATTACGTGAGTATGGGAGACTGAGCAAGAGTGAGAGAGAGAGGGAGAGAAATTTGTAAGGCAGCAAAACATGCTGAAAACAGCTGATTGTCAGGGTCTGACGTTTGTTTGGCATGTTTACGGCTGGTTTGGTTTGTTTTGAAACAAATTTCTGTATCTTACAGATTGTTGTTGCTGTTGCTGCTGTTGTTGATTTTTTGCATTTTGTTTATGTTGAAAAACAAAAACAAAATAAAAGTGAAATACACAACTGCCTGCTCATTTTTTGTTCACTTTGGCTCTCTTGCAAAATGAGCTCAAGAAAATGTTTAGTAATTTAACTTTATTTTAATTTTTTTTTTTTTTTTTTTGACTCTCGGCAACCTCTTCATAATTATGCTCTTTAAAAGTAATAAAATTATATTAAACTCAAACAAGTATCTGGCCTTTTTAAGTATCTGTGGGACTGAGTGGCTGAGAGTAAGTATATTTATATACGACGTCCTATAGATTTGTGTGTATGTGCTGTATGTATTAATTGTATGGTTATGCCTGGTGCTATCTGCTGTGGTTATTGTAATTCAGTGTGATTTAGTTGTTATTGTTGTAGTTTCTATTGTGTTTATGCATAGCTAATGCGTATCTTTGAGATACTTAATAAGGTTAAATGAAAATTGCAAGTTTTCTTTTTTCTGTTTGTCATGTTTTATATATTCATATGATTTTTGGTGTATAAAAATTTACTCTTTTACAATTTACAATTATTTACAATGCAACACGTTTCGTTTAGATATATTTATTTATTTATAAGATACAAATAATGTATTTAAGGCTAATTGCTAATTTCCAAACGAAAGCAGTGTATTGAATTTCAAGTTTCTTGTTATTTTATAATGAAAACGACAACAAAGTCTTTGTCATCATATATGTGCATACGTATTGTTCATATATGTACACATTTACATATGTTGTTATATCCACATGTACTTACTACATACATATGTATGTAAGTATGTGCAAGTACAATGTACATTGTTTCTGCCATAGCGGAGAGAGCGTATACACGTAAATATATTTATATGCACAGGCAAGTCCGTAAGTCCGTCTGTTCATAAGTAACAAGCATGTTCACACAATAAATAACTTCCGGCACATATAATTTTGTGTTTTTTTTTTCTTTCTTACTGAATTTGTTTTATGTGTGGGGATGGATCTTCAATAAAAATATATATATAATTTTTTTTTTATTTGATACAACTGCAATACATTAAGTGTTGTGGTTGTTGTTTTTGTATTAAATATAATTTATTTATACTTTTAAACAAAAATTAACAAAACAAGTATTGAAACTTGTCAGTTATGATTCAAATATATTTTGTATAAACGTTGCCAAGATGCAGCCACACAAAAGCGTCAAAAGTGAATTGCTAAAAAAACCAAAAATAACGAAAAAAAGAAAAAAAACAGTGTGCCAAGGTGCGGTCATTCCACCTTTTTTTTATGCCACATTGGAACATGTAGAAAGAGACAAGAATATCGAGGCCAATTTTGTACAAAGTATTTAATTTATTTTTAAAGTTTTAAAAGAACTCTATGTTCATTACAAGAAAGGATGAATGCCGTTTGTACGAAAACAAATATAAGAAAAAATTTGCTCAAAAAACTTAACTGCTTGTCATTAAAGTGATATCAATAAGATATTTCTAAATTTAAAAGCATGGCAATTATTTTTGCCATCTTAATAAAATCGTAGTAGCGAACTCATATTATTTAGTGAATTGTTTAAATACAAAAAATGATCTAGGGTTGGATACCTTATAAAGGGTGTTATTTTTATGAAAATTTTTTTATGCGAATCACTCTGTTGTCTGACAGCTGTTTTGACAGTTTAAAGTGACGTCTCTACTCAGTATTGTTTGGCAAATCATCATCAACAGGTTAACTCCAGAACAACGCTTCCAAATCGTGGAAATTTATTTTCAAAAAAAAGTGTTCAATTGAAAATTTTTATCTGTTTTTTTACCGCAAAATTCTCTTCAGTGATGAGGCGCTTTTTTGGTTGAATGGACATGTCAACAAGCAAAATTGCCGTATTTGGAGCAAAGATAATCCACACGCCGTTCAAGAATTACCAATGCATCCCGATAAATGTACTGTTTGGTGCGGTCTATGGGCTGGAGGAATCATCGGTCCTTATTTCTTTAAAAATGAGGAAGGACGACGCGTTACCGTGAATGGAAATCGATACAGAATCAAGATCAATGAATTTTTGGTGCCAAAACTTCAAGATATGGATGTAAACGAAATGTGGTTTCAACAGGATGGTGCCACTTGTCATGCTGCGGGTGAAACAATGGACTTATTGAAAGAACATTTCAACGACAACATTATTTCGAGAAATGGACCGACCGGTGAATTGGCCTCCGCGTTCGTGTGATTTGACGCCACTCGATTATTTTTTGTGGGCATAACTGAAATCATTGGTTTACGTGGATAAACCAGCAACGATTGACGCTTTGGAAACCAGTATTGAACGTGTCATTGCTGAAATACGCCCTCAAATGCTTGAAAAGGTGGTCGAAAATTGGACCTCCAGAATGACCTTTGTGCAAAATAGTCGTGGTGGCCATATGCCCGAAATTATATTTAAATGTTAAATGACAAGAAATTATCTACCAAATAAAAAATTTTTTTTGGTCATTTCATAATTTGGCATGTGCTTTATTTAAATTTCAAATCAGTAAGCTCTTATAAAAACACCCTTTATAAGGTTCGATACGTTGGAGCTAGAGAAGGGAATATATAATAGATTTTTTTAAATAATTTAAAAGGTTTCCACCTTCGGGTAAAAAATTTTTTCCAAATATACTGATATCTTTGTTATCTTTTTTTTATAATCGAATTTTTATAAACGATTTATTATTATAAATATTATATAATATAATATAAGTTTTTATTAGCCACAATTCACAATCTTGTGCAACTGGGGCCAAATTATCGCATTCGATGTCGATCGAAATCTCAATCCATTTTAAATGCGAATTTCGATCGATATCGAGTTCCATAATTTGCCTCCTGGTCTGGCATAATTGCAACAACTGTATAGATTTAGGCTGGTTTTTAGCAACTTTGTTATTGGCAACACTATTTTTTGGCAGCTCAGCTGTTTTCATTTAACACATTCATGCATTAAACACACTCGAGACAGCAGGCTACAAGAACACACGACTACAAAAGCCGTTGACTACAATGGCCGCCTCGTAGTCAGCTATTTAATAATTTTTCAGACGGCAGCTACATTGTCAACATCTCATTTTAGTGGTGCCACTTTCATATATAAAAAAGCGCTTATTCTAAATCTATCTATTTATAGACCGAAACAAAATTAATAATAAAAACACTTTATTTGTTTATAGCTCTTTATTGTTATTGCATTTGTAATAAATACATTTTGATGTCCTTTTTTTTGTTATGGCACTATGACAATGAGTTTATGAGTTAATTCATTTGTGACCTACCTCATGTTTTCTATCGATAACCGCTATCAAATATATACAAAATTAGAGTATTCAAAAGAGTGGAATTTTTACTTGAAAAGTCTGATACAAAATTGCAAAATTTAATAATACTTCCAATAGGTGAATAAATTTGAAAAATATGTCTAACAATAGAAAGACATTTTGGAGTACTTTGAAATGGTACCCTTATCATTTATATGGGGCCTATATTCTAGGAGTTATTACAAAAAACAAATAAATAAATAAAATAAAAAAATTAATAAAAAGTAGAAGGCGAGAGAGAACGCAAAAAATAAATAAATAAATAATATTTACAAAATAATTTTTATTCTTGAAAGGGCTATTATATATTTTTATTTTTAAAAATTTGCATATTCTTAACCAGTTTGAAAATACATATCTTTAAACGCTTATTTATATAAGATGTTTCACTGGGTTGGCAGCACTAATTTCTTCATTGTCGCCTATGAAAATAGAAATTAGTTTAATTTGACTACAACCACAAACGTAGTACGGACAACAACCTGCCGTGTAGCCGTTAAAATCAGGGACCGTAACTGTCATGACTTTTATCAAAAAAATCAAGAAATAAGAGTTATTTTTTTAAATGAAATATAAGAGTTATTTTTGATTTTTATATTTTTAAATGAAAAATGAAAGTTATTTTCGATTTTTATATTTTTATATCAATAATAAAAATAAATTCAAAATTCGTGAAATAGGTAATATGTTTGTGTTTCCATGGCTTCGATAATTAGCTTTAATTGTTCATTCTGTACCTGCCACTCAAGTCAGTGTAGAAAAGTCATTTTCAGCACTCAAATTAATATTGGGAGATTTGAGATATAATTTATCTGAGGAACATTCAAAATCAATTATGATGGTAAAATTGAACACCTGAAAACGACCTCTTAACACTGACTTGAATGGCAGCCAAAACTTATAAGCTATTTCAATGCATTCATGTTTCTATAGTTGATAATGGATAAATCTCATAATATATTATATTCATATAGAAATTTGAATGAAGCAGCATATTATAATACATACGGTATCAACAAATAAATAAGAGTTTTTTAAAATAGGAGTTTTTTTAAATAAAAATCAAAAATTTAAAAATCATGCAATATGTTGGATGCATTTCGCCTAAAAATCATGATGATGTAATTAAAAGTTTTCTACGATGTTCATTTATGTATGATTTATTTCATCAAAAATTGAAAAATAACTCTTATTTCCGGTCCCTGGTTAAAATAATAATTCCCATACAAATACGTATATTCTATTTCTGACAGGTTGTAGTCGGTAGCCTGCTGTCGTGAATGTGTTTAATGCATCGTTCTGGTATCCAATATGACCAGGAATCGTCTTACAAACGAACAATTAAAGTTTATAATCGAAATTCATGATCGGTTAAGAAACAGCATCGTGTTCATTTCTGGTTAAATGGTTACGTGAACAAAAAAATTGCCGTTTCTGATGTGAAAAGCAGACAGACTTATTGCAAAAACTGCCAAAGCCTCCCGAAAAAAAAATGCTCTATATGGTGTGGATTATGGGCCGTTGGCATCATTACAATGTAATTTTTCAAACACCACGAACTTTGCAAAGTTGATGTGAATGGCGTGCACTATTGTGAGATGATTTTTTGCCCCAAATAGAAAATTTTTTGCCCAAATTACGATATTCGATATCGAACGAAATTTGTACTTAAATAGTCTGAAAATTTCGCTCGATATCGAATGCGATAATTTGGCACCTGGACTTGGCTGACATGTGGCTTCAACAAATGCCAAATGAGAGGCGGTGACTAGTTTATTTAATTTTTTGGGGTCAGTCAATTGCACGCCTATATCGCGCTATTTAACATACAGCTTAATTGACCTTATCGCAATTAATGCAATTATTGAGCTCAATTAAACAAACAAAATTTTAATTAAGTGATTGCTCACTTATCACTTAAACTGTGTTTACTAAGCACAACACAACTCACTCACTGCACAAAATTAATTAAGACTTTGCGCCTAAGCTGTGAAAAAACGGAATAAAAAAACAACATAAATAAAACATGTCGAGTCATGTTAAAATTAAATTATTGACATAAAATTTATTATTAATTAGAAAATTGAAAAAAAAACCCAAAACAAAAAGCGTTCCAGATTTTAGCTTGACGTCCTCTTGAATATAAAAAATTTTTACTTTTAGTTGTTATACACTGAATTAAATTGACTGAATTTTATATATGTGAACAGGAAGATAATTATGGCAATTAAGTGAATATTGACTCAATTAAAAATGAGTACTTTTTTTTGTGAAACTATGTGTGTTAATGCTCGTTTCTATAGAGTGGAGTCCGCAATAGTTGATGTAGTATAAGCCAATAGGGGAGAGTGTGCCAAAATTGGAGCCACCATATTTTACATGGCATTTTCTTTTTTAATTTAAATATTTAATATCTTTAAATATTTTATTACCTAGATCATTCTATCGACTCAAAGATTTTAGATTTAGATTTTTCTAAATTTCCAGCTGTTTTTGTTGAATCAAACCCGAAAGCACTTAAAAAATTACCCTTTGTTATCATTTTGAGTTTCCAAACAGCTAAAAAAGAATAAGCCCTTAACATGCATATCGATGGTCTCGTGCGTGTAGAAAGGCCCCAACTTACATAATTTACAGAAGAAGGTAAGAAGAACGTAATAGAATTTGTAATAATCAATTACTTATAAAATCGTCATTTTTTAAACTAAGGCAACAAATTTTTGTGTGGTGGCTTATAAGTGTGAAATCTAATGGAATCACTAAAAATCTCAATTCGGGAAAAATGGCAGTTAGGGCCTTTCTGCATGAGACCAACGATATGTGCATATATATTCATATGGCTGAATGTATGTCGAAGTAGAATTTGGTACTACGGTGAATTGTCATGGTATAAAGAATAATTCTAATCGTTTTCTATGAACAGTCAAATGACCATTTAAATCATGCGATTTAACGCCGTTAAACTATTTTCTGTGGGGTCACGTTAAGGTTCATGTCTATAAGCACAACGCAATGGTTGATGCACTGGAACCCATATTGAAGAATTCATTCGTGGGATATGTCGCACAGAATATGTGAAAATTGGATCTGGCATATGAGCCATTTGAGCCGTAGCCGCGGACAACATTTACATGAAATTATCAAATTCTTCTGGTTTCTTCAGCTCATTTTAATTATTATTGTATTCTGATATTTTTATTCAGCTTAAGGTCTCTTTATTTTAATTTTATTTCTTAAGTTGTTAATTTTATCAACAGGCTTAAGTTCGAATCTGCAAGACTGCAAACCATTTTTTTATTATTTTATTAATAAATGAATTTGTTCAAATTCTATTTTATTAATTTATATTAAGATTGGAATATTAAGAATATTTTTCTAATAAAAAAATGGTTTGCAGTCTTGCAGATTCGAACTTAAGCCTGTTGATAAAATTAACAATTTACATAAGAAAGTTCGACTAATAATAAAAAAAATTTATACATAATTTATTTCTTAATTTCAATATTTCGTCACTCGTTTGTGTGACTTCTTCAGGAAATTAATTTCCTGCAGAAGTCCTGAAGAGACACCTTAAGCTAAAAATATCAGAATATAACATGAAATTATCTTTAAACATGGAATTATATAGATCGTTCTATTGACTCTGATAAAGATTTCATACATTTTCCTAAATTTTATGTGTTTTTTTATACCCTCCAAAAAAATAATATGGAGGGTATATTCATTTTGTCATTCCGTTTGTAACGCAGCGAAATATCCATCTGAGACCCCACATAAAATATATATATTCTTGATCAGTGATGAAATCTAAGACGATCTCAGCATGTCCGCCCGCCCGTGCAAATCACGATTCAGTCCAAACAAAAACAGCCAGACTCTTGAAATTTGGTACGAATATATCTTGAAGGATAGCACAGGTCAAGTTCGTAAATGGGCTAAATCCGGCGAGAGGGAAAAAAATTCCCCTAAGAAGAACTAAACCAACCTCTAAAAAAACAACATAATTTTTAAAGATTTTTTTTGTAATTTTATTAAGCAAATGATGTATTTTTACATCAAAGAAGGTCCAACGCATTAAACTTGGAGCCATAAAATTAAAATAAAAATTTTAGGACCCGCCCCCTTTAGTGGGCGTTATTATATGCAAAAATAGTGTAAACATTTAACAAATTGTTTTACTTAAGCCTGAACTCCTTAAAAATAACATTTTTAAGCTTTCATGACGAAGCTGAGACGTAACCTGGTACTCCTCCGCCCTACCCCTCCTTCCCCTGAGCCATCTAAATGACCCTACCAAAAAAAAAATTAATACATTTTACATTTAATTATCCCAAACATTTATTTTTACAGTTTTATGGCAAAGGTGAAATGTCTCCCCCACGGCCCTTGCCAGAGAGACCCCAACAAAATACAGTTTTAATACCCTCCAAAAAGAATTGGACCCCATAAAGTATATGTATATATTCTTGATCTAGCAATGTCCGTACGTTCGTCTGTGGAAAACATGACATAGTCTGTTTTTGCACCCCTCCCCCTTTTGTGGGCGTTGACCCACGATATTATATGCAAAAATAGTGTAAATATTGGACAATTTGTATTCCTTAAGCCTATAAGAAGCTGACATGTTTTCTGATCTTGCAGAGGTGGAATGTCTCTCCCCACGGCCCTTCCCGGAATGAATCTCTCAAAACAGAGATTTAAAATTGGGTACAGAGATGTCTTAAAGGAACTCTGTCGCACCAAGTTAAAGTTAATTTACTTATTTAAATATTTGTAGGGTATTTAAGATTCGAACCGGTCGAATATAACGTCTTTACTTGTTTTTTAAATCAAATTCGAAAGCTTTAAAAAAACCACCCATTAGTATTGAATTTTTAATTTGCAAAATTTTGCATGTTCATGTTAAATTTGAACAGGTTTTAGTGTTCCCAGGGTCCCCCTTAAAATAAATTGAATTTAAATGCAAATTGTAACTCTTGGAATATGTGATTTTTGGAAATCCTCGCAAGTGTTTCATTATTGAAAAGTATTGAAAATTTTAAGCCCTAGAAGAATATCTCCACCGGCAGCAGTTTATTTAGTTTAACAAATTTTTTTGGCTTTTCTTTTATTGTTGCTGTAAAAGTATTTTTAATTTTTTTTTTTTTTTTTGTTAACAAGTACTTGCGAAGTGGATCAAATTGTTAATGAAAATAAAAAGTTACAGCTCATTAAACTATAAAGTTTGAAAATAAAATTTAATTCATGTGAGTAAAGCCTTCATAACCGAATGACTTACAGATGGCTACGGAAAAAAATGCACTGACAGACAGTTAAAACCACTGACGGACTGACTGACTGACTGCGTGACTGGCTGAGCAGGTTACACTACCACCGTCGTTTGTTTACTTTAAACGCTATTTGTTGTAACGTTTAGTTTCAGTTTGACATTCTTGCTCCGTTGTTTGGCTTGTGTTGTTACAGTGCAACTCTCTTGCTTGCCGTATCTTTAGGGTTGTTTACAATTTATTCATGGTACGAGCTGAAAACTAAAAACCAACAAATACCCATTAGAGTGTGTGCGTGTGTGTGTGTGTATCTGTGATTGTGTGTTTAAATATAGTTTGTGGTATAATAAATTCAGTAAACAAGTCTGTGGCCATAAATTTTTTTTTCTCTACAAACGCATACATTTGCTTATATTAATGCATGAATTTGCTGGCATTTATTATTTGATGTAGTTTTTCCACTGTTTTTGTGTCTGCTTCTGTCTTAAAATATTAAAATATTTAATTGTTCAGACTCACTTATTTAACTTGAAGTAATTTCTCCGAATTTCGCTTTTTTTTAAATTGAGCAGAACATTTACGGCATTTTCTTACTGCGTGGAAAATTGTTTATCATCATTAAACTAAATTATTTACAACACCAACAACAAAAACAACAAGGTATTCATTAGTGGACCTTTCGCTTTTTTTGCGTCGCATCAATATGTTTTAAAATTTAAATACACTTAAAACGATTTAGAAATATCTAGTAATTTTTATTTCATACATACAAACACTCATACAAACACTCATACATACACTCATTAATATGGTACGACTGTTGAAATTTATTTGAAACGTTTTTTTTAATAACAAAAACTATAAACATTTTAACTGAGGCAAATAATTAATTGCCAGTAGCATATCCACAAGTAGGGAGGTGTGTACGTATCATCAGCAATTAAGTCGAAAACTTAGTCGATTGTGTTGCAAGTTATTTGATTCAGTAATAGTCACTTTGCAAGTAGAGTAAATATAAGCTGCCACAATCTTCACATGAGCTAATTTCACCCGATAAGCCTGTCATTGGTTAAACGTATGTGAAAGGGTATAGGGTATATACTCCTAAATTCGGCATGCACCAGTAGTCGGCATTTCTGAGTTAAAATTTTAATAAATAAGAATAAAGCACTAAACACAATACCGGCAGCAGACTACACGAACACCGACTACAAAACTCATTGACAACAGTCGTCGCCTCATGGTCAGCTACTTAATTATTTTTGCGACGGCAGCTACATTGTCAACATCTCATTTTAGTGGTGCCACTGTCATATATAAAAAAGCGCCTATTCTAAATCTATTTATATACCGAAACAAAATTAATAATAAAAACACTTTATTTGTTTATAGCTCTTTAATGTTTTTGCATTTGTAATAAATACATTTTGATGTACTTTTTTGTTATGGCACTATGAAAATGAGTTTATGAGTTAATTCAATTGTGACCTAACTCACGTCTTTTACCGATAACGGCTTTCAAATATATACAAAATTAGAGTATTCAAAATAATGGCATTTTTACTTGAAAAGTCTGATACAAAATTGCAAAATTTAATAATACTTTCAATATGTTAATAAATTTGAAAAATATGTCTAACAATAGAAAGACATTTTGGAATACTTTGATATGCTACCCATATCGTTTATATGCGTCCAATATTCTGGAAAATATGTATAACCAAAAACTAATAATAAAATATAAACAAATAAAATAAAAATATAAATAACCAAAAAAAAAAAAATTAATAAATAAATAAAATAAAAAATAAATAAAAAACAAGTAAAAACGTTATATTCGACCGGGTCGAATCTTAAATACCCTCCAAATATTTTGTAAGTAAATTTAAAGTGTTTAACTTGGTGGCACAGAATTCCTTTAAGACATCTCTGTATCCAATTTTAAATCTCTATTTTGACAGAGTCATTCCGGCAAGGGCCGTGGAGGGAGACGTTTCAACTCTGCAAGATCAGAGAACATCTCAGCTTGTTATAGGCTTAAGGAATACAAATTGTTCAATATTTACGCTATTTTTGCATATAATATTGTACGTTAACGCCCACTAAAAGGGGCGGGGTCCAAATATATACTATATCACGTTTTCCACAGACAAACGTTTGGACACTGTCAGATCGTCTTAGAGTTCATCACTGATCAAGAATATATATATTTTATGGGGTCCAAAACTTTTTGGAGGGTATTAAAAGTGTATTTTAGCGGGGTCGCTCTGGCAAGGGGTGTGGGAGAGACATTTCACCTTTGCCATAAAATTTCAAAAATATATGTTTAGGATAATTAAATTCAAAATTAAAAAAAAAAAATTTTTATAGGGTCATTTAGGGGGCAAAGGGGGAGGAGGGGTAGGGCAGAGGAGTACCAGGTTACGTCTCAGCTTCGTCATTAAAGCTGAAAAATATTATTTTTAAGGAGTGTAGACTTAAATAAAACCATTTGCTAAATTTTTACACTTTGCATTTAATAACGCCCACTAAAGGGGGCGGGATCCAAAAATAAGTTTTTTATTTTATGGCCCCAAGTTTAACGCGCTGGACCTTCTTTGTTATAAAAATACATCATTTGCTTAACAAAATTACAAAAAAAATTTAAAAATTTTGTTTTTAGAGGTTGGTTTAGTTCTTTTTAGGGGAACTTTTTTCCCACTGACCCGATTCAGCCCATTTACGAACTTGACTTGTCCTATCCTTCAAGATATATTTATACCAAATTTCAAGAGTCTGGCTCTTTTCGTTTGAACTGAATCGTGATTTCCACAGACGGTTGGACGGACATGCTCAGATCGTCTTAGATTTAATCACTGATCAAAAATATATATTTTTTAGGGGGCTCAGATAGATATTTCGCTGCGTTACAAACGGAGTGACAAAGTGAATATACCCTATATTATATATTTTGGAGGGTATAAAAATACTTGGCTGTTGGAGTTATTGGGCAAAAACATTCAAACAAAAAAAGTAAAATGCATTTAATGAATATAAATATTTATGTCACATATTAAATGCGGAATCTAGTTAAGCAGATCATCACTTAAAAATTAGTTAATAAATAAGAGAAATTAAATCACTTGATGATCTCCGGCTCTTTGTAATACCACTCATGTCTAATACTTGAGTCTAACAATCTCTTGCGTTCACTAAGCAAAAACTAGTTTCACAAATATTTTTATATTAAAACAAAACATTCAATTAACTCACCCCTAAAAGCAATTAAAATGATTTTAAAACATCCCTTAACTGCAAGTGCCTGTCTGATCGCTAATAAATTGTTTTGCGGCGTCTCTTATCCACGGATTTGAGGTGATTAACTTATTTTCAAAGTGCTGGCGGTTTAAAAAGTGATTTATATAAAATATTAGGCAATTAAAAAAAATTACTTCGTATAAACACCTCATTTATACGGATTATATTTTTAATAAATACATTTGAAGCAAACAAGTTTCTTTGGAATTTCACAAAATCATTTACAAAATTTATTGTTTTGAATTTTAGTTTTGATGCGTCCTACACGAAAAGTTTTAAGGGCATCATGTTCCGCTATTGTTTAGCTGTTATCAAAATATGTATCAATTTATTGTTAATTTTCGGCACATACTACGTAATAATAAAGCAAACTACAAAACTAAAATTACAATAATGGCGAAAATATTAGCAGCAATAATAAAGAAGCAAATTGCACTAGATCGACCGGGTTACATTTTAAATACCCTCCAAATATTTAGTAAATAAAAACTCTATTTTTATGCCCTCCAAAAAAGAATATAACAAACTGAAGTCATTCCGTTTGTAACGCAGCGAAATATCCTTCGGAGACCCGATAAAAAATATATATTCTTGATCAGTGATGAAATCTAAGACGACCTGAGCATGTCCGTCCGTCCGTCTGTGGAAATCACGATTTAGTCCAAACGAAAGGAGCTAGACTCTTCATATTTGGTATAAATATATATTGAAGGATAGCACAGGCCAAGTTCAGAAATGGGCAGAATCAAGCAAGAGGGAAAAAAGTTCCCCTAAGAAGAATTAAAACAACCTCCAAAAAACAATATAACATTTAAGTTTTTTTGTAATTTTTTTAAGCAAATGTTATATTTTTATGTCAAAGAAGGTCCTGCGCGTTAAACTTGGGGCCATAAAATAAAAATGTTTGGAACCCGCCCCTTTAGTAGGCGTTTTTATATGCAAATCTAGTGTAAAAATTTAACAAATTGTTTTACTTAAGCCTACATTCCTTAAAAAAATAAAATTTTTAAGCTTTAATGACGAAGCTGAGACGTAACCTGGTACTACTCTGCCCTACCCCGTCCTCCTAAGTGACCCTATCAAAAAAAAATTTTTTTTTTATTTTGTATTTAATTATCCCAAACATTTATTTTTAGAGTTTCATGAAAAAGGTGAAATGTCTCCCCCACGGCCCTTGCCAGAGAGACCCCGAAAAACACAGTTTAATACCCTCCAAAGAGAATTGGACCCCATAAAGTATATATATTCTTGATCAGAGATGAAGTCTAAGACGATCTAGCAATGCCCATACGTTCGTCTGTGGAAAACATGATATAGTCTATTTTTGAACCCCGCCCCCTTTAATGGGCCCCCGTACGATATTATATGCAAAATAAGTGTAAATATGGAAAAAAATTTTTTCCTTAAGCCTATAAGAAACTGAGTTGTTCTGTTGATCTTGCAGAGGTGAAACGCCTCCCCCACGGCCCTTGCCGGAATGACTCTGTCAAAATAGAGATTTAAAAATGGGTACAGGGATGTCTTAAAGGAACTCTGTCCCACCAGATTAAACATTTTATATTTATTTCCTAAATATTTGGCGGGTATTTAAGATTCGATCCGGTGGAATATAACGTTTTTACTTGTTTTTTTTTTATGTGGTCATTTAGGGGTGCAAAAGTGGATGGAGGTATATAGCAGGGTTAATTCAGAAAACATCTTATCTTCATCGTAAAAGCTAAAAAATGAAATTTTTTAATTAATACAATTCGTTAAATTGTTCATTTTTTTCAACGGGCTTAAGTTCGAATCTGCATGACTGCAAATGATTTTTTATTATTTGATTAATAAATGAATTTGTTCAAATCCTATTTATTATTTTTTTTATATTAAGATTGGAATATTAAGAATATTTTCAATAATCATCAAAGCAGTAGAACGGATCAGTACTGACTTCGAGGCCGCTACGCCATCTCATCAGCGTTCTTTGTTCAATTTTTCCACTTTTGCAAGTGGTGCTAGTCAGTAGGGATATCAACTATTTAAAAAATGTTTTTAACGAAAATTGAATATGAGAAGTTCCCACATTCATATTTTTAAGTTATTACATTTTTGGTTAGTACGAAAGTCCCCAACCCTGACAATTAATATTCCCAATATTCCATGTATCTCTTTCGCTTTTTCCAGAGCCATCGGCTGCTGATAACTAAAGCTTCTTTGTTATTTATGTTCAAGTAATTGAATTTTGTTGTCAATTTACAATGAACAAGGGCGCTGCGGGGGCATGTTTTAAATTGTGTATGAATTATTATTAGTCGAACTTTCTTATGTAAATTGTTAATTTTTTCAGATTCGAACTTAAGCCCGTTGAAAAAATTAAAAATTCATACATAATTTAATTCGTTATATATTTATACTTTTTTTTCCAAGTAATAAGTTACTTCAACGCCCATTAAGGGGGGCAGAGTCGACATGTAGATATATTTTATTCAAAATTCAATATTTCGTTGTATTACATACGGAATGACAAAGTGAATATACTTTTTGGACAGTTGAAAAATTTTTTAAAATTTCCTAAGGGAATTTGTTGATGATGATCTGTATTAGCCTCAGTGTCATATGATCACTTTGATAGCTTTAATATAAGTTGCAAATTGGGGTAATCAGACCAACTTCATTGTAATTAAATGTTGAACAACAATTTCTAACAATAATCTTTAATTGTTAACTATAATAATTTAATTAATTCACAGTCCACAAAATGGCACTTGAGAGACAAAATAAATTTTAAATTTAACTTTTTATAATTTCGACTATGTATGAGCAGAAAATGTTCGCTAGTTTTTTCTTCGAAATCTTAATATATTGCGAATTAAAAAAAAACATTTTTCCCATATTAATATATGTATTTATGTGCCATAGAAATTAGCTTCCCTATTACATTGGCCTGCACTGTACATATTTTAGTGTCTCAAAAACTCAATTAGCCTTCAAGCAAATAAATGCAAGTAACAATATATATAAATATTGTTAACAGATTGGTTATTTTTTTTTACCTTTTTGTTTTTTTTTTTGCTTGTGTGCTCGGTTGAGTGTATAAAATCTCTAAAATAATATACACAAGTTTTACTTTATAAAACAAAACACACAAAAAATAATATGAAAAAAAAAATAAAACTCAAGTACTAAATACGATTACAAAAACAATCCATAAATAAAGAAGCAAAGCAACAACAACAACAACGACGACATGAGTATTAATAAAGTGTACAACAACAACAACAACAATATATATAAACAACAAAAGCAGCCAAATGGAATTTCCGATTTGGGAACGTCCGACAACAAAAGCAACATCAGAACTACGGCCAAGATATTACGGACACTAAATAGCAAAAACAAAAACGAAAACAAAAATTAAAATTAAAATAATCTCCTCTTTGCACTTTGGCATGCAGATAAATGATCAGGGCTGGCATTCCATCGCAGACATTCTATGGGCAGCTCTAAGAAACTTTGAAGATAACACGGTGGAACAGGGCGCTAACAACAAAAACTGATAGTGGAGATGGGAAATTTACATGCAGCGACATTTTGAAAGTCTGTTTGGGATTAATTCTTTTTCGTATTGTAATAGCGCTGCTGCACTGTAGGAGGTCTTTCAACAGTTACATTTTATATTAATGCGATAAGAAAATATTTATAATTATAGTTCTTAAATAAAACACTAAAAATTAAATGTTTGCTGAAGACCCTGTATTTTCTTTAAGTGTTGTTTTGTTCTTTTGTCAAAAAAAAGATGTAAGATAATTCAATTGATAAGGCGACCTAATAATCTATCTGGGAAGTCACTATTTTTGAAATTCTATTAAAATAATTGAATACACCAGAGAAGCTAAAGTTCATTAGGGACACCCACCTGAAATAAGTCAAAACTTAATTGATGTTTATGGAACTCAGACAATCGACTGAGTAAAAACAACTAAAAACGTTATATTCGACCGGATCGAGTCTTGAATACCCTCTAAATATTTAGTAAGTAAATTTAAAATGTTTAACTTGGTGGCACAAAGTTCATTTAAGACATTTCTGTACCCAATATTAAAATCTCTATTTTGAGAGAGTCATTCCGGGAAGGCCCGTAAGGGAGGCGTTTCACCTCTGCAAGATCAGAGAACATCTCAGCTTCTCATAGGCTTAAGGAATACAAATTGTTCAATATTTACACTATTTTTGCATATAATATCGTATGTCAACGCCCACTAAAAGGGGCGGGGTACAAAAATAGGCTAAATCAAGTTTTTCACAGACGAATGTATGGACATGGCTAGATCGTCTTAGACTTCATCACAGATCAAGAATGTATATACTTTATGGGGTTCAATTCTCTTTGGAGGGTATTAAAAGTGTATTTTATTTAGGGGTCGCTCTGGCAAGGGCTGTGGGGGAGACATTTCACCTTTGTCATAAAACTCTAAGAATAAATGTTTGAAATAATTAAATACAAAATTAAAAAAAATATATATATATTTTTTATAGGGTCATTTAGGGGGCAAAGGTGGAGGAGGGGGCAGGGCAGAGTAGTACCAGGTTACGTCTCAACTACGTCATTAAAGCTTAAATATGTTATTTTTAAGGAGTGTAGACTTAAGTAAAACCATTTGATAAATTTGTACACTACATTTGCATATAATAACGCCCACAAAGGGGGCGGAGTCCAAAAATTTTTTTTTTTTTTTTAATTTGATGACTTCAAGTTTAACGCGTTGGACATTTTTTGACATAAAAATATATCTTTTGTTTCAACAAAATTACAAAAAAAAACCTTTTGTTGTTTTTTAGAGGTTGGTTTAGTTCTTCTTAGGGGAACTTTTTCCCCTCTTGCCCGATTTAGCCCATTTCCGAACTTAAATTTCAAGAGTCTGGCTATTTTCGTTTGGACTGAATCATGATTTCCACAGATGGACGTACGGACGGACATGCTCAGTTCGTCTTAGATTTCATCACTGATCAAGAATATATATACTTTATAGGTTCTCAGATGGATATTTCGCTACGTTACAAACGGAATGACAAAGTGAATATACCCTCCAATTCTTTTTTGGAGGGTATAAAAATAATTTTTACATATTTACGATGAGATGTCTCGTCCACGGTTGTTCCCGGAGTGACCCTGCCAAAATAGAGTTTTTAAATTGTCTTAAAGGAAGTCTGAACCAGCAGGTTAAACGGTTTTAATTTATTTACTGATTATGTGGAGGGTATTTAATATTCGACCCGGTTGAATCTAACATTATTAATTTTTTTTATTACTATATCTCATGTTGTTTTCTTTTCTAAAAAAAATAATGCTACATTTTTTGCACTTTTCAATGGAAAATGGTAACATTATGGCATTTGAAAATAGTGAATTTATTGGAAATTGAACTACCGTCCCTTATGAAAATGTGCTTTCCTTTAGAATTGAGCCTAATTGTGTTTTTTTCTTAGAATAAAAAGGGGAAAAATGTTACATATTTTCCAGAAAGGAAATCGCCATCAGTTATTCATTGTGGTATAAAAGATTTTTATATTTTGAATTTAGTTAAGACTTCAATGGAATATAAAACACTTATAGGCCAGCGAAGCAAATTTTGTTACAGAAAACAATCATCAATCAAGATCGATTAGCGTCGACCAAAAATTCTTTATACTTAAATACATGCCGCCAAGATGAGCAGAGAATTGTAAATTTTATATACTATTTCGATCCTGGAGCAAGCCGTTAGCTTTAACATTGCTGGAACTGATAGAATTTAGGCTTCTTGTACTCAATGTAAAGCTATTTGCAGAGGCAAGAGAATTTCTTGATTTTACTTGACAAAAAAATTTATATTTTTAAACTTTTTAGACACTTTCACGTACCATAAAATATTTTATTTGTTCAACCCTGGAGTCGTAACTTTGATTTTTTAAGATTTTAATACCAATTTTGTTCTTCCTGAATTATAAAATAGTTTTAATTAGCAAAAACAACAACGTCAATTGCCTATTTGGTTACTTTTATATATTTCAATGTCCCAACCCTGGAAACGAAATTTAAATTTTTTTTACCAATGCAGCTCTTAATGAGGCATGAAATAGTTTTATTTAAGAAAAACTTAATATTTGTAACCATTTTGGTCACTTTCATGTACCACAAAACATTGCAGTTATCCAACTCTGGAATCTAAATTTTTGTTTTTTTTTATTTTTGATACCAATTTTGTTTTTCCTGAACTAAAAAATAGTTTTAATTAGTAAAAAAAACAACGTCAATTGCTTTTTGGTTACTTTTATGTATAAAAAAATTATTTCAATTTCCCAACCCTGGAAGCGAAATTTAATTTTTTAAATTTTTTTTATCAATGCAAATCTTCATGAGGTATAAGGTAGTTTTGTTTAAGAAAAACTGAAATTTTGTAACCAGTTTGGTTATTACATGTACTTCAAAATACTGCATGTACCAAAAAAAACTTTAATTTTTCCAACCCTGGAAGCGAAATTTCAATTTTTAGTTATTTTTTCTTAGTGCAACGCTTCTTGAGGTATAAAGTAATTTTTTTTAAGAAAAATTTCAAATTTTTAACCATTTTGGTCACTTGCATGTACTATTAAATACTGCACTTGTCCATCCCTGGACTCGAAATTTTATTTTTTATTTTGGGAAATTTTGATACCAATTTTGTTCTTCCTAAATTATAAGACAGGCATAGTTAGGAGAAAAAAAAATCAGTTGCCTGTTTGATTACTTCCACGTATAAAAAAAATGCAATTTCCCACCCCTGGAAGCAAAATTTGAATTACAAAATTTTTTTTTGGCCAACGCGAATCTTCATGACGTATAAAGATGTTTTGTTAAAGAAAAACTTGAAATTTTTAACAATTTTAGTTACTGCATGCACTACAAAATACGGAATGGGCCGAAAAAAAATTTTTTAATTTTCCATCCCCTGAAAAAAAATTTTATTTTTTTAATTTTTAATAGACCATTGATGCTTCCCAAAGCAAAAAATAGGTTTAATTTACAAAAAATAATTGATTTTTGGTATAAATTTTGCGTCGGGAAATAGGTGTGAGCTTCCCAGCTCTGGAACCATACTTCAGATCTTTCTGAATTTCAATAACACTCCATTTAAGTTCATTTCCAATCCAAAGGTCCAAGAACGAAGTCTATAGCTCTTCTGGGGACTTAGGAAAACCGATTTCACGTACAGACAGACGGACAGACGGACACCGCTCAATCGTCATCGCCATTCATAAGGATCCAGAATATATATACTTTATGGGCTCCCATGTGGAAGGAATTACACACGGAATGATAAACCTATATATACCCTTTCACTTTTTTGTGAAGGGTATAAAAAGATTCAATGAGAGTGAGAAATAGAAGAAACTTAGACTGAGGAAAAATCGTTGCAGTCATAATTCAAAAACTATTTCAGACTGTTAACTGATAAAAAGGTTGCAACTCTGTGGTTATTTGCTTTTTTGCTCCAATTCTAATCAATGTCCTGATTTTATAGCTTCAATATAGAGAAATATTACAAATAATAAAAGCACCCATCAAACATCGGATTTCTTAGAAAACAGATGCCGCAAGTGCAGCCATGAATTATAGGCATTTAGTTATTAGAAAGCAGGAACTAAAATAATTGTTGTGCAATCAAAAACATTGTATTGTATTTAAAATATTACTGTTATAACGTTTTCTTTAATTTACAATATATAATAACAAAAACAATTATTACAGTTTCTGTTTGCTGCTATTTGGATATATCCCAGCAAAAAATATGAGGAAATGGAAGCAGAAATTTCAGCACGAACCACTTCAAACTGCGAGTACAAAACAGTGAGTTTTACAAGGATTGAAATGGTTTGTCCACAACCACAACTTAGTACAATTGACATATTATTAGCCGCCTCTGTAGCAAAAAATTAGGCGGCGAAGAAATATGTTGAAATAGCTAAAAAAAAATGCTCTATCTTCCCAGCTTTCTTCATCTGCTCCCTCAATACTATCCCGTCCATTCTAGTTCCGGTGCAATGCACGGGATATAGAGGATGCTTGTCCGAGGTAAAAATAAATTCACAGATATGATTTCATTTTTATATCCTCCAAAAAAGAATATGGAGGGTATATTCACTTTGTCACTCCGTTTCTAAAGCAGAGAAATATCCATCTGAGACCCCATCAAGTATATATATTCTTGATCAGTGATGAAATCTAAGACGATCTGAGCATGTCCGTCCGTCCGTCTGTGGAAATCACGATTCAGTCCAAACGAAAAGAGCCAGACTCTTGAAGTTTGGTATAAATATATCTGAAAGGATACTGCAGGTTAAGTTCGGAAATGGGCTAAATCGGACAAGAGGGGAAAAAGTTCCCCTAAGAAGAACTAAACCAACCTCTAAGAAACATCATAATTTTTAAAGTTTTTTTTGCAATTTTGCTAGGCAAATGACATATTTTTATGTCAAAGAAGGTCCAGCGTGTTAAACTTGGGGCCATAAAATAAAAAATAATAATTTTAGGACCCCGCCCCCTTTAGTGGGAGTTATTATATGCAAAAATAGTGTAAAAATTTAACAAATTGTTTTACTTAAGCCTACATTTCTTAAAAATAACATTTTCAAGCTTTAATGATGAAGCTGAGACGTAACCTGGTACTACTCTGCCCTACCCCCTCCTTCCCCTTCGCCCCCTAAATGACCCTACCAAAAAAAAAATTTTTTTAATTTTGTATGTAATCATCCCAACCATTTATCTTTAGACTTTTATCACTGCCGATTTCTGCCCTACCCCCTCCTCTTCCTTTGCCCCTTAAATGACCCTACCAAAAAAAAATTTTTTTTTAATTTTTTATATAATCATCCCAAGCATTTATCTTTAGAGTTTTATGACTGCCTGTTGCTGTTCTACCCCCTCCTCCCCCTTTGCCCGCTAAATGACCCTATTAAAAATAAATAAAAATTTTTTTTAATTTTGTGTACAATCATCCCAAGCATTTATTTTTAGAGTTTTATGTCTACCTGTTTCTGCCCTATCCCCTCTCCCCCTTTGCCCTCTAAATGAACCTATCAAAGAAAGGAAATTTTAATTTTGTATATAATTATCCCAAGTATTTATTTTTAGAGTTTTATGACAAAGGTGAAATGTTTCCACCACGGCCCTTGCCAGAGCGACCCTGCCAAAATACAGTTTTAATACCCTCTAAAGAGAATTGGACCCCTTAAAGTATATATATTCTTGATCTGTGATGAAGTCTAAGACGATCTAGCAATGCCCATACGTTCTTCTGTGGAAAATATTATAGTCTATTTTTGGACCCCGCCCCCTTTTGTGGGCGTTGACCCACGATATTATATGCAAAAATAGTGTAAATATTGAACTATTTTTATTCCTTAAGCTTATAAGAAGCTGAGATGTTCTCTGATCTTGCAGAGGTGGAATGTCTCCCCCACGGCCCCTCCCGGAATGACTCTCTCAAAATAGAGATTTGAAATTGGGTACAGAGATGCCTTAAAGGAACTCTGTTCCACCAAGTTAAACATTTTTTAAATTTACTTGTTAAATATTTGAAGGGTATTTAAGATTCGACGCGGTCGAATATAACATTTTTACTTGTTTTATTATTATGTAGGGCATTTTGCATTTCTTGTGACCACATATTTTGAAGTTCACTTACAATTATTAAATTCTTTGGTATACGTAAGAATTAAAACATTTGAAAAATTGTCGAGGTACTTACATATATTGATGCGTCAAGCGCCAGCCAGGAAAATTTTATCTGCAAATAAAAAAAATTTTGATAAATAAATAAAAATGTCGACTTGAAAAATAAAACTAAAAATATTATTATGTATGAATTTCTATTTTAATAGTGAACCTTTATTTATGTAAATTGTATTACAGGACGTTAATTTTCTCAACAGGCTATAGGTTCAAATATGCGAAACTGCAAATTATTTCTTATTTATTTTTTTAATAAATGAACGTGATTACATTCTATTTATTATTTTTGAGGGTGGAATATTAAGAATATTTTTCATAGTCATTAAACCAGCAGAACGGATCAGTACTGATTTCGAGGGCGCTACGCCATCTCATCAGCGTTCTTCTGTTCAATTTTTCCACTTTTGCAAGTGGTGCTAGTCAGTAGGAATATCAACTATGTAACCAAAGTTATTAACGAAAATTGAATATGAGAAGTTCATATTTTTAAATTATTACCTTTTTGGTTAGTACGAAATTCCCCAACCCTGACGATTAATATTCCCAATATTCCATGCATCTCTTTCGCTTTTTCCAGAGCCATCGGCTGCTGATATCTAAAGCTTTAAAAATATTATTAATGATTGTCCACTATTTTCTACTGATTAACTATTAGATTCCAAGAAGACGCTTAATTTTTAGCATCTTCTTAAGCAAAACTGTTTGTTTCTTGCACTTAATTTTATTTTTTCAACTCATCTGCAGAGCATCAATTTGTGACAGCAGGAAAATTTCTACATTAACAAACTACGAACCAAGAATGATAAAATAAAGATTACGCCAACAAGCTGAAATAAAAATACTTTTCTGCGCATGATGGAACTCTGACGTCACTCAACATGTGTTCTGATTGGCTAATTAAATGCAGCTGGAGAGCTATTATGTTATTGTAAAAACAGGGCAGTGGAGCAAATTGCGATTTTTCAAATTAAATTTGTTTTATAATAAACAATTTTAAAAAATTATTTTTTTTCTACTTGTTTTTATTTGAAATTGTTAATTTATAGTTATTTTATATAAATATTGAACCCAAGTGCTAATTATTTTCCTTTTTTCCCCATTAAAAACAAATTTTTTTGCTTGCAAAATATCTGCCGTAACTTCCTTTGAGCTTCATTTCTTGGAAAACTATAAAATGACACAGCTTTTTGAAAACAAACAAAATTTTGATATCAATATTACATTTTAACACAATTATTTCTCACTTGTATTTTTGCTGTTACTTTGTTTGCAATTGCCAACTGCCCATTTCATGCTTGCTCTTTTTGTTCTCTTTTCTCTTGCACTTTCATCAGGGCTGCCAGAAATTTTTCGTGAAAAATCAACAAATTTCCCAAAAAAAGTCGGCATTATCGGCACTTTCATTTCTTAAAATCCGCAAAAAATCGGCATTAATTAAAAAACTTATTTTGAAATATAAACAAAAACAATTCAATATAATTTATTAAATATTATACATAAAACAGCATGTATAGATCAATAAATTTGCCCCTCACAAGTTTTGAAATTATTTTGGGGTTTCGTTTAATCTCCCAATTGGCAATTTAAAAGAAACGATTTGTTATTTTATTCATTTAGAATGACTTTTACTTAAAAAAAATACATAAGATCAACTTGCTTTTTATAAAACAGTATAAAATAATTAAAAAAGGTGTGTGGTGTCGTGGGACACCGGATAGGAACGCAGTTCCTTATTATAAAAATATTAATTTTAAGTTCTATTCGAGGTATAAAGAAAATAATTATTCGGGTATACATTTTTTATTAGGATTTTTCTTTTCGCCGATCAACGAAAATACAGAATCAGTTTTGTTCCCAAACGAAATTGAATTCTGTCACGGCCCGGCTGCGTATGATTAATAATTGTTTGTATGGAATTGTATTACTCATACGTCTTAAACATTGAGTTAGAAACAAAATATCTTACGTTACGGACGTTTCTTCCCGGTTAGGGTACCCCTCCGCAACGTCTCATAAGGAACTTCGTTCCAATTAAAATATATACGTCTTTTCCAATAGTATTTCAAAATTTTGCTATTATATTTCAGAATTTCCTAAAAATTAACTCTACTCGTAGGTTCTAAAATAGGAGTTAAAATATACAATTAAAAATTTAGAATATTATCCTCAAATTTTTGAACAAAATTCGTAATATAATACAAAAATTGGAAATAATGTGGTTTTCATAAATCAATCATATATATTAGATTTTGACATTTTTATTAAATCGTTATTTATTTCGCAATTAGAGTTTTTCATTTTCAAATAATCTTTAGAATAAAGAATTCCTTCTTTTAAAGTTTTATTTTCTAAGGAACATCGGAATTTCGTGCACACCTACAACAAGGCAATTGAATTGTTATTAAAAGAAGAATTATATAATAAAAGATGTTCCACACTATTATTAAAAAATCGGCATTTTTTAGGGGTAAAATCGGCAAATCGGCATATTGAAAGTTTTGGAGTAAAAAATCGTCAAAATGCCGATAAATCGGCATTTCTGGCAGCCCTGGCCGTAACTTCCTTTGAGCTTCATCTCTTGGAAAACTTTAAAATGACACAGCTTTTTGAAAACAAACAAAATTTTGATATCAATATTACATTTTAACACAATTATTTCTCACTTGTATTTTTGCTGTTACTTTGTTTGCAATTGCCCACTGCCCATTTCATGCTTGCTCTTTTTGTTCTCTTTTCTCTTGCACTTTCATAAATCCGATTTAATTTGCTTGTTGGAAATCTCTCTGAGTAAATTGGAAATCTCTCTGAGTAAATTGTGTGAAGAGTTGCCAAATATAGCATAAAATATTAATTTTGTACAAGGAAGTATTAGTTTTGCATATAATAAACATTTGGCAATCTCTTCGAGGGAACAAATACGTCATCAAACGGTAAATCATGCGCAAGGCGTAATCTTTATTTTATCATTCTTGCTACGAACTGTATTTTTCAGTGTCGTATGTAAAATCAAAATGTTTAAAAACTTGAGGAAAAAACTAATGTAATTGGTGAAATATGTGATATTACACAGACATGAGTCCTGATGATAAAAGTGTAGCGGTTTTCGAAAATAACCTATTTTGTTCTGCCATGTTTGTTGGATAATTATATACTGCAACTGTTGTACTACACGTGAGGTTTAAATTAATGGCTAATGGCACGCAGCCAGCAGTTAGACAAGCAATAGAGAATTTTTCTGGAAAATGAGTTCTCTATTTTAGAAAATATTAATTAATAAGATGGATTTTGTAAGAAATCCATCTTATTAAAATATATGGACAACAAATACTAGATTTTGTGGTTTTAAAATTTTAATTAATTTTTTTTTTATATCTACAGCATGACTTTAACTGCCCAACACTATTGACATTCACTTAATGACGGACGAACAAAAAGACCATCAAATACAAAACGATCAAATATCCCCCCAATTATTACAACAACAATAAACACAAAGCGTTCTTAAATATAACGAATGTTAAACATGAAATTAAAATCACTGTAAAAAAACAATATAAAATTGTTTTTTTTTTTCAATAGGATTTTTTTAATATTTTTATTTTATTTTTTTTTGTTTCATTGAAAACAGGCGCTGAGATTTCTTTATAAGACTGGGGCGCTTTTACGACCATAAACATTAAATTAACGAAAAAATAATAAAAACAACAATAGCAGCAACAAACAACAACAATACCAACTGACTAAACCGACCAACAGAGGCAACTACAAAAACACAATGGCAACTGCAGCAGATACTACATTAAAGCAATGGCAACAAATGGACAAACTAAATGTACTACAACAGCAACAATAAAAGCAAATGAAACTAAAGCCAGAGACAGATAAATATGTGCGATATTGAGTAGATAGACTGTTAGAGTTGGTTATATGTAGATACATTTACCTGCCTGCCTGCATGCAAAAACAAAAAAGAAACAGAAATAATCATACTTATAGTTTAGGAATACAACGACAACAACAACAACAACAGCAAAGGCAGTTGTTACAGATGTACATGGTAGGCCCGTTGCATGCACGTACCAACACACATACACGCGTCTGCATAAATACTTTATGGAGTTTCATACGAATTATTTGTTAGTTTGACTATTCGAAATTTATGCCTTTTACATGATAATGCGAATGTAGGGGTCTGTGTAACTACAACTATAACCACCACCACTACCACGATGATTATAATGATAACGACTACGACGACGGCGATGATGATGATGAAGATGATGATGATGGAGCTCAAATGAAGTAAGGAACCAGCCAGCAAACGTAAATGCATGCATTTAGCCAAATAAACCAACCGAAACAACAACAGAAACAATAAAACTGTTTTTGTAGAAAATGTATCTACACTGGCAAGATACACAGGCAAGTTAGTTATAAATAAACTACCTTTGAATAGTTACTTGGTGTTTCATTATTATTACGAGTATTACCTTTTCTTTCATTACAATTTTATTTTTTTGATTTTGGTGAGGTTTTTTATTTTCCAGTTATGGAAGCAAATAAAAGAAAACACATCATCGCTTTACACACCAGTATCTTTCAGATAGATACTCGTACGTAAAATGAACGCAATAATACGCACTTACATGCTAAACGTACGCACATGAATATGAGGAGTTCCCATAGATTTTAAATGCGTTCAGTGGAGTCGCCTATTATTACAGATTAGCCGCAAAATCATTTGTTCTTCCTCCATATGCCGTAAGACGTGAGACAAAATCAGAGGTTCCGGAAAAATACTTCGACTGTCGCATACTCTGCACAGGAACATTTTAATCCTCAATACATAGTGGACCGGATGGCATACCAAGAGGGCAAATTACGGCACTCGATATCGATCGAAATTCGTATTTAAAATGTATTGAAATTTCGATCGATATCGAATGCGGTCATTTGGCCCCAGGTTATATTTTATCTGCCTTAGCAGTACACAGAAAAATTTTTTAGCGGGATTTAATTCAATTAAACGAATAATTTTTGCCAAACTTTTTTCTATCAACATTTTAATTCGGCCAATCAATTAATTCTATTAAACAATTAATTGACTGTTATTCATAAATTTCCATTCAAAGTTTTAATGGACTTTCAAATAAAGAAAAACTTCAGCTCTACAATTCTGTTAATTGATATGATCAATTTGTTTACAGGCTGAAAATTGTTAAACAATTTGATTGGGACAACAATTCTCTCATAAACATTTTAATTGCATTTTTATACCCTCCAAAAAGAATTTGGAGGGTATATTCACTTTGTCATTCCGTTTGTAACGCATCGAAATATCCATCTCAGACCCCATAAAGTATATATATTCTTGATCAGTGATGAAATCTAAGACGAACTGAGCATGTCCGTCCGTCCCTCCGTCCGTCTGTGGAAATCACGATTCAGTCCAAACGAAAAGAGCTATAGTCTTGAAATTTGGCATAAATATATTTTGAAGCTTAGAGCAGGTTAAGTTCGAAGATGGGCTAAATCGGGCAAGAGGGAAAAAAGTTCCCCTAAGAAGAACTAAACCAACCCAGAAAAACGAACATTATTTTTAAAGTTTTTTGGTTATTTTGTTAAGCAAATAATATATTTTTATGTTAAATACGGTCCAACGCCTTAAACTTGGAGCCATTAAATAAAATAAAAATATTTTTTGACCCCGCCCACTTTAGTGGGCGTTATTATAGGCAAAAATAGCATAAAAATTTAACAAATTGTTTTACTTAAGCCTACATTCTTTAAAAATAAAATTTTTAAGCTTTAATGACGAAGCTGAGACGAAACCTGGTACTACTCTGCCCTACCGCCTCCTTCCCCTTCGCCCCCTAAATGACCCTACCAGAAATAAAAATTTTTTTAAATTTTGTATATAATCATCCCAAGCATTTATCTTTAGAGTTTTATGACTGCCGATTTCTGCCCTACCCCCCCCCCCCCCCCTCCCTCTACCTTTGCCACCTAAATGACCCTACCAAAAAAAAAAATTTTTTTTTTTTTGGTAGGTTTGGTTTTTTCCCAAACATTTATCTTTAGAGTTTTATGACTGTCTGTTGCTGCCCTACCACCTCCTCCCCCTTTGCCCGCTACATGGCCCTATTAAAAATAAATAAAAATTTTTTTTTAATTTTGTGTATAATCATCCCAAGCATTTATTTTTAAAGTTTTATGTCTACCTGCTTCTGCCCTACCCCCTCTCCCCGTTTGCCCTCTAAATGACCCTATCAAAAAAAAGAAATTTTAATTTTGTATATAATTATCCCAAGCATTTATTTTTAGAGTTTTATGACAAATGTGAAATATTTCCCCCACAGCCCTTGCCAGAGCGACCCCGCCAAAATACAGTTTTTATACCCTCCAAAGAGAATTGGACCCTAAGACGGTCTAGCAATGCCCATACGTTCGTCTGTGGAAAACATGATATTGTATATTTTTGAACCCCGCCCCCTTTAGTGGGCGTTGACGTACGATATTATATAAAGGAACTCTGTCCCACCAAGTTAAACATTTTAAATCCACTTACTAAATATTTGGAGGGTATTTAAGATTCGACCCGGTCGAATATAACGTTTTTACTTGTTTTAATTACTTTCTAGCCTCTTTTTGATCCGTGTAAATAAAACAATTTTTATTTGTTTTCTTGATCTATATATTTCGAACCTCTCGGTTCAACTTCAAGGATTTAATTCCCTTTATTTATATGAAAATTATTTTAATAAATGAGAAAAGAAAGTAATTAAACATAATTAATATGATCCAGAAAAACAAAAGCTTAAAAAATTAAAATTGCTCGGATTCTTTTTCACAATAAAATTTGTGTAAATAGGAACTGTTATCAAATTCAACTAAGCCACCTAATAAGTGGTGACAAACACAATACACATGAGCACTGATGATGAACGGGTTGCGTCTTTCGAAAACTGCTGTTCTGCTCTGCTGTGTAAGTTGAATAACAAAAACTGATGTTGACTTGCCTTTGTGCCTTGGAATATTTATAATGTCTTTCTGAGATTTAAATTAAAATTTCAAACAATTAGCCTATAGAATCTTAATTCAATTTAATATTGTAATTGAAGTTCGTTTGTCATTTTTTCTATGTACCACTACCTATTATTTTTAACATTTCGTTAAGGCAAGGAAATGAAAGGAATCATACATCTTGGAAAAATGTACCACAGATTTTTTTAATTCATTGAGTCTCATCATTACACACACCTCTTCAGCATGGTTTTCGTAAAGGTCCTATCACCTAAAGCCAACATACTTCAATTCACTAAATTGGTTAATAGAGATCTTACTAATGGTCAACACAACGATTTTATTTACACTGATTCTAGTAAAGCGTTAGACAAAGTTAACCATAAACTATTATAAACATATAAGAACGTTATATTCGACCGGGTCGAATCTTAAATATCCTCCAAATATTTAGTAAACAAAAGCTCTATTTTGTCGGCCTCGGTCTGGAAAGGGGCGTGTGAGAAATATCTCTCCTTGGCCTTAAAACACTAACAAGTAAACTTTTGGTGTAATTAAGTGCAAAACAAGTAAATGTGCCGAATATAGGCTGTGCCGAATCTTAAATACCCTTCACAGATGTAATTCTTTTATCTTTCTTTCTTTCGTGCCAAAACAGAAAGTAGGTTTAATTAAAAAATCAAAATGATGTTACCGGTTACTTTTACATATAAGAAAACGTTTAAATTTTTTGGCTAGGAAGCTAAATATTTGGCTCTTGTTATTTATAATACCTCTGAACGTCTTTCAAAGATATTAAATGTGATTAATTTAAAAACAAAAAGTAAAAATCCGTTTCATGTACCCCAAAAAGTTCTAATTGTCCAACCCTGGAATCGCCTTTTAGATTTTTTTGGTTTTTAATACCAATTTATTTCTTTCTGACATATAAAGTAGGTATAATTCATCATAAAAATCAAAAATAGCAAATTATATGGTTAGTTTTGTGAATAAAAAAATTTCGATATTCCAACCCTGAAACTGAATTTAACTCTTCCCGAAGTATAAAAAAGATTTCATTCACTAAATACCAAAATTAGGAAGTTAAATATTTCGATTTTCCAACCCTGGAACCGAAATTTTAATTTAAAAATTTTTAATACAAATTTAATTTTTCCTGAAGTATAAAATAGGTTTAATTCACTAAAACAACAAAATTTGGAATTTATGTGGGTACTTTTATGTACCAAAAAATTTCGATTTTCCAACCCTGGAACAGAATTTTTAATTTTTCAATACTAATTTAAATTTTCCTGAAGTATAAAATTGGTTTAATTCACTAAAACAACAAAATTTGGAATTTATGTGGGTACTTTTATGTACCAGAAATATTTTGATTTTCCAACTCTGGAACCGAAATTATAATTTAAAAAATTTTTAATACAAATTTAATTTTTGCTGAAGTATAAAATAGGTTTAATTCACTAAAACAACAAAATTTGGAATTTGTTTTGGTAATTTATGTACCAGAAATATTTCGATTTTCCAACTCTGGAAGATAATTTTTATTTTTTTTTTTACCAATGCAATTCTTAGTGAGCTGTAACGCAGTTTTACTTGACAAAAACAATAAAATTTTTAAACTTTTTGATCACTTTCATGTACCATAAAATATTTCATTTTTCCAACCCTGGAATCGAAGTTTTGCTTTTTTAAGATTTTAATACCAATTTTGTTCTTCCTGAATTATAAAATAATTTTATATAGCAAAAACAACAATGTCAATTACCTTTTTGGTTACTTTTATGCATAGAAAACATTTAAATTTCCCAGCCCTGGAAGCGAAATTTTAGTTTTTTGTAGTTTTTTTACCAATGCAGCTCTTAATGAGCTATGAAATAGTTTTATTTAAGAAAAACTTATAATTTGTAACTATTTTGTTCACTTTCATGTACATACTACAAAATACTGCAGTTATCCAACGCTGGATTCGAAATTTTCATTTTTTTTGGTAATTTTTGACACCAAGTTTGTTTTTTTTGAACTAAAAAATAGTTTTAATTAGCAAAAAACCGACATCAATTGCCTTTTTGGTTACTTTTATATAAAAAATTTTAATTTCCCAACCCTGGAAGCGAAATTTTTATATAAAATATATATTTTTTTTTTGAACATGCAAATTTTCATGATGTATAAATACGTTTTATTTAAAAAAAAACTTAAAACTTTTAATCATTTTAGTTATTACATGTACTACAAAATACTGAATGTGCGAAAAAAACTTTTAATTTCCCATCCCTGGAAAAAAAATTCAAATTTTTTTAGTTTTTAATAGACAATTGAGGCTTCCCAAAGCATGAAATAGGTTTAATTTACAAATAACCAAAAAATAATAATTGGCTTTGGTATTAATTTTGCGTCGAGAAATAGCTGTAAACTTCCCAGCTCTGGAACCATACTTCTGATTTTTCTGAAATTCACTCTATTTAAGGTCATTTCCAATCCAACGGTCCAAGAACAAAGTTTCTAGCTCTTCTGGGGGCTTGGAACAACCGATTTCACGTACACGGACATCGCTCAATCGTCATTGCTATTCATAAGGATACAGAATATATATATATATATACTTTAGGGGGTCCCATATTGAATATTGAGGAAATTACACACGGAATGACAAACCTAAATATACCCTTTCACTTTTTTGTGAAGAGTATAAATAATTGACAACGAGTCAAATGATTTATTCGATTATAATAATTAATAATATATTTTTTCGATTCATTTCGAATTCCTATATGGAAATGCCCACATGTAACCCCTAGAAATGTCCATAAAATTTGTACTGCATGCAAGTCGATTATTTGTTGTTTTGTAAAGAGTACGAATAAATATACAAAATACAACAATTACATGTGTCTGCCTGTTCGTCCGTCCCCAACGTCTGTCTGTTGTAAGTAGACAAAATGTGCTATTGCAAGTGAATTTATGGTTTTGATAACAGATTTTATTTAAAACAATTTTTTTTTCTCTTGACTAAAATCGTATATATCCATGCCGAAGAATGCATGTCAGCAAATGTAGGTACGAACGAGTACATGGATCCACATGTGCTGGAGTTGCAGAGCAAACAAATATTCTACTTGATTATTTAATTGAAAATAGAGTTCTGTTTGTATGTTAAGAAAATTGTGTATGTGTGTGTGTGCGTGTGTGTGTACAAGAGTATCGCAATAACAAACTTATCATATTGTATTAGTTTACTAAGTATGTTTTTATTCAGACTTTGTATAATTTCTCTAAATATGTTTTCTTAATAAATCCATACAAACAACAAAACAAATTCAACAAAGTTGTTGCAATATGAATAATCTAATTTATGTACGGGGATGTGCATAGGAGAGTGTATATGTGTGTGTGTGTGTGTATTACAATCTAGAAAAATTTTATCGAAAGTTTAAAGGAAACAGAGAAAATTTAATTATCGTATATTTCGTACAAATTCAAAAAGTTTGAAAAGAGATTTAATTTCGATACACGATATTCCCATAAATACTCACATTCACAGTGAAATGGAATATGCTGATGTCTTTATATATTTTTTATATTATAAATATATCTGTAAAATATTTCAGCGTACCGTTAAAGTTTTAATTAAACTTATTTTCTTTATTGCAAAGTTGCAGATGGTGTAGATGCTTCTCAATAACCTCCGTCTTAGACAAGATATTTGCTTTGAGGTAATGCGATCTATTATATCAGATGGCTACTGAGCACGTGGTAAAGTTTATGAAGTAGTTCAGAAGAGAAAACAAAACAATTAAAAGAGCTATAGTCGGCTGTGTCGAATTTTATGTACCCTGGAGAACATACACACTTTCATTCCAGCTCTAGAATCATCTTTTTGATCTTTCTGATGCTTGAAACACATTCACGACAGCAGACTACCGACTACATGGCTACATGTGCCGCTACCAAGAATTGTCAGCTACTTAATTATTTTGAACGCGGCAGCCACAATGTCAACATGTCATTTTAATGGTGCCACTTTCATATAGAAAAAAGCGCTTATTCTAAATCTATTTATAGACCGAAACAAAATTAATAATAAAAACACTTTATTTTTGAGATGGCAGCTACTTTGTCAACATCTCATTTTAGTGATGCCACTTTCATATATAAAAAAGCGCTTATTCTAAATCTATTTATAGTTCGAAACAAAATTAATAATAAAAACACTTTATTTGTTTATAGCTATTTATTGTTTTTGCATTTGTAATAAATACATTTTGATGTACTTTTTTGTTATGGCACTATGAAAATGAGTTTATGAGTTAATTCATTTGTGACCCAACTAACGTCTTTTATCGATAAGGGCTATCAAATATATAAAAAATTTAAGTATTCAAAATAATGGAATTTTTACTTGAAAAGTCAGATACAACATTTCAAAATTTAATAATATTTGCAATAGGTGATTACATTTGAAAAATATGTTAAACAAGAGAAAGACATTTTGGAGTACTTTGCAATGATACCCATATCGTTTATATGAGTCCTATATTCTAGGAGTTATAAACAAAAAAAATAAATAAATAAATAAATAAAAAATAATTAAAAATAAAAGGCGAGAGAGATCGCCAAAAAAATAAAAATAAGTAAATATTACAAAATCATTTTTATTCTTGAAAGAGCTATTACATTTTTTATTTTTAACAATTTTCATGTTCTTGACCAATTTGAATATATTTTTAAACGCTTATTTCTTTAACATGTTTCACTGTGTTGGCAGCACTAATTTCTTTATTGTCGCCTACGAAAACAGAAATTAGTTTATTTCGATTACAACTACAAAAGTAGCACAGACAACAACCTACCGTGCAGCCGTGAAAATAATCATCCCCATATAAACACGTGTATTCTATTTCTGACAGGCTGTAGTAGGTAGCCTGCTGTCGTGAATGTGTTTAATGCATGAGTCGACGATTCTGCATAATAGTTTTATGCACTTTCTCAATATTAATAAATTGGCCAGTGCACGGGTACCAGAGGTTTTGCTACACGAAAGGTTCTTGTGTGTGCTATATTTCTTATATAAACACATGTATTCTATTTCTGTAGTCCTGTAGCCGGTAGCCTGCTGTTGTGAATGTATTTAATGCATGTTCGTGCAATTACTCCATTTTGCTGGTACCAAATGCTGTTACAATGCTGTACGTCTGCGGGGGAATTCTGGGTAAAAAAACTCCTTTAAGGTCTTTAAAGAACGGTCACCATTGCTTTTGCAGCAAGATTCGTGCTGCATCCTGTACAATCATGTCTTGCTTTTATTATACAGAATATTCTCTATTAAATCGTAAACGTTTTTTAGAATTTTCTCTGACAAAAGGGTCGGGTCATCTTTATTGTAAGCCGCTTATATGATTTTCGTTATATGCGAATAGACACTTGGCGACTTGTGCAGACTTTCTGACCGAATTGGACAAAAAGAAAAAAATGTTCACTGACCTTGTTTAACTGTATTCGAATATATATTTTTTACAGCTTTTGTTTCTCTCTAGCATTCGCAGTCCAGACGAAAAATATATGAACAGCTACAGAGATACAAACGCAAAGACAGACAGACAGACACACTTACGCAGATTGTATCTTTTTGGTTATGGAATTTAAACTAATGCATTTAACAGCAGCAGAAAAAAAAATTGTGTATAGAAGAAAAAACAAGAAAGAAAATAAAATTTATTAAAAAATGAACAGAGTGTTAAGTTGAGAGTATCTTCACGCTATTTCTTAAAACGATTTGTTATTTTTGTTTTTACTGATTTTGTGCGCTGCTTTGATTTGATTGTATTTTTATTCACATTTCTTTCAAATTAAGTTACGACTGTGAGAGTTTCATTTCTTATTTATTTCACATTTAAGACTTTTGCTTAAATTGTTGTTTTTAAGTTAATTTTTTCTTTCATATTTTATGGCATGTGTTGTTGTTGTTTTTTTTTCTTACTTTGCAGTCAATTTAATTAATCAAACGGTTTATGTTGCTTCTTATTATTGTATCTACTCTTCCTTGTTCGGTAGCATTTAAAAAATTTCGAAACAGGTATTTCGTAAAATGTATTTAGCTTTTAACTTGTAGAGAGATATCGTCCCATTTGTTGAAACATTCCCGCCGAAATCAATCATTGTTATTTTCTTTTTATTTTTTTTTTTTATTATTAATATTTTTGTTAAGCATTCATAACATTTATAAATTGTGCAATTTTGTTACATTAACGGAGTTTAATATGAATATTGAATGAGTAAATGTGCTTTAACAATTCATCACTTTTAAACTTTATGCATTCATTCTCTTATTGATAAACTTATTTATTTTGAATGATGTGAATAAACTTATTTTCTTTAAGTGTCATTCATAAAAAATATTTGATGCTTATGACATCATTATTTTACATATTTTTAAACGAAAATTGTCAGTGCCCAAATTGTACAGCAGAAATAATTAACGAATATCATCACAGAAAATGCAAAACGGCCTAATAAAAAATTGTTGTTTTTTTCAATAATTGTGATCTGTTAGGTCAAAATATGTAAATCATTTCGGGATTTTTTTTTTTTAGGAGTAGGACCAGCACCTGAGATGCAATGCATTGCACCGGAACTGACAACGAGGGGATGGTATTGAGGGGACAGATTAGGAAAGATAAGACGATAGACAGTTTTTTTTTAGCCATTTCAACCTTTTACTTCGCCGGCTAATTTTTGCTACAGGGCCGACGAAGGTGGGTGCTGTCACTTTGCTGCCAATTATGTTCAGTGACCAGTGATTATGCCTTCATCATTGAAACAGGCTGGCAACAACTAACACAACCACGCACTAATGCCGATCAGAAGAATTCAACACAATATTTCATGACTCAGCGCGGGCTCGAACTCACGACCATCTGTTTCATAGTCTCGTGTTCTGCTACTTCAGCCAACAGCATGGAAAACGATTTATTGACATGACGAAAATGCGCGTTTTATAAATGCGATTATTTATTAAATGCAATTAGCCTTAACTAACACCATGCTGGCTACGCTGTCTTGTATACAAAAAATTCGTTTCAAACTTTAAAGTTATTTTGAAACTTGATTTCACGTTTTTGCTATTGCTTGTATTATAATATATTTGGGGGGCTACCTACTACAGCCTGTCAGAAATAGAATACACGTGTTTATATGGGGATGATTATTTTAACGGCTACACGGCAGGTTGTTGTCCGTGCTACTTTTGTGGCTGTAGTCGAAATAAACTAATTTCTATTTTCGTAGGCGACAATAAAGAAATTAGTGCTGCCAACACAGTGAAACATCTTAAATAAATAAACGTTTAAAAATATTTTCAAACTGGTCAAGAATATGAAAATTGTTAAAAATAATATATGTAATAGCCCTTTCAAGAATAAAAATTATTTTGTAAATTTATTTTTTTTTTTGGCGATCTCTCTAGCTTTTTATTTTTAAATTTTTTTTAATTTTATTTATTTATTTATTTTTTATAACTCCTAGAATATAGGAAACGATATGGGTATCATTTCAAAGTACTCCAAAATGTCTCTCTATTGTTAGACATATTTTTCAATTTTATTAACCTATTGGAAGTATTAAATTTTAAAATCTTGTATCTGACTTTTCAAGTAAAAATTTCATTATCTTGAATACTCTAATTTTGTATATACTTGAAAGCCGTTATCGATTAATGGCGTGAGTTAGGTCACAAATACATGCAAAAACAATAAAGAGCTATGAACAAATAAATTGTTTTTATTATTAATTTTGTTTCGATCTATAAATAGATTTAGAATAGGCGCTTTTTTATATATGAAAGTGGCACCACTAAAATGAGATGTTGACAATGTAGCTGCCGTCTCAAAAATAATTAAATAGCTGACTACGAGGCGACGATTGTAGCCAACGGCTTTTGTATTCGTGTGTTCGTGTAGCCTGCTGGCTCGAATGTGTTTAATGCATCACTATTAAAGAAGTTACTGAGAATATAGATATTTTTTTTTTTTATAAATTTCCCACAATTAGTATGTGATAGCGAAGTTCATTTCAAAATCGCTAAACCAAAACAAAATATAGATATTTTTTTCACCATCAGTATCGTAATTATGCCTCAGTCACCATATTCACAAGATTTGGATCCTTGTAAGTTTTTCCTATTCCCGAGATTGAAGAGGCTGAGGAAAGGACGGCTTTTTACGACGATCGCAGATATATAAACCGAATCAGTGAGAGAACTCAAGGACATACCAAAAACTGGGTATCAGAACTGCAGAAAAAATTGTCATAAATGTTCTTTTTTTTTGCGTTGCATATGAGGGGGAACTACTTTGAAGGGGGTAAAATAAAAAATTTAAATTCACTTTAGTTTTTACCAGATCTCGTACGTCATTTTTATACCCTCCAAAAAAGAATTGAAGGCTATATTCACTTTGCCATTCCGTGTAGCGAAATATTCAACTGAGACACCATAAACTATATATCGCACACTAAATCATAAATAGTCACAACTCGAAATTCAAAAATTTTTGCATATAAGATTCCTTATACCCATAAAACTTTCCTTTGGCTCAAATTTTTAGTGGCGTGAAGTCAAACTCTGACCCGTAGTCTCTGGTTAATTACTTCAGCACCCCACTCTGAACCATTACAAAGCAAATGAAAGTAATTACTGAACAACAAATGAACGGTACAACATGATCCATGGTGAAATAAATATAAGGTGGCAGCGCAGGGATGAGAAATGGACATTTTCATTTTGTACCGACTAAATGAGCAAACTGTACTTTCCACAGAATGGCGGCGCAATTTTTTTATTCATTTTTTTTTTTTTAATAGAAACTTCTCAAGTATATAATAAAAAACTGTTAAATAAATTTTATAAGAAAAATATTTCAAGATAATAAATTTTTGGTTATTTTAAATTGAGGCCATGCGAAGTTGATTAAAAACTTTTCCACTAGTCGGAAATTATTTGTACTTGATGGTCCAATATGTTCGGCCACAAATTCAACAAATAAATTCTATTCTAATTGTTGCATTCAATATTCACAAAATATCAGCATAAGTCTTCAATGCCCTATTCAGCAGATACGAGAATGTTTTAGCAAAAATTGCCAAACTGACAACCCTATATGAATAAAATCTGATTGATCAGTTCTATGATTAATACAAAACTCAAATGTGATTGTTTTAGCTATTGTATTGGAATTATATTTAGCGAAGTCTAAGAATAAGGCACTAATTGCAAGCCTGTCTCGAAAATCAGTCATAATTTATCAGAACTGCAGGTCATAAAATACTCTTTCGGAAAAGTGGCGGCTAGGGACACTTTTTTCGAAAAATCATCATCAAATCAGAAATAGTTACTTTGAGCGATCAGAGGATTGAAAAAAGACTCAATAATTTCATAAAAACTCACTTAGGTTTTTTTTATACCCTCCAAACAAAAATTGGAGGGTATATTCACTTTGTCATTCCGTTTGTAACGCAGCGAAATAACCATCTATGACCCCCTAAAGTACAGGGTCCGCCAAATAACTTTTTTTTTTAATGCTATAAAAAAATCTACTGAATATTTTCTCAATTTTTTTTTCTTTTTTGAAAGTACAATCCTTCCGGTTAATAATGGAAAATAATTTTATTCAAATGGCTGCCTCGGCTGGCCATGCAGTAGCCTACACGATCGGTCCAATTTTTAAGCACATTATCTATTATGTGCAACTGTACTTCACCAATGGCTTCACGAATATTGTCCTTTAAAGCCTCAATTGTCTCTGGCTTGTCGGCGTAACACTTATCTTTGACGGCAGCCCAAAAATAACAGTCCAACGGTGTCAAATCGCAGCTCCGAGGTTGCCAAACGACATCAGCTCTGCGGCTGATTATGCGATCTTCACAAACAGGGCGCAAAACATCGAGTGTAGCTTCGGCTGTGTGGCACGTAGCGCCGTCCTGTTGAAACCAAATGTTGCCAATATCCTCCTCTTCAATTTTTGTGAACAACAATTCTTTCAACTTGGCCCGATAACGATCGCCATTGACTGTAATGGCATGTGTTTTGGGTGCGTCAGCTTTTCAATGCATTAGTGGGGGTTTTCTGTGACTCTAATGCGACAATGTTGGTTGTTTACATAACCGCCAAAAACAAAATGAGCTTCATCTGAAAATATGATTTTTTTTTAAGTCGATCGCAGGCCCACTCAGCGAAGCGTTGTTCAAGCATATAAACAACCATATTCGTTCAGCGGAAGGATAAAACTAATTATCTGTCGAATCAGACATGAGCTAAGTGTTACCATTCACGAAATTAGCACTAGTTGAAAAAAAAAAGTTAGATGGCGGACCCTTTATATATATTCTCGATCAGTGATGAAATCTAAAACGATCTGAGCATGTCCGTCCGTCCGTCTTTTGAAATCACGATTGAGTCCAAACGAAAACAGCCACACCATTGAAATTTGGTATAAATATATCTTAAGGGTAGAAAGTTCGTAAATGGGTTGCATCGGGCCAGAGGGGAAAAAGTTCCCCTAAGAAGAACAAAACCAACCTCTAAAAAACAATATAATTTTTTAAGTTTTCTTGTAATTTTGTTAAGCAAATGATATATTTTTATGCCAAAGAAGGTCCAACGCGTTAAACTTGGAGCCATAAAGTAATTTAAAAAAAAAATTGGACCCCGCCTCCTTTCGTAGGCGTTATTATATGCACATATAGTATAAAAATTTAACAAATTGTTTTACTTCGGCCTACATTCCTTAAAAATAACATTTTCAAGCTTTAATGACGAAGCCTGGAGACGTAACCTGGTACTTCCCTGCCCTACCCCTTCCTCTCCCTTTGCCCCTAAAATGACCCTAAAAACTTTTTTTTTAATAAATTTTACATTTAATTATTCCAAACATTTATTTTTGAAATTTTATGGCAAAGGTGATATGTCTCTCCCACGGCCCTTGTCAGAGCGACCCCTCCAAAATACAGTTTTAATAGCCTCCAAAGAGAATTGGACTACATAAAGTACATATATTCTTGATCACTGATGAAGTCTGAGACGATCTAGCAATGCCCATACATTCGTTTGTGGAAAACATGATATAGTCTATTTTGTAGGACCCTGCCCCCTTTAGTGGGAGTTGACGTACGATATTATATGCAAAAATAATGTAAATATTGAAAAATTGTTATTCCTTGAGCCTATAAGAAGCTGGTATGTTCTCTGATGTTGCAGTGGTGAAACGTCTCTCCCACGGCTCTTCCCGGAATTACTCTGTAAAAATAGGGATTTAAAATTGGGTACATAGATGTCTTAAAGGAACTCGGTCCCACCAACTTAAACAGTTTAAATTTACTTTCTAAATATTTGGAGGGTATTTAAGATTCGGCCCGGTCGAATATAACGTTTTTGCTTGTTTTATTAATTAATATTATAAATTTAAACTGTCTCGATGGTAATCAATAAATTAAAATTGTGTCAAATAAATAGGATAAAATGCTATGGACCACTAAGAAAGTTTTCTAGCCTCTCGTAGGCAACGCATTTCGATAACGTTCAAGACACTGAACGGCAAAAACTTTTCTAAGAAAAGAAGCCATGCCATGACTGCTGATTAAATAGTTCATAAAATTGAACAAACTTTCTTGATTAATATCGGTATTTTAAACTATTTTTTAAATTTCTGCTGAACTAAAAATTTCAGAAACTCTGTATCGGAAAATTTCCGACTATTCTGCTAAATATCTAAAGCACTGCTAAACAACTCAGTTGTGAGCTAAAGTTTAATATGTTTCCCGACTTCGGACAGGAAAACTTTGTTTCTCTGCAACTGCACTGCAGTCATTATGGATGTGAGTTTTTGCGTACCGGTGCAAAATGAGCGCGTGTTATTTTCCAATAAAAACGCACACATCTGCTTTACATTTTAAATAATTTCTTCTTTTTTTTCTCCACTCAAATACTCCTCAATAACTGGCGCGCTTATTTTCGTATTCAAACTCAGTTACAAGAAAAGGCAATAATCATGGCTCCATCCGTGCAATCAGGATAAAGAGACAAGGTGGAAGCTGATGATAAAGACAACAAAGGCAGCATCGTTGTTTTTGTTGTTGTTGTCGTGGTAGTCGTTGTCGATAAATTTGTATGAATGTTAAGATGGTTTGACTGGCAAGTAAGTCTCCTGGGTGTCACCATATATATTTTTTTCTGTGTCTCCAGAAACTAATCGACCGACATTCTTGAATTAGGCAGACATTTAAGATTATATTTCATTTTATTTCAACGAAAAATATCTACTGTGTTTTGACCAGTGAAATCGTGAAGGTGAACCTGAAATCAGCAAAATACGAAATACGGGTCCAGAGCTGGAAAATTTTAACTTATTTTTAGTACATAAAAGTCACTAGGCAAAGCAAATTTTTAGTTATTGTTAATTTAACAGATTTAATAATCCAGGAAGAATTAAATTGTTATTAGCAATCAAACAAAATCAAAAAGATGGATGATGCCAGGGTTGGATAATTGAACCTGTTTTCGGTAGAAATTATAAAAAAACATTGCGGGGGGCACGCGCACTTGTTCATTGTAAATTGACAACAAAATTCAATAACTTGAACATAAATAACAAAGAAGCTTTAGCTTTCAGCAGCCGATGGCTCTGGAAAAATCGAAAGAGATACATGGAATATTGGGAATATTAATCGTCAGGGTTGGGGAATTTCGTACTAACCAAAAAGGTAATAACTTAAAAATATGAATGTGGGAACTTCTCATATTCAATTTTCGTTAATAACAGTGGTTAAATAGTTGATATTTCTACTGACTAGCACCACTTGCAAAAGTGGAAAAATTGAACAAAGAACGCTGATGAGATGACGTAGCGGCCTCGAAATCAGTACTGATCCGTTCTGCTGGTTTGATGATTATTGAAAATATTCTTAACATTCCAATCTTAATATTAAAAATAATAAATAGAATTTGAACAAATTCATTTATTAATAAAATAATAAAAAATCATTTGCAGTCATGCAGATTCGAACTTAAGCCCGTTGAAAAAATTAACAATTTACATAAGAAAGTTCGACTAATAAAAATTCATACATAAAAAAAAAATTTAAAAATTATGTTGGTTTATAGAGGTTGGTTTAGTTCTCCTTAGGGGAACTTTTTTCCCTCTGGCCCGATTCAGACCATTTCCGAACTTAACCTGTACTATCCTTCAAGATATATTTACTATATGAAATTTCAAGAGTCAGGCTCTTTTCGTTTGGACTGAATATGGATTTTCACAGACGGACGGACATGCTCAGTTCGTCTTAGATTTCATCACTGATCAAGAATATATTTACTTCATGGGGTCTCAGATTGATATTTCGCTGCGTTACAAACGGAATGACAAAGTGAATATACCCTCCAATTTTTGTTTGGAGGGTATAAAAAAATCTGAGTGAGTTTTTATGAAATTATTGAGTCTTTTTTCAATCCTCTGATCGCTCAAAGTAACTATTTCTGATTTGATGATGATTTTTCGAAAAAAGTGTCCCTAGCCGCCACTTCTCCGAAAGAGTCTTTTATGACCTGCAGTTCTGATAAATTATGACTGATTTTCGAGACACGCTTGCAATTAGTGCCTTATTCTTAGACTTCGCTAAATATAATTCCAATACAATAGCTAAAACAATCACATTTGAGTTTTGTATTAATCATAGAACTGATCAATCAGATTTTATCCATATAGGGTTGTCTTTGAACACTCAGTTTGGCAATTTTTGCTAAAACAATCTCGTATCTGCTGAATAGGGCATTGAAGACTTATGCTGATATTTTGTGAATATTGAATGCAACAACTAGAATAGAATCTAATTGTTGCGCTTGTGCCCGAACATATTAGTACAAATAATTTCCGACTAGTGGAAAAGTTTTTAATCAACTTCGCATGGCCTCAATTTAAAATAACCAAAAATTTATTATCTTGAAATATTTTTCTTATAAAATTTATTTAACAGATTTTTATTATATACTTGAGAAGTTTCTATTTAGAAATAAAAAATTGCGCCGCCAAGATGTGGAAAGTACAGTTTGCTTATTTAGTCGGTACAAAATGAAAATGTCCATTTCTCATCCCTGCGCTGCCACCTTATATTTATTTCACCATGGATCATGTTGTACCGTTCATTTGTTGTTCAGTAATTACTTTCATTTCCTTTGTAATAGTTCCAAGTGCGCTGCTGTTGCCTGAAGTAAAGGCCGAGACACATAGAATCCGTCATACGTTATACGTCGCCTTTTTGATGTGTTAACATCTATACGCGCGCCTATAGGGTAGTAAACTATCAGTTTCAATACATACGCAAGTGTAAGGTGTAAGATGTAAGAGTTTGTTTGTTGGTTGCTTGGCAGTCGGTATTGAAAGTGATTATTGGGCGATTTTCATATAATTTTACCACGCGATTTTCTCCGGAAATTCATAGCCGATTTTATTAATTTTTGGATTAAAACCGCTAGTGCGGGTTTCGACGAAGAGTTTAGGCCAAAAATTAAGGCGATCCGATATCGGCGAGCGGAGATTTAAGTGTTTTAATTCGGAGTATTAATTTGGAGTAATATTAAAAAAGTGTTTTATGTTGATCTTCGGTTTTGTCTTATGCATAGCAAAGAGAATAGTGACGTGGTTATAGGTACATATATAAAAATGAGATAGCAAGACAGCAACGTATGTAGCTTATGTACAAACATAACAATGTATGTATGTACATTTGTCTGTTGCTTTGCATTCTCTTTGTTTTTTGTGGGTTTAATATAAAATAAATAAACAAAAAGGTGTTAACACATCGCCCGTGAGTTCAAACACTCATTGATTTTTTTTTAACTGACAGCTGAGTTGAAATACATGCTTTCTTGTGCGAGTTGTCACATTCAGTACTTCTGCGTCAAAGCAAAGTACGAAAGTTGGCCAACTTTTGACGTACGTTGAATACTTTGACAGAAATCGCTGAGTTTTTCAAATTGTTTTAATTAAGTTTTTGTATTGTGTGTTCAGGAAAAATTAAATAATATACAAATAAATTTTATAAAATATATAAATTTAACATAAATAAATGAAATGGGGAACATACAATTGATTTAGTATCCGTCAACAAAGTACTCATTGTGTCAACCTTCTCCGTCAGTACGTTCAAGTCAGTTGAAAAAGGCGACGTATAACGTATGACGGATTCTATGTGTCTCGGCCTTAATTAACCAGAGACTATGAAACGGAGCGTCTAGAGTTCGACTCCATGCTGAGTCATGAAGATGGTAGCGACTTCTTGTGATCTGTATTTGATGCGTGGTTGTGTTAATTGTTATCGGCCTATTTCAGTGATGAGGGCATAGAACTGATCACTGAACAATTACGGACAGCGATTGACACTGCCGAGTACTAAAGAACCGTCGGACCGGTAGCAAAATTATAACCGGCAAACTAAATGGTTGAATATATAAAAAAAAATCATCTTTCTTGATCTACAATTCGCAATATTATTCCCTGCAATGCACGCACAGGCATATGTTGAGGTCATCTCTTGAGTGCTGGTAGTGATTAAAAAAAATTTGTATCTGCACAATGATGATGACCGCTTGTAGGGACTGCGTGCGTGTATAGCTTTCACTATAGATACTCGTATATGTAAATATAAATGTTTTAATTTCATAATTCAAATAGGTAAGCAGATTGTCGGGTGCCTATGGGCCCATCATTAATTATAAATATTTATTTTTAATAGTGAATAAAAGAACGCACTTGAACCTGACGAAATATATTATTCATAGACGTTTTATCAACATTTTTACACAAGTTTAAAAGAAAACAAAATGCAAATGGAATGTTTTAGCAGACGATAAATTATTTTCTTATTCGATTATAAAACAGTACACACACACACATACACACACACACACGTATTGTGGTGAGTGAGTCAATTCTTTTAGAATTGTATGAACACGAGCAACTACGTGAATACGTCAGACATACTACGTGTCTGTATGTAGATATAACATATAAAGGGTGTTTTTTATGAAGTTTTTTTTTTATACGAATCACTCTGTTGTCTGACAGCTGTTTTGACAGTTTAAAGTGACGTCTCTACTCAGTATTGTTTGGCAAATCATCATGAACAGGTTAACTCCAGAACAACGCTTCCAAATCGTGGAAATTTATTTTCAAAAAAAAAGTGTTCAATTAAAAATGTTTATCCGCTTTTTTGCCGTAAAATTCTCTTCAGTGATGTGGCGCATTCTTGGTTGAATGGACATGTCAACAAGCAAAATTGCCGTATTTGGAGCAAAGATAATCCACACGCCGTTCAAGAATTACCAATGCATCCCGATAAATGTACTGTTAGGTGCGGTCTATGGGCTGGTGGAATCATCGGTCCTTATTTCTTTAAAAATGAGGAAGGACGACGCGTTACCGTGAACGGAAATTGATACAGAATCATGATCAATGAATTTTTGGTGCCAAAACTTCAAGATATGGATGTAAACGAAATGTGGTTTCAACAGGATGGTGCCACTTGTCATACTGCGGGCGAAACAATGGACTTATTGAAAGAACATTTCAACGACAACATTATTTCGAGAAATGGACCGGTGAATTGGCCTCCGCGTTCGTGTGATTTGACGCCATTCAATTATTTTTTGTGGGGATACCTGAAATCATTGGTTTACGTGGATAAACCAGCAACGATTGACGCTTTGGAAACCAGTATTGAACGTGTCATTGCTGAAATACGCCCTCAAATGCTTGAAAAGGTGGTCGAAAATTGGACCTCCAGAATGACCTTTGTGCAAAATAGTCGTGGTGGCCATATGCCCGAAATTATATTTAAATGTTAAATGACAAGAAATTATCTACCAAATAAAAAAATTTTTTTTGGCCATTTCATAATTTGGCATGTGTTTTATTTAAATTTCAAATCAGCAAGCTCTAATAAAAACACCCTTTATATTCCATACATAATTTATATGTATGTTAGTTGCTACATTTCCAATAACAACAAAATTTAATGCCCTACAATACGGCCGGCCAGTGTAGTCAGTCGCTCATGTGTTAGACGAACCGCAGCAACGACGCGAAATGAATTTATTCGATTTTATTTTATGTGCCCTTATCGTTTAAATTTATGCCACCATTTAAGCAGTTGGTTAAACAGATGTATGAATTGGTCACTCATCTTTTTTCTTGTCCAAACACATACATACATATGAACACACTTCCACACATACGAGCGCACATGCAATCCACACGTTAATATGCACAAACGTAGATGCTGTACGTACAGATAAATACATAAATTTGTTTATTTGTACTAAAAGCTACAAAACAAATCAACAAATATGTCTAAGATGTGTTGAACAATAAAAAGAAAAGGCACACACACACACATACATTCATACACATGTATGTACATACATACATATTTATGCGTTTTTGTTATAGACTAGATTTGTTTCACAATCGGGAATTTGGTCGTATTATACGATGATTTAGTGGAACAAAGCAAAATGAAACTTTGGGATGGACAGACAGACAATACGCGGAGGCATAGTTTGCACTCAGAAAATAAGTTTCTACAAAAGGACAGATAGACTGGCGGACACACACACACACACACACACGAGCACACTTCATCATTCGTACTTATGGCCACTTTTGCACAAGTGAACTTATCACATAATCACGTCGCGTTGTCAAGATTGTAATGCTATTATATATGTTATTGTTGTTGTTGTTGCGGTTGCTGAATTTGCTGATTTTTGTTGTTCTACGGGTAGGTACTACATACAGCCTGCTTTTGTTTTAGTTACATACGTTTATAAGTTTGTTGTAACGGGTGTTTTTATAAGAGCTTGCTGATTTGAAATTGAAATAAAACACATGCCAAATTATGAAATGGCCAAAACTAATATTTTTATTTGATAGATAATTTCTTGTCATTTAACATTTAAATATAATTTCGGGCATATGGCCACCACGACTATTTTGCACAAAGGTCATTCTGGAGGTCCAATTTTCGACCACCTTTTCAAGCATTTGAGGGCGTATTTCAGCAATGACACGTTGAATACTGGTTTCCAAAGCGTCAATCGTTGCTGGTTTATCCACGTAAACCAATGATTTCAGGTATCCCCACAAAAAATAATCGAGTGGCGTCAAATCACACGAACGCGGAGGCCAATTCACCGGTCGGTCCATTTCTCGAAATAATGTTGTCGTTGAAATGTTCTTTCAATAAGTCCATTGTTTCGCCCGCAGTATGACAAGTGGCACCATCCTGTTGAAACCACATTTCGTTTACATTCATATCTTGAAGTTTTGGCACCAAAAATTCATTGATCATGATTCTGTATCGATTTCCATTCACGGTAACGCGTCGTCCTTTCTCATTTTTAAAGAAATAAGGACCGATGATTCCACCAACCCATAGACCGCACCAAACAGTACATTTATCGGGATGCATTGGTAATTCTTGAACGGCGTGTGGATTATCTTTGCTCCAAATACGGCAATTTTGCTTGTTGACATATCCATTCAACCAAAAATGCGCCTCATCACTGAAGAGAATTTTGCGGTAAAAAAGCGGATAAACATTTTTAATTGAACACGGTTTTTGAAAACAAATTTCCACGATTTGGAAGCGTTGTTCTGGAGTTAACCTGTTCATGATGATTTGCCAAACAATACTGAGTAGAGACGTCACTTTAAACTGTCAAAACAGCTGTCAGACAACAGAGTGGTTCGTATAAAAAAAAAGAAACTTCATAAAAAAAACACCCTTTAGTTGTTGTTACCACCACTGGCTGTTCTCTTATTATTATTTTTGTTATGGCTGCTGGTACTGCCGCCGCGAATTTCATTACATATATACAGGGTAGCTCAGAAAGACCGAAGTGGTGTGAATTCCTTATGACTTATTTATTATAAATTTTTTTTCTTTTCAGTATTTTGTAAAGAAAATTCGGACAATTTATAATGGAGGAATACACAACTGAACAACGTGCCCAAATCGTTGAAATTTATTTTTCAAATCAACGGTCCATTGTGTTGACTCAGCGTGCATACCGTCGTTTCGAGTAGAAGCAATTTTAGTTGGCCTCCGCGTTCCCCGGATTTAACCACTCCAGACTGTATCCTTTGGGGTTATTTAAAAGGGAAAGTTTATGTTAATAAGCCTAGGACTATTGAGGAATTAAAAACCAATATTCGAGACGAAATTAACAGCATAACACCGGAAGTTTAGCGAAAGGTCATGGAAAATGTGTTGGAAAGAGCACATTTGTGCGAAGCAGAAAATGGCCACCACTTGCGGGATATCATTTTTAATAACTAATCTAAAAATATTCCCTATAAATTCACTGTATTTAAAAAACAAAAAAAAGTTATAAGGAATTCACACCACTTCGGTCTTTCTGAGCCACCCTGTACCTACTTTTTAATTTTTTTTTTTCATAAAAACACTGCTAGATATTTATTTTTTCTTCATATACAGTAGACCGATTCTTCTAAAAAAATTCTCAGACTAACGGCTCTTTTCATAATATATAATTAAAAATTAACATGGACTTTAACGCCAAGTTTGACATACAAAAGTTGCCGTTAAAGTAAACGTTAAGTCTTAAGCTAAGATCACATTATCGGCGCAATGGACCGATTTTCGTCGGCCCACTGAAATAAAGTTATAAGTAATAACATAAATTTGCCTTATTTGCTAACTAATTGCAACACACTGCATTGGTAATAAAGCCATATAGACTTATTCCAGAATTAATTGAGAAATAATGCAATTTCGGTTTAGTACTTATGACTTTATTGCAGTGAGCCGACGAAAATCGGTACATTTCGCCGATAGTGTGATCTTAATTAATCGTACATTGTGAAAATGGCCGTAAGCAGGATTATTCCGAAAAAGATTTGCACGACCTAGTGATATTTATTAAAAACTACGACGGACATACATACACGTGGCTTAAGAAGACAAAGTTCCAAGCATATTTCCTATTTAACGCGAAAGTTTCTCCTCAATAATATCTGTTGAAAACGATATATCATGATGCATACATACATATATCTCATAGTCCAACTGATGTCACGGTATTATATCACCGTATGATTGATGCAAATGCTTAATCAACTAAATCTATGAGCACAACTGTAGATACTTGTTATTGCCAACTTGATGTTCTGTTGGTTTTATTCATTCCATTCGTTTGTTTTTTCACTCTTTCCAGTTTTTATTTATTTAATTTTTTCATTATTTTTTTATTTTTTTATTGTCATTGTCGACGTAGCCGTTGAAATAGTTATTATTGTAATTGGGGGTTTTCTTTTTTGGTCTTGCTGCTTGCTGCTGCCGTCTTGATGTGTGTTTGGGTTGTCGTTGCCGCTTAAGAGGAGGTCCCCAGCAGTTTGTTTTTCACTTATTTAAAAATTATTTAACTGTTGCTTAAACACAAAACAAACAACAAAAAAACGCACACCTACAGTGACTGTTAAAATGCTTAAAACTAGAATAGGATCTATAATTTTATTATCACAAGATTGTCACCACACAATGATTCAATAATTGGTACTAAGAATTATGCCACTCTAATTAAATATCTATCAAAATTGGATATTATTTTAAGCGTACGAAAAATATCAAAATTGACAAGTAAAATCGTTATATTCGACCGGGTCGAATCTTAAATACCCTCCAAATATTTAGTAAGTAAATTTAAAATGTTTAATTTGGTAGGACAGAGTTCCTTCAAGACATCTCTGTACCCAATTTCAAATCTCTTTTTTACCCAATTTTAAATCTCTATTTTGACAGAGTCATTCCGGGAAGAATTGTGGGGGAGACGTTTCACGTCTGCTAGATCAGAGAACATCTCAGTTTCTTATAGGCTTAAGGAATTCAAATTGTTCAATATTTACAATATTTTTGCTTATAATATCGTAAGTCAACGCCCACTAAAGGGGCGGGGTCCAAAAATATACTATATCCTGTTATCCACAGACGAACGTATCATCACTGATCAAGAATCTATATACTTTAAGGGATCCAATTCTCTTTGGCGGGTATTAAAACTGTATTTTGGTGGGGAGGGGGGTGTCGCTCTGGCAAGGGCTGTGGGTGAAACATTTCACTTTTTCCAATAAACTCTAAAAATTAATGCTTGGGATACTTAAATGTAAAATTTATTTTAATTTTTTATAGGGTCATATAAGGGGGCGGAAGGGTTGGGGAAGAGGAGTACCAGGTTACATCTCAGCTTAAAAATATTATTTTTAAGGAATGTAGGCTTAAGTAAAACAATTTGTTAAATTTTTACAATATTTTTGCATATAATAACGCCCACTAAAGGGGGCGGGGTGCAAAAATAATTTTTTTTTTTATTTTATGGCTCCAAGTTTAACGCGTTGGACCTTCTCTGACTTAAAAATATATAATTTGCTTAACAAAATATTAAAAAAAAAAACTTTTAAAATTATATTGTTTTTTAGAGGTTGGTTTAGTTCTACTTAGGGGAACTTTTTTCCCTCTGACCCGATTCAGCCCATTTACGAACTTGACCTGTGCTATCTTTCGAGATATATTTATATCTAGTTTCAAGAGTCTGGCTGTTTTCGTTTGTACTGAATCGTGATTTCCATAGACGGACGGACATGGTCAGATCGTCTTAGATTTCATCACAAATCCAGAATATATATACTTTATGGGGTCTCAGATGGATATTTCGTTACGTTACGGAGTGACAAAGTGAATATAGCCTCCAATTTCTTTTTTTTTTGAGGGCATAACATCTATTCTAAAATCTTGCAACTTTTTGCAACAGAAATGTTCGTAAGTTCTTAAGTAAAAATCTTTAAGTCCTGTTATTCGGCTGTACCGAATCATACATTCCCTTCTCCGACTTACGTCTGGTGTATACACAATCACTCATTCCCATCCTGGAATCATCTTTTTCGTCCTTCTGGCTTTCAATACTAATTTATTTTAATTTTTTTTTTTTAATTGAAAATATATTTGATCACCAAAGAAAAAAATATTTTATGGGTTAACTGTACCGATAGTCGGCAGTTTGAGGAATTGCTCTACTTTTAATCTGTTGCCCTGGTTTGTGTAAAGTTGCTAATGTATTGTACTCAATTATTGTGTTCATTATTTTGTTTTCTTTTAGATGAATTGATATTGATTTAATTGATCTCGCCAAGTCCCTCCGTCTGTGGTATAGATAAACTTGGAAGAATAGCGCAGGTCAATTTGTCAAATGGACGAAATCGGACGAAGGCTGAAAATGTTTCCCCGAGAAGAACTAAATCAAGCTTTCAAGATACACAGAGTTTTTTTTTTTTTGTTTTCTTGTAATTTTGTTATTGGAAAAAGTCATAAGAATTCGTTTTTTGGACTCCGCCCCTTTAGTAGGCGCTGAAGTATCATATTACATGGAAATTTATAGTAAACATTTAACAAATTTTATTCCTTAAGCCTACATTTCTTAAACATTTAATTTTCAAGCTTTTACGACGGAGGTAAGATGTTCTCTGATCTTCCTCATCAGCCCCGCCCTTCCACCCTCCTTTGCATCCTAAATGACCATCTCAAAAAAAATTTTTGTTTCTACTCTTTAATTTATTTTTTAAGTTCTTACGAAATGTTTCCTCAAGACCCTTCATAAAAAAGTGAAAGGGTATATATAGGATTGTCATTCCGTGTGTAATTTCCTCAATATTATCATGGAACCCCATAAGGTTTTCTCAAGCCTCCAGGAGAGCTTGGACTGATGGATTGGAAATGAAGTTAAATAGAGTGCTATTTGAAATTCAGAAAAATCCATAATACGATTCCAGAGCTGGGAAGCTTACACCTGGACGCTAAATTAACTAGCAAAAACAAATTATTTTTTGTTTGTTAATTAAACCTATTTCATATTTTGGGAAAAACAAAATTTGTATTGAAAAACTAAAAAAAAAATTTCAGGGATGGGAAATTGATTTTTGTTGTGTACATAGAAGTTTTTTCTTTTTTGCAAATTAACACTAGATTGGATATATAAAATTGGTATTAAAATTTAAAAACTCGAAATTTCGATTTCAGGGTTAGGAAATTCAAATATTTTTCCGTCATAAATTATGTATGAATTTTTATTAGTCGAACTTTCTTATGTAAATTATTAATTTTTTTCAACGGGCTTAAGTTCGAATCTGCATGACTGCAGATGATTTTTTATTATTTTATTAATAAATGAATTTGTTCAAATTCTATTTATTATTTTTTTTATATTAAGATTGGAATATTAAGAATATTTTCAATAATCATCAAACCAGCAGAACGGATCAGTCATGCAGATTCGAACTTAAGCCCGTTGAAAAAAATTAATAATTTATTTTTCCGTCATTAAAAGTGTTAATAAAGTTAAAAATGTTATTTATTAATTTATTTTTTTTTTTGTTAAGCAGAACTATTTTATACTTCACTAAAAATTTATATGCTATTCAAAATTCGATAAAATAAAAAAATTTTAGTCCAGGGTTGGGGAACAGAAATAAAAAAAATTACTACTTTTAGTGTTTTTAATGAACTAAACCCATTTTTTTATGCTTCAGCAAGACTTAAATTGGGATTAAAAACCAAAAAAAAAAATATTTTAAATTTGTTTCCAGGGTTTGAAAATCGATATATTTTTTTTATATAAAAGTAGCCATATAAGTGCTTAATTTTGGTTTTTTTTAGTAAATGAAACCTATTTTATACTTCAGGAAGAATTATATTCGTGTAATAAATAAATAAAATTAAAAGCTCTATTCCAGGGCTGGAAAATCTATATATGTTTGTTACTTAAAAATATCCATATAAGTTCCTAATTTAGTTTTTTTAACAAATTAAACCTATTTTATAATTTAGAAAGAATTAAATTGGTATTGAAAACAAACAAAAAAAAAAAAAATATATATATATATATATATATATATATATATATATATTAAATGCCAGGGTTGGAAAATCTACATTTTTTTTGGCATACAAAATAATCAAAAAAGTCACTACTTTTGGTTTTTTTGCTGTATTAAGCTTTTTTACGCTTAGGCAAGAACTAAATTTGTATTAAAACCCAAAAAAATTTAAATTTGATTCCAGGGTTGAAAAATCGAAATATTTTTGTACAAAAAAGTAGTCATGGAAATTCTTAATTTTTATTATTATTTTTTTTATAAAAAATTTTTTTAAACCACATTTATACTATTTTACTCCGTGTAAAAAAAATTCAAAATATTAGATTCCAGGGTTGCAAAATCAAAATATTTTTGTACATAAAAGTAGTCAGAGAAATTCCTAATTTTTATTATTATATTTTTTATAAACAATTTTTTTTAAACCACATTTATACTATTTTACTCCGTGTAAAAAATTAAAAATTATAGATTCCAGGGTTGCAAAATCGAAATTTTTGGTACATTCGAGTAAGTAACCAAATAAGTTCCTTATCTTGATTTTTTTTTTTTTTTTTGGAAATTAGAAAAATTATATTCCTGTCATAAATAAATAAAATTAAAAATTGTATTCCAGGGTTCGAAAATCGATATATGTTTGTTATATCAAAATAGACATATAAGTTCCTAATTTAGTTTTTTTAGTTAACTAAACCTATTTCATACTTCAGGAAAAATTAAATTAGTATTAAAACCCAAAATAAATAGATATTCGATTTCAGGGTTGGAAAATCGAAATTTTTTTGGTACATACAAGTAACCAAATAAGTTTTTTATTTTGGTTTTTTGATAAATAAAATCTATTTCCTGTCTTAGAAAGAAAGAAGAAATGCATCTGTGAAGGGTATTTAAGATTCGGCACAGCCGTATATAGAAATTTAACTTATTTTTTATTCATCTGATAAATTTTTTGGAATTACTTGTAACGTTTCCAAATAACAAGGGCATCTCAACATCAATTTAATTTTCCAACTAACACAGCAGACCACAGAATAACGCTGTGGTGTTTGGAAGTCATTACATTCCCATCATCAGTAGTGCATGTGTATTCTGTTTATTTCAGGTTTGAATGGAAAGCCCTATGAGAAAGGCCAGCAGAACAAAATTGTTTGCTTTTAGGTAACCGCAATATGTTTTATATATTTTATGCTATCGCAATATATACAGAAGTACATATTTACTTATAGGTGAACACATAAAATAATATCTAATTAAGTTATCAGTATTTTGACCACAACTGTAAAAGTATTTATTTGTTTATTTATTAAAATACGTCTTCAGCTCTTTCTATACGAGTTGCTATTTAAATAGAGTAAAGTTGTTTTATTCGTTTTGTTTGTTATTATTTTTTCTATTTAACTATTTCAGTCTTTTTTGTTGTAAAAATATTTACTTGATTCTCTAAAACGAAATCTACAAGTATTTAATTCGAGTTTTTTTTTTCTTAATTTTGCTGTTGTTGTTTAAGATAAGATGTCAAGTCGAAAGGTTCGTTGTTGTTGCTACTGCTGTGTTGGCTGTCATTGTTTTGTAAAGCCATAAAAATATTATGATTAAAATTCAATAAATTTTCTATGTTGACGGGCTGACGTCGTACAAACGCTCGAAATGAAACATAATAAAAAGAGAGATGTTTATCAAACGGAAACTTTAAATACACTATTTATGAAAATAAAACGTATCGCAACGATTTAACGAATATTTTTGTAAATGAATTCAAATCAAAATAACATTAGCATTTAAGCATGCAAACATATTAAGTATTTAAATTAGTGTTTATTGTGTAATACGTATTTACTAGAGTTTTATTTCAGCTTCAAAAACTGTTTTGTATTTTTGGTGTGTCTTTAAGAAAAGTTGTCGGAGCTGCTTACAAAAAAAAAAAAAAAAATAAATAAATAAATAGGTTTAAAAACATCAATTCAAGGCTAAACAGGTATTCAATTTCAACAAAGTTTTTTAGCTACAGAAGTGAGTTTGTAATGTGTTTCGCCTATTTCTTGAATAAAAATTCAGCCAATAAACTTTTTGCTCATTTTGGAGTAGAGAAACATACAATCCATTTATAAAACAACAATCAATGCGGTTTTAAAAAGAATAAAGGAACATTTGCTAATTTAGAAACACGGGGCTAAAGGATTTAATTTAATTGCTCGAGATTTTTATTTAATCGGTTAACCGATTAATACAAAATTTGTCAATTAAAGCACTGATAAACAGATGTTTTTCATTATTTTAAGATTTTGGCAATAACAAACAACAACACAACCAAAATAGCAATTGTTAAACTAAATTAAGCCGCAGCGGAATTGACAAACATGTTTTTTTTGTAGCAGCACTCCTACACAAAAAAAAAATTAAATCAAAAACGCACAATATTAAAATAGAACTGAGTTAGTTTTAAGTTTAGGTTAAATTAGAAGGGCTGCCCGCAGTAAGCGAGAAAACACTCGGAGGCAATAAAAGGCCCATTCTGATGGCCAGAGGACTATACCCTACACAATCCTTACAAAACGAAGTACTGGTTCCTGAGAATCAGCTAAAACTTCTCACAAAACCCGCCAGGACAGCCAGCGGTGCATCCCTCAGGCAGTCCAGATCTCGCAGGAAACGAGAGCCTAGATGCCTAAGCCTACACTCCTGCAGGGCCGGACAGTCACAAAGGAAATGCTGTACTGACTCTTCCTCTTCTTCATCGAAACAGCTCCTGCAGCAACCATCTGGGGAAAGCCCAAACGCTCTGGCATGTGCCCAAATTGCACAATGACTCGTCAAGACCAGGAGTGCCAACGACTTCTTCTCAAAAGTTAGAAGCTGTCTAGTCCTAACTCTGCTAAGTGAGGGCCATTGAGTTTTGGAGACCCTTCAGGTGGTAATTGTTGACCACCTGATTGTTGCTTTCCCCTCTGCCCACTCCTAAATATTGTTCAGCAGCTCAACTGAGGGAATGTCAATATCCCTACGTGAGACTGCTTTATCCAAGGCCGAACCTGCTCTTAAGCATTCGTCTGCCATTTTATTTCCCTGAATGCTTTCATGCCCTGGAACCCAAACTGTGTTGACGTCGTGTCTTTTAAGTCGAGCCAGAGATTGAATGCATGCCAGTACACATTTCGACTTTATTATCCCCGAGTCTAGGGCTATAATTGCTGCCAGACTGCCTACACAAATGTCAATAGTTCTGGCCTCTAAACAGAGCCCATTAATCCTTAATGCTGCCTCGGAAATGGCATAAATCTCCGCCTGGAAAACTGTTGAGGTATCGGGTAGCCTGAGTGATACCGAAAGGCCGAGATCCTCAGAAAATACCCCCAAACCAGTGCCAGTGTCCATTTTCGAGACGTCCGTAAAAATCCAAATTGCATTACTTCGAGTCGCAGAGTTCCCCATCCAGTCCTTCCTCTCAGTGAATCCGACCGAGAAGGGTTTGTCGAAGCTCATGACGGGAGTCATATAAACAGAGGACTATACAGGGTGGCTCAGAAAGACCGAAGTGGTGTGAATTCCTTATAACTTTTTTATTATAATTTTTTTTTTTTCTTTTCTTTTCAGTATTTTGTAAAGAAGACTTGAACAATTTATAATGGAGCAATACACAAGTGAACAACGTGCCCAAATCGTTGAAATTTACTTTTCAAATCAACGGTCCATTGTGTTGACTCAGCGTGCATACCGTCGTTTCGAGTAGAAGCAATATTAATTGGCCTCCGCGTTCCCCGGATTTAACCGCTCCAGACTGATTCCTTTGGGGTTATTTAAAAGGGAAAGTTTATGTTAATAAGCCTAGGACTATTGAGGAATTAAAAACCTAAATTCGAGACGAAATTAACAACATAACACCGGAAGTTTTGCAAAAGAGCACATTTGTGCGAAGCAGAAAATGGCCACCACTTGTGGGATATCATTTTTAATAACTACTCTAAAAATATTCCCTATAAATTCACTGTATTAAAAAAACAAAAAATTAAAAAAATATGTCTTAAATAAAAAGTTATAAGGTATTCACACCACTTCGGTCTTTCTGAGCCAACCTGTATAAATAAACGAATAAATTTTATGAAATTATATAATAAATATTACAAATAAAATAGTCAAATGAAGCTCTTGCATTTTGGGTAAAAAAACAAAAAATTGTTTGTTGCAATTATTGCACGGTAAAGCTCGTCATTCACAGTAACACCCCTGCCACTGTCGTCTTTGAAAAATTATGTCATCGGCCCATAATCAACACCAAACAGCGTATTTTTCGGGATGCAATACATCTGGCTGCACTTTTTTAATTGAGCATGAATTTCGATTAAAAATTCAATCATCTGCAAGCCGTGTTCGTTTGTAAGTCGATTCATGGTTAAATTATAGACCAAACAGAACATGTCTAACAGTACTACGCTACACGAAAACAGCTGATCTGTCAAAAACAGTGTTGACAAGAAAGTAGCTAAAAAAATCGCCCATTACAAGACAAAAGTATTGTTGGAATAATTTTCTTTTATTTTTATTTTATTTTTATCTTGGACCAGCACTCAGGGGATAACCCCTATATATGCAATGCATTGCGCCGGAACTGAAAACGAGGGGACAGTATTGAGGGGATCTATTAAATAATTTCATGTCATCAGCACGACTTTTTGGTACTTTTTGCAATAAATGTGGCCGCAGGGAACTACTGGTGGCTGGAACATTGGCTTCCAATGCTTCAAGAGTTGCTACTTTGTCGACAGAAGCCAATGGCTTAACATATGGCCCCATAAAAATTAGTCCGCACTAGGTAATTAATTGTGCAATCACGATATTGTACAATACAAACTGAATATTCCACATATAAACTACTGCCGACATGGAATACCCCACTTTCATAATGTAAACAAAAAGTTTTTCATGCAAAATCATTAATCTTGCACTTTTGACAATTTAGGTAAAATGCCTCGGGCCTGTACTACAACTTAACGTTTAGTTAAAGTTAAGATTTTGTAGGGCGTATAGAAAGTTTTCTATTACAACAAATTAAGCCTAATGTGAGCGTTTAGTCGGAAGCTAAAGTAAAGTTGCAATAATGACGAATTTTTTATGGTAAAATCTTATCTTTAACTAATGAGAGGTTGTAATTTACATAACAAATTTATTTTTGTATTCCAAAATGTTTGTTAAAAAACCAAATGACTGAACTTTTTAGGTTTTAAATATTGAAAAAAATTATATATATTTATATATATTTTTAGTTTTAAGTACATCTTTTTTTTATTTTTTACTTTTATTATATGTTATTAAACACGATTTTAAATAAATGAAATTTCGAGCTCTATGTATTTGTATAATAAAAAGTGAGATTTTTGAGAAAAATCATGAAAGCACAGGAGACAATTATTAAGATGTCTATACCCTTCACCAAAAATAGTGCAAGGGCATTATAGGGGTGTCAGTGCGTGTGTAAATTCCACAATATTAATAAACGATCCCATAAAGCAATAGAAGGCTGGTCAATAAGTCCGTGACTTTTTGAATTTCCCGCCTCTTAATTGAAATGGCAACACTGCTGCTGTCAACAGGCAACTGTCACTTGACTCCTGTCAAAATTTGAACAACCTGCGTCATTTACTTTGTGTTTGGCAGCCGTTAATAGCAGACTACCTACCGCGCGTTTAGAGAAGAAAATGTAAAACATTGCATTTCGCGTTCTCATTAATGCTTGGTTTTCACTATGTCATTTTTGTTGTCAAATTGTCCAAATTGTTGGCAATTGTATGAAAACGGGTTGTCATATGGCGCCATCTATGTCTGCATAACTGACTGCAAACATAGATGACGCCATATGACAAACCGTTTTCATACAATTGCCAACAATTTGGACAATTTGGCAACAAAAATGACATAGTGAAAACCAAGCATAAGCATTATTTTTTGCGGAAAAAACCATCACTCAGCCAATGCTGAGCTTGATAAATATTATGGCAACCCTGCATCATACATTTCTGGGCTAAATAATTAATTGTTTTACTCAATTTCGATGTAGCCGTACAAGCGCGGAACGTGCCAAACGCTCTAGACTCCCAGTTAAGGTCTCTGCATACGAAACAAATGAGAAGACTCACGATATGGTTTCAAACGTTCCGAGATTGAAAGTGGGCCAGATTGTGAAACTCATAGGCGTACCCTCCAAATATTTAGTAAATAAAAACGCTATTTTTATTCTTATTAAAATTTAAATTTTTATGGTATTTCAATTAAGAAATCAAGAAACAAATTTTTCAAACAAATTGCGCTCTTGATGAAAAACGCGTTGTGCGTAAGAAAGAATGGGTTTCAGGAACAAGTTCCCTAATTTCACCAGAGCACCTGCCATTATAGTAACGATAGAACAACGATACGCACCCCACATTGCGACGATGCTCAAGAGAGTCAATAGAGTTGGCTACCCTACTGTCTCCGATGAGCTTCATCGCCCTCTCCTGTACGCGGTCGAGTAACTTCAAAATAGACTTTGAAGCACCGGCCCAAACATGAGAGTTGTATTGCATTTTCGGTCGGATGTAAGTGGTGTAAATATTAAGAAGATCAGAAGGGGTGAAGTATCTCTTGTACCGTCTTAAGAAGCCAAGGAACTTGAATGCTTCTTTAGCGACCTGAAAGACATGTTCCGTCCATCTGACATCACACTGCACTTTCATGCCCAGAACATCAAGAGCCCCTGACTCCATAATACTTACACCACCCATAGAAACAGATGAAGCATCATGGTCATACGTACGTCGATGCGTAAGCATACAACACTGGCTCTTACGAGCATTAAAATCTACCCTGTTTGCTTGACCACATTCAGATATTTTTACGAGGTCATTATTCAGGACGTCATTTATAACCTGCCTCTTCGTCTCGATTTCAGACGTTGACGGCCTGCAGCTAAACGAATTTGAATGCAAAAGGCTGCTATCATCTGCGAAAGAGTAAATAGGACAGGAAGTTTGGGAAAGTAGATGGTTAAGAAAAATTAGAAATAGAGTAGGAGAAAGAGTTTTATGACAAAGGTGAAATGTCTCCCCCACAGCCCTTGCCAGAGCAATCCCACCAAAATACAGTATTAGTACCCTCCAAAGACAACTGGACCCCTTGATGTATATAAATATATCCTTGATCAGTGATGAAGTCTAAGACGGTCTAGCAATTTCCATACGTCCGTCTGTGGAAAACATGATATAGTCTATTTTTGGACCCCGCCCCCTTTAGTGGGCGTTGACGTACGATGTTATAAGCAAAAATATTGTAAATATTGAACAATTTGTATTCCTTAAGCCTATAAAAAGCTGAGCTGTTCTCTGATCTTGTAGAGGTGAAACGCCTACGCCACCGGCCCTTCCCGGAACGACTCTGTCAAAATAGAGATTTAAAATTGGGTACAGAGATGTCTTAAAGGAATTCTGTGCCACCAAGTTAAACATTTTAAATTTACTTAGTAAATATTTGTAGGGTATTTAAGATTCGACCCGGTCGAATATAAGGTTTTTACTTGTTTATATTAACTTTTTAATTTTTTTTTTTTTATTAACTTTTTTCCATATTAAAAATATAATGGACAAATCTGTCAGCAGCAATTGCAGCAATTATTTTAATAAAACCTTTTAACTAAAAAAAAAAATGCTGCCAATTCCTGAGCAAGTCCTGCTTTTACGAAAGGCTGGTTTTATGGCCTCTTACATCTGAGTAATTTCTCTGTTGAAGCACTTTTATTACAGTTTTAATCTCTATATTTGTTGTCCTACTTACTTAGGTTACGAGGTCTGTTCTAAAGTGAGTTTCCAGACTTCGCAGGCTACATTCGATTAGAATTTTTTTTAATGTATGAGTATTTTTACACGTAGTTTCAGCTATTTAGCTTGTTTAATTTGTTTATGAGAACCACAGAAAATAAAAGTGATTTTTTTGCTCTTTGGGCACTGCTACACGTTCAATATATATCTATTGAACGCGATCCAGTATCCCGATATTTATTGAACGTGTAGCATGCAGTATTGATGGATCGCGATCCATATCGCAGAATGGCTTAAAATATGAAATCCAGATCGTGGATCGCGAATCGCGTGATAAATACTGAACGTGTAGCATTTTCATGATATTAGATCGCGCTACGTTAACCCTTAATAGGCTACTGTTTAGAATTGGAAATTTTATAACCTGATTTTTTTCCGCCCAAAAGAAAAAATCAGGCCATTAAGGGTTAATAAGAAGTGAAATAAAACCAATAACATAAAAGACGCAGTGCAAAAAATGTAACAAATAAAAAGTAAAAATGTTTATTACATTTGTGTAAAGTTTGTTTTAAAAGGGCAATGGCAGAAGATAGCGAAAGGGAGCGGGTTCTGCCGGTGGAATCGTAATTAAGGAGCGAAAAAATTATTTTGAAAGGCTTCATTTTTAATTTGGAGGCATTGCCGGAGTTTTGGGATTCGTCGGCTAAAGCTTTTTTTTTTTTTTGTTTTCTCGCGACATTTTTTTAATAAATGATCTGCACAGCACAAAAATAAAGTAAATACTGACGCGATAAATATTGAACATGTAGCATACGATCGCAATCCATCAATTCATAAAAATGGATCGCGATCCAAATATCACAATATATATTGAACGTGTAGCAATACCCTTTGACATAAAAAAGTATATCATTTAATTAACAATATTACAAAAAAAAATAAAAATTAGAAATTATGGTGTTTTTCAGGTGTTGATTTATTTCTTCTTAGGGGAACTTTTTTCCCTCTGCCCCCGATTTAGCGGATTTACGAACTTGACCTGTGCTATGCTTTCAAATGTGTTAATATCGAATTTCAAGGCTCTGGACCGTTTAGTTTGGACTGTATTGTGTTTTACACAGGCGGACCGACGCGTCGGACATGCTACATCGTTTTAGATTTCATCACAGATTAGGAATATATATATATATATATATATATATATATATATATATATATATATATATACTTTATGGAGTCTTAGAGGAATATTTCGCTGCCTTGCAAACCCATGACAAGACTGAAACCGAAAAAACCGAATTGCGAGAGAGGGAGTTCAAAGATATACCAAAAAGTGGACGCCTGGAGTGCTTTGAGGATTGGAAAAAACGCTGCCATAAATATATTATTATGTAACGACTTTGAAGGACCCGAAATAGAAAACGATGAAGCGGAGGGTCGTGAGTTCGAGCCCGCACTGAGTCATAAAATATTGTGTTGAATTCTTCCGATCAGCATTAGTGCGTGGTTGTGTTAGTTGTTGCCAGCCTGTTTCAATCATTAAGGCATAGTCACTGATCACTGAACATAATTGCCAGCGACTGACACCATCATGTACTAAAAAAGCAGAGTAACAGCACCCACCTTCGTCGGTCCTGTAGCAAAAAATTGGACGGCGAAGTAAAAAGTTCAAAAACAGCTACAAAAAAGTCTCTATCTTCTCATCTTTCTTCATCTGTCCCCTCATTACTATCCCCCCGTTTTCAGTTCCGGCGCAATGCATTGCATATATAGGGGTCATCCCCTGAGTGCTGGTCCAAGATAAAAAAAAATTTTTTTATTTAAAATCACCTTATTTTTTGAACAGACCTCGTATATATAAAAAGTTCTTCTAATATTTTAGTAATTGTTATAAAAATTTTACTAGGGTTTTGGTAAAATATTATTTATTTCAGAGCTTTAAAATGTTTTTTGTACAGGGTGGCTCAGAAAGACCGAAGTGGTGTGAATTCCTTATAACTTTTTTATTATACATTTTTTTCTTTTCTTTTCAGTATTTTGTAAAGAAGACTTGGACAATTTATAATGGAGCAATCGACAACTGAACAACGTGCCCAAATCGTTGAAATTTATTTTTCAAATCAACGGTCCATTGTGTTGACTCAGCGTGCATACCGTCGTTTCGAGTAGAAGCAATTTTAATTGGCCTCCGCGTTCCCCGGATTTAACCGCTCCAGACTCTTTCCTTTGGGGTTATTTAAAAGGGAAAGTTTATGTTAATAAGCCTAGGACTATTGAGGAATTAAAAACCAATATTCGAGACGAAATTAACAGCATAACACCGGAAGTTTAGCGAAAGGTCATGGAAAATGTGTTGGAAAGAGCACATTTGTGCGAAGCAGAAAATGGCCACCACTTGCGGGATATCATTTTTAATCTAAATCTAATCTAAAAATATTCCCTATAAATTTACTGTATTTAAAAAACAAAAAATTAAAAAAATATGTCTTAAATAAAAAGTTATAAGGAATTCACACCACTTCGGTCTTTCTTAGCCACCCTGTACAATCCTGGCAGCAGTTATTCCTGAGAATAAATCTTAAAAAAAAAAACTGACGACTTTTTATAAAAGAGTCTACTTAAAACAACTACGGGTATCTGGATGCTCTAAAGTTTAGATTATAAACCGCACTCATGCAAATCAACATTTTTCATGAGATAATTAAATTTTATTTCTACTTGTAAAATATTTTTATTAAAAAGAGTTTTTTTTTGTCTTCTTAATATCAGCCTAATAATTATAAAAGTGTTGCGTTACAAACTCGTATATTAACGTTTCATACGTTTCATGACAAGCCACCCCTTTTTATTTTGATCCGTGTCTACATCAACGGTTATTATGAAAGTTGAGTAATTCGGTTGTGCAGTTACTAAAAGAAAGAAAAAAAAAGAAAACTGTGTTTTTGGGGTGGAGAGTATTTAAGATATTGAAAGCCTTGAGCAGTAACTTTAACCCCTTGTTGGGAAACAGCAGATCCCTGTATGCAATTTGACAAGAAGGGATAATTTTCATGATTTTTGTAATTGTTATTGCTTAAAAAAGCCGTTCAAACATATTTTTGTAGCCCTCCTCTTTTACGAGTATAAGATATATATTTTTTTCACTATTAACTTCATATTCGTTTTAGTTGTTTTGTGTCCTTAGCCGCTTTCAGCTGTAGAAATATGTGCATAAAAATATGGGAAAAATGTGAAAATGCTGTTCCATTCATTAGCAAATGTTGAACTATTTTTTGCCCTAATGTTTATTTAATAAAATGTTCTTGCTAATTTAAATTTTTACTTGAATACAAACACATACACTTAATTATTAAAAATAAGGAAACTTTTTACGGAGGGAATATTAAATAATTTGGTATCGCTTTAATACAATTTTATTGAATATTCTTACATCGATCCATGGCAACAATTTGGTATTTATATATTAAATTCAATTCAGATTTAAAGGAGAGGCTTTGTGTGATTTGTATTCTAAGAAACATGGAAAAAGCCACATCAATTTAATTATTATGCAACAGAGCAGATCCGCTGTTTTCGAAAGCCGCTATATGTAAAGGGTGTTTTTTTATGAAGTTTTTTTTTATACGAATCACTCTGTTGTCTGACAGCTGTTTTGACAGTTTAAAGTGACGTCTCTACTCAGTATTGTTTGGCAAATCATCATGAACAGGTTAACTCCAAGAACAACGCTTCCAAATCGTGGAAATTTATTTTCAAAAAACAGTGTTCAATTAAAAATGTTTATCTGCTATTTTACCGCAAAATTCTCTTCAGTGATGAGGCCCATTTTTGGTTGAATGGATATGTCAACAAGCAAAATTGCCGTATTTGGAGCAAAGATAATCCACACGCCGTTCAAGAATTACCAATGCATCCCGATAAATGTACTGTTTGGTGCGGTCTATGGGATGGAGGAATCATCGGTCCTTATTTCTTTAAAAATGAGGAAGGACGACGCGTTACCGTGAATGGAAATCGATACAGAATCATGATCAATGAATTTTTGGTGGCAAAACTTCAAGATATGGATGTAAACGAAATGTGGTTTCAACAGGATGGTGCCACTTGTCATACTGCGGGCGAAACAATGGACTTATTGAAAGAACATTTCAACGACAACATTATTTCGAGAAATGGACCGACCAGTGAATTGGCCTCCGCGTTCGTGTGATTTGACGCCACTCGATTATTTTTTGTGGGGATACCTGAAATCATTGGTTTACGTGGATAAACCAGCAACGATTGACGCTTTGGAAACCAGTATTCAACGTGTCATTGCTGAAATACGCCCTCAAATGCTTGAAAAGGTGGTCGAAAATTGGACCTCCAGAATGACCCTTGTGCAAAATAGTCGTGGTGGCCATATGCCCGAAATGATATATAAATGTTAAATGATAAGAAATTATCTAGCAAATAAAAAATTTTTTTGGCCATTCCATAATTTGGCATGTGTTTAATTTAAATTTCAAATCAGTAAGCTCTTATAAAAACACCCTTTACTTTCATCATCAGCAGTGCTCAAAGTGTATTTTTGATTATCACAATTTTTTAGAAGAATCTTACGGATGTAATAACACATGTTATTTATAAAAATTTTACTAGGAATTAGTATACGAGAATTATATCAATACTGAACTAATGTTAACACACATTTTTATACCCTCCAAAAAATGATTGAAAAGACGGACAGATGGACATGGCGACATCGTCTTAGATTTCATCACTTATCAAGAATATATATCTGGGAACTCAGAGGGATATTTCGGTGCGTTACACACGGATTGACAAACTGAATATACACTCCAATTCTTTCTTGGAGGTTATAAGTAAAGATCATATTATGTGCAAATTTTTACAAAAATTTTTACAACATAATTATTTTATTTCCTTTATGCCTTGGAATATTTATCATGTCTTTCTGAATTTAAACAAAAAGGGAACAATTTTAATTGAATTTAACACAGCAACATAAATATTCGATAAAATACTTATATAAAAATTTCAGCTGTGGGTTGGGCTCACAATAAAAATGAAAACGGTCACATATACTTCAGTATAAAAGAATTTAAACTAAAGAATGTTGGCTTAGGTATAATGAAACAAAAAATTCAGGAAAATGGGACATGAAGAAAATAATCAAGCGGCAACACTGGTATTAAATAATAGTATTATACCATAAGGTTGATACGGTTCCCGTATGTAAATTCCTAATAAAATTTTTATAAATAAAAACTTTTATCATATTGATTTAAGGCACCTAATAAGTTGTGACAAACAAAGTACACATGAGTACTGATGATGAAAGTGTAGTGGCTTTCGAAAACTGCTGTTTTGCTTTGCTGTGTAAGTTGAAAAATTAAAAAATTGATATTTGATATAACAATATGAATTTGCCATAAAAATACTTACATATTTACAAACTTAGTTCTATTTCTATATTGGGAAAGCTACAAAAGGCTAGCATGTCTTGCTATAACTGGCGCAATGAGATCAGCCCCTCAGGCCAGTCTAGAGACAATGCTGCATTTAGCTGCCCTTGAGGTCTATATATCAAGTACATATCTGCAAGCTCTGCCCTTAGGCTCATTGAGTCAGGCAACTTCAGACATGATAGTACGTGACATGGCATTATCCTACAAAAGGTAGGAGGGCAGCTCCTGGGGAGATAAACTGTTTATATAACTCCCGTCATGAGCGTCCACAATATCGTGATTTCACAATTAATTACCTAATGCGGACTAATTTTTATGGGGCTATATGCTAAGCCATTGCCTTCTGTCGACAAACTAGCAACTCTGGAAGCATTGGAAGCCAATGTTCCAGCCACCAGTAGCTCCCTGCGGCCAGATTTATTGCAAAAAGTACCAAAAAGTCGTGCTATCCCCTCGTTTTCAGTAACGGCGCAATGCATTGCATATATAGGGGTCATCCCCTGAGTGCTGGTCCAAGATAAAAATAAAATTAAAATAAAAGAAAATTATTCCAACAATACTTTTGGCTTGTAATGGGCGATTTTTTTTAGCTACTTTCTTGTCAACACTGTTTTTGACAGGTCAGCTGTTTTCGTGTAGCGTGGTACGGTTAAACATGTTCTGTTTGGTCTGCAATTTAACCATGAATCGACTTACGAACGAACACGGCTTGCAGATGATTGAATTTTTAATCGAAATTCATGCTCGATTAAGAAAGTGCGCAGCCAGATGTATTGCATTCCGAAAAATGCCCTACTTAGTGTGTATTATGGGTATGGTGACCATATTTTTCAACCCAAAAAAGAGGTAATTTAGAAATGTAATAAAAATTTTATTTACTATTAAATTAATTGCATAACAGACTGACTTACATATAATAATGTTTTTCAAACAACAAAATATGGCCAGAAATTTTACTGTCATTTCAAAAAATTAATTTAATTTCTGCACAGGCCATCTGATGACTATCATTTCTAATTTATTGGTGATTATGACTTTTATTGTACTGATGTTTAGAGTTTTGAGAAAATAAAATTTTAATTCCCCAATTTTGGGGGAAAAAATATACAATCAAAAAGAGGACAATAAAGGACGGTTGACTTTAGAGAAGGACACTTTAATTTGTTTTAATCTAAGAGGATATCGTTTAAAAAGAAAAGGCTTGTCCTGACGAATGGTCACCGTATTTATTTATATTGCTTCTAAAAAGTTATTGGCTGCCTCTACATCGATGAAACTTGGCAGAAACTATTTAAGTTGGAAAATGGGGAAAATCGCATCCAGGCGAAAAAAGTTCCCCTTAGAAGAATTAATCCTACCTCGGAAAAAGGAAAATTTTGTTTTAAGTTTTCCCGTACTTTTGTTTAGCAAACGGAGCTGTTAACGTCAGCGAAAGTTCAGAAACCTAAACATGCTCCCACGAGATCGTAAGATGACACTTTTTTCCCTGCCCCCTTTTGTGGGTGGGGGCATAAAATAGTATTTGCAAAATTAATGCAAATATTAAAAGGAATGAACTACTTTCGCGTTATTACCATAAAAATTAAATTTTTTAACTATTATAGGAAGGGGTAGGTATCCCTCCAACATCCCTTCCTCCAGCCCCTCAACGTCTCTGTCAAAAAAAAAATTTTTTTCTACTTTTTAGAAAATATTAATTTTTAACGCATTGTGTAAAAGTTTCATAAAAATATCTTAGGTGCTCAAATCTGGAGAGCAACATTACATTTTACCCTTGAATTTTTGGTAAATTCACAACCTCCAGCTCGTGTTTTGCCATTCAATTTTTTATATTTATTTTTACACCCTCCAAAACAGAATTGGAGGGTATATTCACTTTGTCCTTCCGTTTGTAACGCAGTAAACAGTGATGAAATCTAAGACGATCTAAGGATGTCCGCCGTCTACCCGTCTTTGGAAATGACGATTCAGTCCAGACTCTTGAAATATGGTATAAATATATCTTGAAGAATAGCACAGCTTTAGTCCGGGAATGGGCTAAATCGGGCAAGAGGGAAAAAAGTTCCCCTAAGAAGAACTGAACCAACCTCTAAAAAATAACAAAATGTTTAAAATTTTTTTGTAATTTTGTGAAGGAAATGATATATTTTTATGTCAAAGAAGGCCCAACGGGTTAAACTTGGAGCCATAAAATAAAAAAATAAAATATTTTTAAACCCCGCCCCCTTTAGTGGGCGTTATTATATGCAAAAATATAAATATATATATAAATTTTTTTTACTTAAACCCACATTCCTTAAAAATAAAATTTTTGAACCTGGTACTCTGCCCTACCCCTCTGCCCCCTAAATGACCCTATAAAAAAATTTTTAAATAAATTTTACATTTAATAATTCCGCACATTTATTTTTGATGTTTTATGGTAAATAGTGAAATGTCTCCCCCACGGGCCTTGCCTGAGGGGCCCCGATAAAATACATTTTTAATACCCTCCAAAAAGAATTGGACCCCATAAAATATATATATTCTTGATCAGTGATGAAGTCTAAGACGATCTAGCAATGACCATACGTCCGTCTGTGGAAAACATTATATAGTCAATTTTTGGACCCCGCCCCCTTTAATAGGCGTTGGCTTACAATATTATACACAAAAATAGTGTAAATATTGAAAATTGTTTATTCCTTAAGCCTATAGGAGTAAGAAGCTGAGATGTTCTCTGTTCCTTCAGAGGTGAAATGTCTCCCCCACGGCTCTTTCCGGAATGACTCTGTCAAAAGAGACATTTAAAATTGGGTACAGAGATGTCTTGAAGGAACTCCGTCCCACCAGGTTAAACATTTTAAATTTACTTACAAAATATTTGGAGGGTATTTAAGATTCGACCCCGGTCGAATATAACGTTTTTACTTGTTTTTCTTTGTTAAGACTCTAGTAACAAAGTCTTGATTTGTAGGCTTAAATGTACACACACACACATCCAGAACCTTTCCTTTCTTTCTATTGCAAAGAGCTTCTGGCATCACTTTTCTGTTTTATAACTTCGGCCCATTTTCCTTTTACTTAGCGTAATGTTGCTTTAATATTTGTCTTATTACCTGTAACTTTCCATTCATATTACTGCTTTCTGTCTGTCCTTTACAAAATGTTTATAGCATTTTCTTTTTTTCCGTTTGGAAAGGTTGGCATAAAAGTGTGTAAGATTTTCAAAATGATTCTCTAATACTTTAAATTACAGTTGATGGTTTTTTGCTTGTGCCTTTGTGCAGAAAGGTAGACACCGTTCTTGTTGTTGTTGTATTTAGTGTAAACACTGCTGAGGATACAGACAAAAGGTAAAATAAATTTACTTGAGCAACAATAACAAGAAGAACAGCGGCAGCCACGAATTAATATAACAGTAATCATCAAATCTGGAATTTCATTACAGTGTTTTTGTTGTTGCTGCTCCTCATACTCACAGGCAGTGAAATGAGACATTAAATATTGTTCTTGTTGTTTGTGTTTTACCCTGTGCGTTTAGTTAATCTTTTAGTCGGTTTAATATTTTTTCGTTGAGTCTACGCCATATGTGGCAAGAAAGGCAGCAAACGAAAGGACTAACAGATGTTAATTAATATATTGTTTAATATTTTCCCACTTTAATGTTTGGGTCAGTTCAAGCAGAATTCTGGGGAGGGGGGGTAATGGCAGAAAAAAGTCCTTCAAAATGAGTTTGCCTTAACTTTATTTGGCACACGTACTTATCTGTATGTATAAAGTTACATACATATTTTTGAATATATGTATACACACTCGTATGTATGTATATGTGTATTAGCATGAGTGTGAGTGCATTTCGTAAAATGCTTATGGGATTTACGATCTTGTTATTAGGATACGTGTATCTAACTTGTTGCATCGTTTTAATGCTCTTAAAAAACCAATTTTGCCACTGTATAAAATAATCTTTCGTTTAAATGATAGATACAGAGTATCCGTTATACGAGGTCTGTTCAAAATATAAGCTGAATTTGATACAGGAATATGAATGTTCGGGTAAAAATACTTACATACAAATTTAAGCTCTGGGAGCAAATTACGGCACTCGATATCGATCGAAATTTCCATTTAAATTGTATTGAAATTTCGATCGGTATCGAGTGCGGTATTTGGTCCCCGGCTTAATTTAAAATCCTGAAACCGTTCACATGTACTAAAGTGTGAAAGAATTCAAACCAAACAAGTTTGGCTTATAGTGTTTTCACACTGACATGGTTTTAATAAAAACTGTTAAAAACTGGTTTTACCATACAATATTATTTTGTTAAAATCAACTTAAAACCACTTTCGAATTGGTTTGAAGTAGATTTTATAAAATGCAACCTTGTTTTTGGCTGTGCTAAGTTGAGTGCTGCCAAGTTATATATTGAAAGCAGCTGGTATTGTTTATGTTAATAAGAATATCTACTGACGCCCGAAATATTATGAAAACATTGTTAAAATGGATGCAGCCACAAGAAGAACTAAAAATGCCAGAGAAAGGGGCAATTATAGACGGAGATTAATGAAAATATTTTTATTGGTGTGAGGGAGCAGAAAAACGCATTGTAAAATTTTTGCTTTTTTTTCTTTCAAACAAAAACTTCTGTTGTACAGGTTGTCAATTAAGTGTTGCAAAAATAGAGAACAAGTGCAGTAAAAAACCACAATTCGCAGTGTGAACGCAAAACCCTAATGGAACAAAAAATTTAGAAAAATGGGACACGAAGCAAATAATCAAACGCCAATACGGGTATTAAATAAAACCATCGGTCTGATACAGTTCTCATGTGCAATTTCTTAATAAAATTTTTAAAAATAACAAGTAAAAACGTTATATTCGACCGGGTCGAATCTTAAATACCCTCCAAATATTTAGTAAGTAAATTTCAAATGTTTAACTTGGTGGAACAGAGTTCCTTAAAGACATCTCTGTACCCAATTTTAAATCTCTATTTTAACAGAGTCATTCCGGGAAGGGCTGTGGGAGAGACGTTTCCCCTCTCCAAGATCAGATAACAACTCAGCTTTTTATAGGCTTAAGGAAAAAAAGTTGTTCAATATTTACACTATTTTTGCATATAATATCGGACGTCAATGACCACTAAAAGGGGGCGGGGTTCAAAAATAGACAATATCATGTTTTGCACAGACGAACGTATAGGCATTGCTAGACCGTCTTAGACTTCATCAGTGATCCAAAATATTTATTTACTTATGGGGTCCAATTCTCTTGGCAGGGTCGCTCCGGCATGGGCTGTGGTGGAGACATTTCACCTTTGTCAAAAAACTCTAAAAATAATTTGAATTAAGATTCTATAGGCTAATTGTTCGAAATTTTTAATTTAAATCTCAGAAAGACATGATAAATATTCCAAGGCACAAAGGCAAATCAACATCAGTTTTTTTTATTCAACTTACACAGCAGAGCAGAACAGCTGTTTTCGAAAGCCGCAACACTTCCATCATCAATGCTCATGTGTATTGTGTTTGTCACCACTTATTAGGTGGCTTAGTTGAATGTGATAACAGTTCCTATTTACACAAATTTTATTGTGAAAAAGAATACGAGAACTGTATCAACCTGATGTTAACATGTTATTGTTATAAAAAATAATTCTTTGGGATAATTATATACAAAATTAAAAAAAAAAATTTTATAGGGTCATTTAGGGTGCAAAGGGGAAGGAGGGGTTAGGGCAGAGTAGTACCAGGTTACGTATCAGCATCGTCATTAAAGCTTAAACATTTTATGTTTAAGGAATGTAGGCTTAAGTAAAAGAATTTGTTAAATTTTTACACTATTTTTGCATATAATAACGCCCACTAAAGGGGGCGGGGTCCAAAAATTCCTTTTTAGTATTTTATGGCTCCAAGTTTGACGCGTTGGACCTTCTTTTATATAAAAATATATCATTTGTTTAACAAAATTACGAAAAAAACTTTAAAAATTATGTTGTTCTTTAGAGGTTGGTTTAGTTCTTCTTAGGGGAACTTTTTACCCTCTTGCCCGATTTAGCCCATTTACGAACTTGATCTGTACTATCCTTCAAGACATATTTGTACCAAATTTCAAGGGTCTGGCTTTTTTCGTTTGAAATGAATCGTGATTTCCGCAAGAGGACGGACATGCTCAGATCGTCTTAGATTTCATCACTGATCAAGAATATATAAATTTTATGGGGTCTCAGATGGATATTTCGCTGTGTTACAAACGGAATGACATAGTGAATATACCCTCCAAAATTTTTTTTTTTTTTGGAGGGTATAATAAAAATCGTTATATTTTCAAAGTCTTAGACCAGGAGCTTGAACTACACAAAATAAGAATTTTAATTAGGAAATAACTATTAATAATACAATACAAAATTCAGTAATTATAAACCCCTTTTGGATAATTTAATAATTCTGTTGAAATGAAGCAGCTGTTTAATTGATATACAATTAATAACTAATCCAATTGTTGCCTTTATTAAAACATTTTACAAATTTTTGTTCAATTACTTTTTTAATCGATTTTTAATTCACATTTGATTACTAGTACATAAACCAATCGAATCAATTACCTTTTCAATATGTGCTTATCTTCACACATTAAAACAAAAAACGGCAACAAACACAATGCGACCCTAATTGTTTAAATCAAGTCGCGTCCCTGATATTGATATGGAAAACAAAAACAAATTTTGTAAAGGATTTTAGGGGTTGTTTTGACTTTCAAAATGTTTAAAATTAATGTGATGTTTTGTTTTTGTTTTCTATAGATTTAAATTTTACACTGGCCATGTGATTTATGCAATTTTAACTTAAATTATTCACAAAAAAAAAACACCACCATTTTGCTAATATTGAATTTTTGTTAATTAGTAAAATTGTTTCCTTATTCCGTTTGCTGATAATTTCTAATGATGCTTAAATGCACATTAAATACGGCTAAGATTCTACTTCTAGTCACAGTTTTTCATTATAACGAAGTTCGTTATATCGAAGTTTCACTGTATTTGGCTTAAGTAATCAAGAAGCAAATTTATTTTAATGCGGCCGTTTCCAATGTGTTGAGAGGAGCATAACTGATACACTTTTCCGTCAGTATAAAACCTTACGTATTAATATTTCATATTAACGTTAAAAAATGGGACTGAGATAAGTTAAACAAATGCTTAACCTGTTGGGTCACAATTCCTTTAAGGCATTTCTAAGCACAATTTTAAAACTCTATAGAGTGTCAGTCCGAGAAAAACCGTGGGAGAGATATCTCACCTAAATCGTAAAAACTTCAAACAAAATTTTTGGGATAGAAAAAAAAAATTTTTTTTATAAGCTCATTTAACGGTCAAAGGGGGGTAGCGGGGGTAGGGCAGGGGAAATCAGAGAACATATTACCTTCGTTGTAAAAGCTTATATATAAAATTTTGAGGAATACAATTTGTTAAATATTTACACTATTTCTTCATATTTATATGCAACTTCAACGCCCACTAAAGGGGGCGTGGTCCAAAAATAGACTATATCATGTTTTCCACACACGGACGTATGGGCATATTGTTATGCCGTCTTCGACTTCATCACTGATCTTTTTGGAGGGTATTAAAACTGTATTTTGACGGGGTCGCTCTGGCAAGGGCCGGTGGGGGAGATATTTCACCCATAAAAACACTAAAAATAAATATTTGGGAAAAAAAAGTCTTTTTGATAGGGTAATTGAGGTGGCAAAAGGGGAGGAGTGGGTAGGGCAGAGGAGAGGATACGGCAGGGGAGGATCAGGTTACGTCTCAGCATCGTCATTAAAGCTTAAAAATTTTATTTTAAAGGAATGTAGGCTTAAGTAAAACAATTTGTTAAATGTTTACACTATTTTTGCATATAATCACCCCTATCGTGAACAACAAGGGGAATTTTTGTTCACATGAGATTTTTATTCCACTCGAAGGGAAAAATGGTATCGTGAATCTCCCGTGAGAAATTATTCCCGCTATCAGTTCTCAGTGAATGCGAAAAACGAGAAGAAGCCGAAAACAACATGAAAAATCAAATAATTTGTGTTAAAAAATTTAAGTTTATGCAATAATTTAAAAAAAAAAATTAAAAAGAGTATTACTAAATAAATATTTAGTAGTGAAATAATTTGGATACATTTTGTAAACCAGACAAAACAAATTAAAAATATTCTTAATGTTTAGAATTGGAGCAACAAGTTTTACAAAGACGCAGGCAATTGATTTGTTGCAAAAAATATAAGTTTTTGTCTTATTAAAGGGTCTTGCCACATAAATAAAATTTGCAAACTCTAATATTCGAATTAAAAAACTAAGTGAATAAATTAAATCGAAAAGTGAAAAAACTCCCGGGGAAAAAATCATTCACGATCAGGGGAATTTAATTTTAGCGTGAAATCATTCACGGGGAATTTTTCCATGATTGCAATTTTAGGGAAAAGGGAAAAATTTCGAGGGAAAAATTAATCATGATAGGGTGAATAACTTTTACTAAAGGGGCGGGTTACAAAAATTAATTTTGTTTTATTTTATGGCTCTAAGTTTAACGCATTGAACCTTCTTTGTCATAAAATTATATCACTTGCTTAATAAAATTACAAAAAAACTTTAAAAATTATGTTGTTTTTTAGAGTTTGGTTTAGTTCTTCTTAGGGGAAATTTTTTTCCCTCTGTGCTTCACAAGATGTCTATACAAAATTTTAAGGCTCTGGCTCTTTAGGAACCTGCGGTAAATTGACAATAAAATCCAAATTTTTTAACCGATTTTTATGATTTATATTGGGTGTTTTTTATTGAGGTATAGAACTTTAAGTTGGCATCACTTTTTTAACTGGCGGCCATTTTGTCAGCTGTCAAGTGATTAATATTTAGTTTGGTTTGCCATTTCATCATGAACAGGTTGACAAAAGAACAACGCTTGCAAATCGTGCAAATTTATTTCGAAAGTAATGGTTCAGTTCGCGAAGTTTACCGCAAGCTCCGTCCATTTTATGGTCGACATAATCGTCCATCAGAGCAATTAATTCGGTTAACCATGGATCGTTTTCGCACTACGTTTACTCTATGTGATAATACGCATCCGCAGAGACGTCGAACAGTGCGCACCGAAGAAACAATTGCCGCTGTAGAGCAAAGTGTTGAAGAGGACCCGAATGAATCGATTCGCCACCGTGCACAGCAATTGGAGCTTTGTCCATCAGCTTTATGGAAGATTTTGCGCAAAGATCTTGGCTTGCGACCTTACAACATCCAGCTTGTGGAAGAATTAAAGCCGCGAGACCATGCAATGCGTCGTGATTTTGGTGTATGGGCCGAAAATGAGATTGATCTCGATGCTGATTTTCATCGCAAAATTTTGTTCAGTGATGAGGCTCATTTTTGGTTGAATGGCTACGTCAACAAACAAAATTGCCGCATTTGGAGTGAAGAGAATCCACATGAGACCCTTGAGACGCCATTACATCCACAAAAACTGACTGTTTGGTGTGCTCTATGAGCTGGTGGAGTCATTGGGCCATACTTCTTCCGAAATAATGCTGGAGAGTCAGTTACCGTTAATGGAGACCGGTATAGAGCCATGATAACCGACTATTTTGTTCCCGAATTGGATGGCATGAATGTGGATGAGTTGTGGTTCCAACAAGACGGCGCTACATGCCACACAGCGCACGTCACAATCGATTTATTGAAGGAAACATTCGATGAGCGCATAATTTCGCGGAATGGACTTGTCAATTGGCCACCAAGATCGTGTGATTTGACACCATTGGATTATTTTCTTTGGGGATATGTGAAGTCGCTCGTCTACGCCAACAAACCAGAAACGTTAGGGGACTTGGAAGCCAACATTCGTGGCGCTATTGCCAACATACGGCCCCATATGCTCGAAAAAGTGGTTGAAAATTGGACCTGTAGAATTGGCTTTATTCGAGCCAGCCGCGGCGGCCACATGCCCGAAATCATATTTAAACATTAATGGCATAAAATGATCCTTCCAATAAAGCCAAATTGATGGACATTAAAACGATTTTCTTGTGTTTTATTGCAATTCCAAGTTCTATACCTTTAAAAAAAACACCCTGTAGCTATTTTATGTTGTTTTTAATTCCATTTTTAAAATAAAAAAAAAAAATATTACGAATTTTGCACGAAAAAAATTTTTTTTCTCCATTAATTTCTGAATAATTCCAAAACGATAAGAGATAGAGAAGAATTATATCCGACTAAAATAAATACAATTTTGTTACACATCTTCTAGTGTTTTACTTTTGAAAATCGGATGAGTCCTTCTTGAGTTAGGGTGAAATATGTCTCCGTACCTGACTAATTTAGGGGAAAAAATTTGCTACGCCTAAAAAAAATTCCGACCTGATGGAAAAAAGCCGAAAACAGATTTGAGTTTAGCGCATCAAAATCCATATAGTCCACATAGTTTTATTTAAAGGAGACACCAAAAATGTTTTTTTTTGTTGAGCAGTGTAATTATGTTAATAGAGTGAATATTGACTCAATTAAACATGCAAGTCTAAACATCATATTACAATTAAATGGAACCTATCAGTAATTGTCATTTACATGGATTTTATAATAGATTTTAATACAAATAATAGAAGAAAACGTGAAATCAGTTTCAAAATAAATTTAAGTTTTGAAATGAATTGTTGTACACAAGCCAGCGTTGCCAGCATAGTGTTGCTTAGGCCTTTTCCCGTTTAATAAATAAACGCATATGTAGATAGGACATTTTTGTTATGGTAATAAAATCGTTGTCCATTGCCGTAAAATTTTTAAATTTTGCGAATTGATGTAGTTTGATCTAACAGACCACAATTAAGAAAAAAAGGTCAATTAAAAAAAATTTTTTTTTTGTTTGTTAAATAAGTTTTTTGCATTTGTGCCCAAGAATGATAAAATAAAGATTATGCCTTGCGCATGTTTTACCGTTTGATGACGTATTTGTTCCCCCGAAGAGATTGCCAAATGTTTATTATATGCAAAACTAATACTTTCTCGTACAAAATTAATATTTTATGCTATATTTGGCAACTCTTCACACAATTTAATCAGAGAGATTTCCAATTTACTCAGAGAGATTTCCAACAAGCAAATTAAATCGGAAAGTGCAATTTTTGTGTTATATTTTATAATAAATTGTGTTATATCTTAAAATAAATATATTAAAATAATTATTAAATAACTTAAAGTGTAAAAAACTTATTAAAACTTGATTTTTAAAGCTCATAAACTGTAAACAAAAAACCTAAATTAAAGAAAAAAGAGAACAAAAAGAGCAAGCATGAAATGTGCAGTGGGCAATTGCAAACAAAATAACCGCAAAAAACAAGTGAGAAATAATTGTGTTAAAATGTAATATTGTTATCAAATTTTTTTTTGTTTTCAAAAAGCTGTGTCATTTTAAAGTTTTCCAAGAGATGAAGCTCAAAGGAAGTTATGGCTGATATTTTCAAGCCAAAAAATTTTTTTGAATGGGGAAAAAAGAAAAATAATTAGTACTAGGGTTCAGTATTTATATAAAATAACTATAAATTAACAATTTCAAATAAAAAAAGGTGGAAAATAAAATAATTTTTTAAAATTGTTTATTATCAAACAAATTTAATTTGAAAAATCGCAATTTGCTCCACTGCCCTGTTTTTACAATAACATAATAGCTCTCCAGCTGAATTTTATTAGCCAATCAGAACACATGTTGAGTGACGTCAGAGTTCCATCATGCGCAGAAAAGTATTTTTATTTCAGCTTGTTGGCGTAATCTGTATTTTATCATTCTTGTTTGTGACGATATATCGAATGCCCCCAAGTATGGCGATATTTTTTATTGAACGTATAGAACATGCAGTATTATTGCATCGAGAAGAATACCACAGAAGTTCAGATCGTATTCAATGTACGAGTACGTTTAACGAGTAGCAGTAAACGTTAACAATTGTTGCGAACGTAAACGAGTTGATGTTCCAGGCTCATTCACAACATTTTCCTGTACAGCGGGTACGTTGGCAGCACAACGGCCACTACTAACGTATTGCTTTGGTACATTGTCAGCAACAGTACCGTAAACCTCAAATTTAATTTTAATTTAATTAAGCACTGCGATTTCGGAAGGAGTCTGATTATGTGGAAAACTTGCTCGAGTTTTACGAAGTGATACAGTATAATTTCCACCATTTGGATAATACATTTTCACAATGAAAATTCTTTGTTCAAGAGTGTAGCGTTTCATGGCTAAAATTTCATAATTTTTTAATAAATAAATTTTGAAAGATGGGAGCTCAATTCTTTACATTTCATCATATGACAGCCAATTTACTTCCTAACCTCAAATTTGTCCACCCTTTATTGAAATAAAACAATAAAAATATTTTAAATAAAGTACAGGGTGGCTCAGAAAGACCGAAGTGGTGTGAATTCCTTATAACTTTTTTATTATAATTTTTTTTTTCTTTTCTTTTCGGTATTTTGTAAAGAAGACTTGGACAATTTATAATGGAGCAATACACAACTGAACAACGTGCCCAAATCGTTGAAATTTATTTTTCAAATCAACGGTCCATTGTGTTGACTCAGCGTGCTTACCGTCGTTTCGAGTAGAAGCAATTTTAATTGGCCTCCGCGTTCCCCGGATTTAACCGCTCCAGACGCTTTCCTTTGGGGTTATTTAAAAGGGAAAGTTTATGTTAATAAGCCTAGAACTATTGAGGAATTAAAAACCTATATTCGAAACGAAATTAACAACATAACACCGGAAGTTTAGCGAAAGGTCATGGAAAATGTGTTGGAAAGAGCACATTTGTGCGAAGCAGAAAATGGCCACCACGTGCGGGATATCATTTTTAATCTAAATCTAATCTAAAAATATTCTCTATAAATTTACTGTATTTAAAAAACAAAAAATTTAAAAAATATGTCTTAAATAAAAAGTTATAAGGAATTCACACCACTTCGGTCTTTCTGAGCCACCCTGTAGTATTATAATGAAGAATGATGGTCCAATTGAATATCATAACAGGACAGTGAAATATGGAGAAAAATTTTTGAGGCTCGTTTCATATACAAATAAAATTGTTTATCAAACACTCTCTTGCTTGTAACTCAAACACTTATTGTTGAATTTATGTAAAAGCCAATACATAAATTATCCAGTAATTATTATTAATTTATTGTCACTAAATATTTTAATATGTATTTGCAACATACATGTTATACATATGTAAATAATTAAGTAAACACCTTTGCATGTGCTCGTATACGTGGATAACATATTCATGAACAATTTTTTTTTTCAAAAATATTGTGTGGAAATTAGAGATGGTCGCTCTTTAATTTGAAATATTTTCGTGTTTATCGGGAGGAAGCGCCTTTGAGTAGTAATAATATTGCTTAAGTAGTTATACACACAAAATTGATTTATTTTTATGGTTCGAAGCGGCGCACTGTGGGGTTTTTGATACCAAAAATGGTAATTAATTGGAAAATTTAATTTAGGAGAACCGAATAAATTTTTGTAGTCGGTAAAAGTACACAACATTCCACATCACTAGTGCAAAAAATGGTTACCATTTCTAGTGGTTTTCAAATATAGACTAATGCCTTTCAAGATTTCGCATTCCTGGTATTATATGTCCTCAACTGTCCATAAGTTTTTAATCCATGGACCAGAAATAGTAAAACACGCTTTACTACCAATTGTACAGTTGACGGAAGAAGCACAGGAAAAGTTTTACGCAGCATTTTTCGCGAAAATGTTCTAGAGAAAAATCTAATGAAAATATATTCAAAAGACTATTAGTTACTTCAGATCCTGTAATATCATATATTAGAAAATTTAAAGAGGAAAAAAACCCATGATTTTCCTATGGAAGCAATTCAATTCTTAATATTTGATTCAAGTCTCGATAGTGATGAAAATGCCAGTGATGATGATAATGATATTTATACCAATTATACAGATGATGATGATAAGCATTAGATGCGTAATAGAGCTGTTCAAATATGTATTTTTATTCCCTTTTTAACCTACTGCCAATAAACTTGCATTAAATAATGAACAAATAATAGTAAAAAAATAATAATAATTTGAAGCCTCTTACTATTCTTAGTTTCTAGATAGCAGATTTTTTAATATTAATTTGTATGGGGAGTACTCCTTCCCGCAGTCCTATTCCGCCAATTTTTTTGCCCAACTTCGAAAATCGCTCTCATTAATTGATATTGACCAAAAAAATCTAAAATTAAAAACAGGGAAAGTCAGCACGAATTAATTCCCATTTTAGCCATCGAAAACCCCACTGTGCGGCGTTTATCACATGGATACATATTTGGAGTCCTAATAAGTAAATATGAATGAATGAAAGTTGTAAGACTATGCAGAGTCAACTACGATAACACAAGTTATTACTTGCTATACGTATGCGTGACAGTGAATGAATAAACACTCACCACCTCATCTCTAGGCTAAATTAATGTGGATGACTGGGCGCATAGGCGAAAGTGTTCACAGTTATTATGATATCAATATGTGTACATATTTATTAATTGTAGGCTTATATGTACATTAAATATTTCGAGTAGAATTTATGACACATGCCAGTACGAGTTCATTCCAGAAAATAATAAAAACTAAAGCAGTCACACATGTGCTAACCATGATTTATAGGCACGCAATATACTCGTATGTGGCAGGTTATGTTTTTATTTCACCTCAAAATAATAAAACTCCCCTTCAAACAAGAACCCCATTTCATTATGTTCGTGGGGGTTTTAAATACAATCCTTCAGATTTATAGTTTAGGTTAAACCATTATAAAGGGTGTTTTTATAAGAGCTTGCTGATTTGAAATTTAAATAAAACACATGCCAAATTATGAAATGGCAAAAAAAAATTTTTTATTTGGTAGATAATTTCTTGTCATTTAACATTTAAATATAGTTTCGGGCATATGGCCACCACGACTATTTTGCACAAAGGTCATTCTGGAGGTCCGATTTTCGACCACCTTTTCAAGCATTTGAGGGCGTATTTCAGCAATGACACGTTCAATACTGGTTTCCAAAGCGTCAATCGTTGCTGGTTTATCCACGTAAACCAATGATTTCAGGTATCTCCCCACAAAAAATAATCGAGTGGCGTCAAATCACACGAACGCGGAGGCCAATTCACCGGTCGGTCCATTTCTCGAAATAATGTTGTCGTTGAAATGTTCTTTCAATAAGTCCATTGTTTCGCCCGCAGTATGACAAGTGGCACCATCCTGTTGAAACCACATTTCGTTTACATCCATATCTTGAAGTTTTGGCACCAAAAATTCATTGATCATGATTCTGTATCGATTTCCATTCATGGTAACGCGTCGTCCTTCCTCATTTTTAAAGAAATAAGGACCGATGATTCCACCAGCCCATAGACCGCACCAAACAGTACATTTATCGGGATGCATTGGTAATTCTTGAACGGCGTGTGGATTATATTTGCTCCACATACGGCAATTTTGCTTGTTGACATATCCATTCAACCAAAAATGGGCCTCATCACTGAAGAGAATTTTGCGGTAAAATAGCGGATAAACATTTTTAATTGAACACTTTTTTTGAAAATAAATTTGCACGATTTGGAAGCGTTGTTCTGGAGTTAACCTGTTCATGATGATTTGCCAAACAATACTGAGTAGAGACGTCACTCTAAACTGTCAAAACAGCTGTCAGACAACAGAGTGATTCGTATAAAAAAAAAATGCATAAAAAAACACCCCTTATAACCAACAAAACATAATGCGCTATATGGCGCCTGATTGTGTAAGGCGTTGACGTTTACGACGAAGGCATTTTTTTTTGTACAACACTAAAGTAACACACACATAGTAGTTTTCTTTAAGGTACTATGAAAAACGCCAGATGCGTAAACGCCAAAGCCTTACACAATCAGGCAGATTATTCAAAGCATTAAAGGCAGGTCCATACGAATCTATTGGGCAATACGAATCTATTCATCAATACGAATCTATATAACAGAATAGGTCTACGACGAGTACAACTAAAAGAGTTTTTGCGTTTAAATTTTTCGAATACATGTTATATACGGTCCCTGGAATTATCCGAGCTTTCTTGACCAAACACAGAGGGATCATCATATAAATACGAGTATATACGTCGAATATAACGTTTTTATTGGTTTCATATATAAATTGTATTCACTTTTATTTTTAATATTTTGTTAACTTCTTTAAAAGGTCTTATATCTTTAATATTTTCTGTTTTGGCCTTCAAGTAAATAGGAATAAAATTATTGCATAAATGAGAGATCTAATGCTTTAAGCACATTCACGACAGCAGGCTACCGGATACATGGCTGCAAGTGCCGCCAGCAGCAATTGTCGCCGCGTAGTCAGCTTTTTAATTATTTTGAACGCAGCAGCTACAACGTAAACATTTAATTTCAGTGCTGCCAATTTCATATCTAAAAATAAAAGTGCTTACTCTAAATCTATTTATGGTCTTTGCACTTTTAATAAATACTTGTACATTATGATGCCTTTTTTTACTATGGAACTATAAAAATGAGTATATAAGTTAATTTATTTCTTGTATCCCATTTTCAAAGTGCCCTAACCCACGTCTTTTACCGATAACGGCTCCCAAGTATATAACAAATTAAAGATTAACTGCTGTGTTCAAAAAAATTGATGTGTACTTCAAGTGTGCTTCAAAGTAAAAATTTCATAGAAAATTTATTTTAAAGTGTTGATCAAGTCTACTTTTTTTGTGAATACTGCTGTAAGTATCGTTGCATCGGCTAATTTTTGAAGTGATGGAGTTCTTACTTGATAAGTCAGATACAAAATTTAAAAATTTTATAACACATTCCTCCTTAATTTTGAAAGACCTATTTCCTTATGCACTTTTTATTTTCAACATTTTTCATATTCTTGACTAGTTAAAAAAATTTGTTAAACGTTTATTTATTTAAGACTTTTCATTGTATTGGCAGCACTAATCTGGTTATTGTCGCCTATGAAAATAGAAAATAGTTTAATTTGACTACAACCACAAAAGTAGCACGGACAACAACCTGTTGTGTAGTCGTGAAAATATTCACTCCCATATAAACACATGTATTCTATTTTTGACAGCTTGTAGTCGGTAGCCTGCTGTCTTGAATGTGTTTAATGCTACAACTTGAAAAAGTAGTTTCATTACTTAAAAAAAATGAGGCCGTAAATTTTGAAAAATAAAAAGTACAGGATTCTTTTAACCGAATAGATTTCACTTAAACGAAATTCGTTTTTTTGTAAATCTCGTATAAACAGAATAATATGCTCGTAAATTTTAAATTTCGCTTAAGTGATTTCTATTATACATGAAAATCTGTTTTATATGCATAAAGCGGACCATCCGTTATACAATATAATTGTATGTATATATTAATCGTGATATTATTTCCATTTTGGCCTATATTATGCAATAAGTGGCACAATTTTTTCAAATAAAATATGGCGCAATTTGGTTACAATAAAAAGTGAACATAACCTATAAGCATATGGCCTAGTATATTGCGAGGTTACATTTATTAAAAATTTTTGTTCAATTTAAAATAAAAGTATTTATTGCTAATTAATTATAAATAAGAATGTTTTTATTGACATGAGTGATGAAGAAGAGGCAATATTGTACAATATTGCCAACACATTTCACAGTATATATTGCACTTCTTTTGGTTTGTACAATAAAAATCAAAAGTTTCTTGATTTCTGTCAATATATTGTGCCACCTTTGAATATGACATACACATTGGCGATATGATTGTGCAATACGAAAAATTGCACAGTTGTATTGCAAGTGGGTGGGCCGCTTAACCCACTCGCTATGAAATTATAATTGATATAAAGAATTAAGGCCTCATTCATAAAATATATTTGATGCTTATAAAATTCTTATTTGCCAATTTTAGTATAGAATTAACATATAACAATGTTATAAGCATGACATATTTTTTATGAATTAAGCCTTTAATGTGTAAAACAAAGTGAAGTTTTCACTTTCTGTGACAAATTTACAAAATAGTATTTCAAGCATAATGAATTTCAAAAGAAAGAATTGAGTGCTAAAAATTAAACTTTGAATCACTATAAGCGATAGGAAAATTAAAAAAGTTAAGATTCATTACGATTATATGATTTTGTACCGTGTATTACAACCAGTTTTTCCCCATTGTCCATCTGTGGCATATAATAAATTTCATACATTCAATTACGCACTATTTTTAATCAACCACTCATTAAAACAACAATGTATTTATTATCTGCTCACGCGACTTTAAAGTTACACTAACAACAATGCGAATACAAATATTTGTTTACAAAAACAATTACATGCACATGAAACTGAAACTGAAAAAGCAAAACAAAGAGACAATTATGAAAATACACTAACAAATTGTGATGCAATCTTGATGGCACGATTTGTTTTGCAAAAATAAAACCAATTGAAGTTAAATATTGGAAATAAGTACTTTACTTTACAATATACTGTATTTAATATATTTAGAACTTGTTTATTTTTAGAATAAAACTCCTCTTTAAGGGCTTATATACAGACACACATGTACTTACATGCACAAATAGGTATGTTTTTAATTTTTGCTCTGGATGCTGTGGCTCCAGCCATCTCTTCGTAATAACGTACACACACAATTATGTACTTAAGTGCTTACTTGTGGCACTTTCTAATTCATATTAATTCCACTATATACACCCATTTTAATATTAATTATTTCAATATTAACACACATCGACTACCGAAATTAAACTAACCACTAGTTCAAAGATACAAATGTCAACTGGAAGAAAGAAATCATACACCCAAAAGTGTTGCCAGAGTAGAATATGTTAAAATTCCACTTTTCAAAATGATAGCTACATATTATACTCTCCAAAAAAGAATATGGAAGATCACGCATGGAAAACATGATACAATTGTACTGTTTTTGGTACAACTAGACTTTGTTGGTACCGTGGTACTACCACGACTAATTTGGTACAATATCTCAATCAAAAGCCTACACCTAGTTCCTAAAAACGTTTTATGCTTGAAAATTTTTGTTAATTTCTCAGTGAATCAGTTAATAAACATAAAATATTTCTGTGAATTATACGGTTACATAATCACAGATTTTGTGTGAACTTTTTATTACATACAGTATTCCAGTCAGCACTTCATGAAATTTTCAGATCGTTTCTTACTCCTCTGCTTGTTCTATATATTAATTTTGTCGTTTCTTTTTGAAAATGATTGTTCTTTCGAGAGAAAACGGTTCTTTAGACCCGAATCTTTCAAAATAGTGTCTTATGTCTCATATTTCTGCCAAATTATGGCTCATTTAAGTAACGGACTTGAATTTTTCGCAACTGAAACATTTTTCATCGTTAGGCTGCCTTATATTTGATTCAAAAACAATCACCTTGAAAAAGGGTATAATAATTGATTTCCAAATACCGAAAAAGTTTTCAATCAATGTCTCGTTGCCCAAATTTTAAACTACCAAAAAATTTATTATCTTAAATTGTATGGCTTTTTGAATAAAATATAATCAACTGATTCCTAGATTTTTATGTATATAATAATTTTTTGTTGTATACTTGTGTAGAGAAGTTTTTGAATTTATATTTATAGAAAAAAAATGGTACCGTCATGGTATGAAAAGTACATTTTATTTAGTTAATTGGTACAAAATCAAAATAGCCCTTTTCCATCCCTGTGGAAGATATATTCACTTTGTCATTCCGTTTGTAACGCAGATCCCATAAAGTATATATATTCTTGAACAGTGATTAAATCTAAGACGATCTGAACATGTCCGTCCGTCCCTCGGTGGAAATCACGATTCAGTCCAAACGAAAAGAGCCAGACTCTTAAAATTTAGTATAAATATATCTTGAAGGATAGCACAGGATAGGTTCGGAGATGGGCTAAATCGGGCAAGAGGGAAAAAAGTTCCCCTAAGAAGAACTAAACCAACATCTAAAAAACCACATAATTTTTAAAGCTTTTTGTAATTTTGTTAAGCAACTGATATATTTTTATGTCAAATACGGTCCAACGGGTTAAACTTGGAGCCACAAAATAAAATAAATTTTGGACCCCGCCCTCTTTAGTGGGCTTTATTATATGCAAAAATAGTGTAAACATATAACAAATTGTTTTACTTTAGCCCGCATTCCTTAAAAATAAAATTTATAAGCTTTAATAACGAAGCTGAGACGTAACCTGGTACTACTCTGCCTTACCCCCTCCTCCCCCTTTGCCCCTTAAAGGACCCTATAAAAAATAAATACATATTTGAATTTTGTATATAATTATCCCAAGCATTTATTTTTAGAGTTTTATGACTACCGATTACTGCCCTACCCCCTCCTCCCCCTTTCCCCCTAAATGACCCTACCAAAAAAAAATTTTAATTTTGTATGCAATTATCCCAAGCATTTATTTTTAGAGTTTTATGACAAAGGTGAAATGAGTCCCCCACAGACCTTGCCAGAGCTACCCCGCCAAAATACAATTTTAATACTCTCCAAAAAGAATTGAACGCCATAAAGTATATATATTCTTAATCAGTGATGAAGTTTATGTGGGTGCTGTTGGCTGAACTAGTAGAACACGAGACTACGAAGCGGAGGGTCGTGAGTTCCAGCCTGCGCTGAGTCATGAAATATTGTGTTGAGTTCTTCTGAACAGCGTTAGTGCGTGGTTGTGTTAGTTGTTGCCAGCCTGTTTCAATGATGAACACATAGTCACTGATCACTGAACATAATTGGCAGCGGCTGACACTATCATGTACTAAAAGCAGAGTAACAGCACCCACCTTCGTCGGCCCTGTAGCAAAAATTAGCCGGCGGAGTAAAAAATAGGTTGAAATAGCTACAAAAACAAAAAAAAACTATCTTCTCATCTTTCCTAATCTGTCCCCTCAGTACTATCCCCTAGTTTTCAGTTCCGGCGCATTGCACTGCATATGTAGGGGTCATCCCGTGAGTGCTGGTCCTATTCCTAAAAAAAAAAAGTATATATATTCTTGATCAGTGATGAAGTCTAAGACGATCTAGCAATGTCCATACGTCCGTCTGTGGAAAACATGACATAGTTTATCTTTGGACCCCGCACCCTTTAGTGGGCGTTATTATATGCCAAAAAATAGTGTGAAAATTTAACAAATCGTATAACTTAAGCCTGCATTCCTTAAAAACAACCGTTTTAAGCTTTTATGACGAAGCCGAGACGTAACCTGATCCTTGTCTGTCCTACCCCCTCTTCCTCTTTTGCATATAAAAAAAATTTTACACTTTATTATCCTGAAAATTTATATTTAGTGTTTTCTGGCAAAGGTGAAATGTATCCAGCCACCGCCCTTCCCGGTGTGACCTTGTATAGAATTTTAAAAATGGGCACAGAAATGTCTTAAAGGAGTCTGACACTGCAGGTTAAACATTTTTAACTTATCACAGTCCTCTTTTTGCACGTTGATATAAAATATTAAATACGCACGTTTTTATGCTGACGCAAAGGTGTCTTATGACGTTCTCTTTTCTGGAAAATATGTAACCTTTTGTCACTTTTTATTCTAAAAACAAACGCAATTAGGCACAATTTTAAAGTAAAGCACATTTTCATAAGGGATGGTAGTTCAATTTCCAATAAATTCACTTTTTTCAAATGCCATAATGTTACCATTTTCCATTGAAAAGTGGAAAAAATGTAGCATTATTTTTTAGAAAAGAAAACAACATTAGTCATTCTTCCAAAACACATTGGAAACGACCGCATTACAACAAGCTTTTTTCCTGTTCACTTAAGCCAAAATGTTATAGAAATTTAAATTTTAATAAGAATAAAAACAGAGTTTTTATTTACTAAATATTTGGAGGGTATTTAAGATTTGACCCGGTCGAATATAACGTTTTCTCTTGTTTCACAGCATTTTGTACTATTAATAGACAGAGGGAGGTAAGTGTATTGTTTATACGTTTAGAGTATTAAAATATTATTAGTCATGCATACAAGTACGTAAGTTTGATTAAATATGTTTGTGCATTTAATATGATAAGGGTAGAAGACCAAATACATATATATAGATAGATATGTATATGTTTGTATGCAAGTGTATTTGTTTGTATAAAAAATTTGCAAAACATATTAAAGTCATTCAGACAAAAGTGTTAAAACCCTTTACGAAGGGGCAAAATAAAAACATCCCAAATAAAAGCCTTCAAATCACACCCACTTTAATCGCATAACACGGTTCTCTACACCCACCCAACAACACCCACACAACTATACAACAACAAGAAATATTTGCACTCATACAAGTGTAAAATTGTAAGTATTACTTCCTTTTTAATTTTCAAATTTAATATGGCATCATTGAGAGAGCGAAATCCACACGGAGCAGCAACAACAACAACAACAATGGGAACAACAACGGGGATTAAAATCTACCAATTATAGGGGAGTGAGTGTATGTGTGAAAGTGAGTTCTCATCATCTCATCACCAGCAGACACCTTCTGTCGGCAGCAAGGCAAAATCCAAAAGAAAGAAAAAAATCAAATAATTACAAAAACAAGGCAAGTATAAACATTATATCCAACCACTTGGGCTTAAGTATACACACAAGCATGCACTGGTATGAATGCAAGTGCATATATGTGCATGTGTGTATGTTGGATGCTTTGTAAACTTTATGCGTTTTTTTTCTGCATGTTCTTGTTCTCTACTCTTTTACAATACCTATAATAAATATTTAAAATTTTTTTTTTTGTAATTTTTAAAACAAAATCTTTATAAAAATTCAGCAGTTGTTGTTTTGTTATCGTTTAATGTATGAAAAAGTGTAGAAAAAATATACAAAAATGCTTGATGTTGTTGCTGGCTTTTTTGTATTCAAACACATTTTACTTTGCGCTGTAATAAGTCTGTCATTGTTGTTGCTTTTATTACTATTTGTTTAATTATTTCTTGGGTTTTTGTCAATACAGCAACAAAAGTAACAAAAATATCTTAATATATTATTTTTAGTGGCAAATGAGCGTGATTTTTTTTTCATTACAAAAAAAAAACACAGAAACATTCGGAGGGTTTTGCTTTTTGGTTGCTACTTCTTATTATTTTATTTCACTTCCACTTCGTTTGCCTTCTTTAGATTTCATATTCTTTGTCTTGTATGGTTTCAATATTTTTTCTTTTTATCGATGTACTGGGTGATTTTTTTAAGGCTTTCGGATTTGATTTTATATAAAACACATAAGATTTAGAGAAATTTATGGAATCTATATTTGAGTCAATAGAACGATCTACAGTGATAATAAATATTGTCCGCGGCTATGCCTTAAGTTTTCCATATACTAATTTTTACATACTCTCTACAGCATATTGGCTGGTATCCCACTACATAATAAATTCTTCAATATTGGCTTTCAGTATGTCAACCGTTGCAGCCATCTCCCCACACACGTGCGCCAAAAAAGTCTAAATTCATTAAATCGCACGATCTACACGGCCAATTGATTGGCCCCAAAAGTGAAATAAACTGTTCAGCGAACTCGTCTATTAATTGGGCCATTGCTTCTTATGCTGTGGGGCATGCAGCACAGTCTAGTTGAAAGCATATATCAAGCAAGTCTAATAACGAAATTATCGCATTCAATATCGATCGAAATTTCAATGAAATTGAAATACAAATTTCGATCGATAACGAATGCCGTAATTTACCCCCATCTTTTCTATTTTAGAAAAAAAAAATGTTTAATCATCTCACGGTAGCTTTCGCCATTCACAGTAACGTTCCTGCCTTGATCGGTTTTGAGAAAGTACAGACCAATGATGCCACCAGCTCTTAATCCTCACCAAACAGTGCATTTTACGGCATGCATTGGCAGTTCCAATAATACATCTGGCTACTTTCGCCCCAAATACACAATTTAGGATATTCACGTACCTATTCAGTCAGAAATGAGCACGAGGCACTTTCTTAATCGATCATGAATTTTAATAATAAGATAAAATTCAAAAATCTGCCAACGTTGTTCGTTTTTAAGTCGACTCATGTTTAAATTATAGACCAAACTGAACATGTTCCACGAAAACAGCTGTTCTGACAAAAACAGTGTTGCCAGAAAGAAAGTTTCCACTAAATCACCCGTTATATATATATATTTTTTTTAAGCCAACAAAAACAAAAAAATAAATACCATAATCATCACTTCCATAACCACCACTGACTGCCACCACCAACAGTGGCTGACATTCTTGTATGCATGATTGTAGGTCTGGACGAGTTGTACATTTTTGCTTACATACATACACACAGGCAGACATATGGTGTCGTCTTTCACTACTGGGAGTTTATACCAGCAACAAAGTGGACAAATAGTAAGAAATTTATTTTATTTTTTTTTTTTTATTTAAAAGAACAACAGCAGTAATAAAAATTTTAAGTAGAATTTCCAGATTTGGAGGGAGATAATTTTGTTAGATCGCATGCATTTATTGAAACTCAAATTTATTGTATATTAAGAATGTAAATTTGATGTTAATAGACTAAATAGGTTTGTATGGGTATGTACATAATTTGTATGTATGCATATGGGAATGTAAAATATGTAACTAAATGACAATAACAGCACAACTATGTAAATATTTAATGAGATGGAATGTCTCCTCTTCAAACGCTTTACTATTTGATAAAGTATTTTAAAGGTCAAAATATTGAGTTGTTTATGTATTTGTATTTGTATGTACTTATATTAATTAATGTTTTCGCTAATAACTTTAATTTCTTCTTATACGAGTATAAGTAATTATTTACTTACATAAAAATCCTTTGTAGCGTAACTGGACCCGTAGCCGGCGGTTTGGTACTGAGTTCAGGGTTGTGAACTAGTTTCTTGAATTAAAAACACCTTAAATAAAATATAAATAGTAAATTAAACTCAATTTTATGTTTTAGGTCTTTATTTTATAGGTATACGGTTTGAACAAATTTGAGGTTAGGAAGTAAATTGGCTGTCAAATGATGAAATGTCAACATAGAATTAAAAACACCTTAAATAAAATATAAATAGTAAATTAAACTCAATTTTAAGTTTTAGGTCTTTATTTTATAGGTATACGGTTTGAACAAATTTGAGGTTAGGAAGTAAATTGGCTGTCAAATGATGAAATGTCAACAATTGTCTGTAGTGATGGAACCACAGGCGCTGTACAGCGAAGTGTCTGGAATATTAACTTGTCTGGCAATGCTCAAAAATTGGGCATTGCCAGATTTACTCTGGGCAAAGTTTTCCATAAAGATCTTCAGCTTCATGCTTATAAAGTTCAACTCGGAATTAAAGCATTTAAAAACAAGTAAAAGTGCTGTATACGATACCAATTTTGTTTTTCCTGAATTATAAAATAGTTTTAATTAGTAAAACAACAAACGTTAGTTGCCTTTTTGGTTACTTTTATGTATAAAAAAAAATTCAATTTCCCAACCCTGGAAGCGAAATTTTAGTTTTGTTTTTCTTTTTTTTACCAATGCAATTTTTTATTAGGCATAAAGTTTTTTTATTTAAGAAAAACTTTCATGTACTACAAAATATTGCATGTACCACAAAACAAAACTTTAAATTTCCCAACCCTGGAAGCGAAATCTTAATTTTTTTTCTTTTTACTTTCCAATGCTACTCTTCATGACCCAGAAAGTAGTTTTATTTTAAAAAAAATTTAAATTTTTAACCATTTTGGTCACTATAAAATATTGCACTTGTCCAACCCTGGATTCAAAATTTTGTTTTTTTTTTAATTGTTGATACCAATTTTGTTCTTTCTAAATTATAAAACAGTTTTAGTTAGCAAAAAAACAAAAACAAAAAAAACAACGTCATTTGCCTTTTTGGTTACTTTTATGTATAAACAAAAAATTAAATTTCCCAAGCCTGGAAGCGAAATTTAATTTTTTTTCACCAACGCAAATCTTCATGACTTATAAAGTGGTTTTATTTAAGAAAAACTTAAAATTTGTAACCATTTTGGTCACTTTCATCTACTATAAAATATTGCAGGTACCAAAAAATAACTTTCAATTTGCCATTCCTGGAAAATAATTTTTATTTTTTTTTTTAAATACACATTTGAGGCTTCCCAAAGTATGAAATAGGTTTAATTTGCAAAAAAACAAAAAATATTGTCTTTTGGTATTAATTTTGCGTCGAGAAATAGGTGTAAGCTTCCCAGCCCTGGAATCGTATTTTTTTGAATTTCAATACCACTCTATTTAAGTTCACTTCCAATCCATCAGTCCAAGAAGGAAGTCTCTAGCTCTTCTGGGGGGTTGGGAAAACCATGTACAGACAGACGGACATCGCTCAATTGTCATCGCTATTCATAAGGATCCAGAGTTGTATATATACTTTATACTTTGAAATCGAAGATATTACACATGGAATGCCAAACCTGTATATACCGTTTCACTTTTTTGTGAAGGGTATAAAAATCATCTTTAGTGATTAGGCCCATTTTCAATTAGGTGATTATGTAAACAAAGTTGTCGCATACGAGGCTTATAAAATTCACAAACAGTCGTCGAAAAACCATTACATTCAAAGGAATGTGACCGTACGGTGCGGTTTATAGTCAGGCGGCATCATAGGCCCGTATTTCTTCGAAAATGAGCAAGGAAACGCCGTCATTCTCTGCTCTACCAAACGCTGATTTTTGGGGGGCTACAATTCGCTAATGTCGACATCAGTGATCTTTACCTGGCCAACCAATTCAGCTATTGCATGAAAAATTTTCCGGTCGCGTAATTTCCCGATTTGGCGATATTAATTAGTCTCCTCATTCTTGTGACTTAACGCCGCTGGATTATTTTCCCTGGCTCCATTTGAAAGACCGACAAACCACAAACAACTGACGCTCTGAAAGATGAAATTTGGCGTTACATTGACGAAATAAGCGAAGCCTTGTTGCAAAATGTGGTTTAAAATTTTGTGAAAATGGGGGACACCTGCCGAAGTACTAGAGGAGGACATTTACCCGTCATCATATTCCGTTATTAATTCCCTTATTTCTAGTTTACATGGGTATCATTAAGACTGAATTTGTCAAAAAAAAAGTGAGTTTTTAAGCCAATTTAATTCCTAACTCCAAATTTGCCCAACCCTTACATTCCAATTTATTTCGAGAGTCTTGTGCGACAAGAGACAAATTTTAAAGTTCTAAATAAAAATGGCATTTTTCGAAAATTGTACAAATTTTTATTTTATTTTTATAGCAACTGCGTAATTGCAAATGTGTTATTTCCCTATCAGCTGACCGAGTTTTCAAATAGCACACCGCATTGTTACGGGTTGCGCACAACAGCCATGTTTCTTTGTGCTATTATTTTATGACACTTGACTTTTGAATACCCCAAATATTTTTTATTTATTTTTTATTTTTTGCTTTCATTTCAAAGTATATTTGTTCTAAGTAATTGTAAAAAAGCAACGTGTATTATAAAATTTATTAATTAAAAAAAAATACATCAAAGTAAAAAAATAGTTACATATAAGCAAAGTATATACATACATGCACAGACTTAGGGTTATTACCGGAGTGTTGGTCCGAATTCCAAAAAAAGTTAATAACACACTTTTTTCATCAGAAAGGAAACATTCTGCCTCATAGTCACGACTGAGTGATGTATCGAACGCAGGACCTTCGTCTTCGTGTTGTGGGCGTTGCATTTGCCAACAAAATATATGCGGCAAAATCCCAGAGAATTTCACCTGCCAAATGCCTTCCTTAAAGAGGATATTTTAGCCATGATAAAGGGTGATATTCTAGTAACTTTCTTTTTTCCAATACTGCTTTTGGCAGCTCAGCTGTTTTCGTGTAACATGTTACTATTAAACATGTTCAGTTTAGTCTATAATTTAACCAGGAATCGCTGCACAAGCGAAGAACGCCTGCAGATTATTGAATTTTATAATCAAAATTCATGATCCGTTAGGAAAGTGCCTCGTGCTCATATCTGGTTGAATGGATACGTGATTAAACAAACTTGCCGTATTTGGCGAGAAAGCAAGACCGTTATTGTGAATGAATGGCGAGAGCTACAACCCAAAATAGAAGAGCTGGATTGGGCATGTAGATGTATCAAGTCGGAGCCACATGCCCCACAGCACGCCAAGCAATGGCCCGATTGAGAGGAGAGTTCGGGGAACAGTTTGTTTCACTTCAGTTGCCTTTAGACTATTTTTGGAGAGGCCATGTTAAGGTTCATATCTATAGGAACAAGCCGGCAACGTTTGACACACTAGAAGCCAATATAGAAGAATTTATTCGCGAGATACCGTCCAGGATGTTGGAGAGATTATGCCAAAAATTACCCAGTGAATGAATTATTTGAGGCGTAGCCGCTGTCAATACGTACATGATATCATTTTTATACCCTCCAAAAAAAGAGTAAGGAGGGTATATTCACTTTGTCATTCCATTTGTAACGCAGCGAAATATCCATCTGAGACCGCATAAAGTATATACGAGTATATTCTTGATCAGTGATGAAATCTAAGACGATCTGAGCACATCCGTCTGTCCGTCCATGTGTGGAAATCACGATTCAGTCTAAACGAAGAGAGCCAGACTCTTGAAATTTGGTATAAATATATATTGCAGGATAGCACAGGTTAAGTTCGGAAACGGGCTGAATCGGTCAAGAGGGGAATAAGTTCCCTCAAGAAGAACTAAACCAACTTCTAAAAAGCAGCATAATTTTTAAAGTTTTTCTGGTAATTTTGCTAAACAAATCATATATTTTTATGTCAAAGAAGGTCCAAAAAATAAAATAAAAATATGTTTGGACCCCGCCTCCTTTCGTGGGCGTTGTTATATGCAAAAATAGTGTAAAAAGTTAACAAATTGTATTATTTAAGCCAACATCCCTTAAAAATAAGATTTTTAAACTTTAATGACGAAGCCGACTACTACTCTACTCTCTGACCTACTCCTATGCGCTACCCCTCCTCCCCCTGTGCCCCAAAATGACCCTATAAAAAAATGTTAATAAATTTTACATTTAATTATTCCGAACATTTATTTTTGAAGTTTTATGGCAAAGGGGTAATATCTCCCCCACGGCTCTTGCCAGAGAGACCCCGTCAAAATACAGTTTTAATACCCTCCAAAAAGAATTGGACCCCATAAAGTATATGTATATAGATATTCTTGATAAATGATGAAGTCTGAGACGATCTAGCAATACCCATACGGTCGTCTGTGGAAAACATGATATAGTCTATTGTTGGACCCCGCCCCCTTTAGTGGGAGTTTACGTTCGATATTATATGTATGAAAAAATATTGTAAATATTGAACAATTTGTATTCCTTAAGCCTATAAGAATCTGGGATGTTCTCTGATTAAGCAGGGGTGAAACGTCTCCCCCAACGGCCCTTCCCGGAATGACTCTGTCAAAATAGAGATTTAAAATTGGGTACAGGAACTCTGTCCCACCAAGTTAAACATATTAAATTTACTTTCTAACTATTTGGAGCGTATTTAAGATTCGACCCGATCGAATATAACGTTTTTACTTATTTAACATGGAATTATATACATAGATCATTTTATTGACCCAAATAAAAACTTCATAAGTTTCTCTAAATTTTATGTGTGTGTGTTTTTTTCAAATCCATAATTTGAAATATGCACATGAGAAACTTCTTGCCTGAATTGAAACATTGGCGAACGCCATGTGGCTTAAGAGGCGTCACAGTTCAAACAAAACAATTGTTCAAGTTCAAATTTAAGGTGTTAATATTAAACAAATATGTTATTAACCTGGCCTTTATTTACATACATACGAGTACATGCATGCACATGCATGTTAGCCTCTTTTTAATAGACTGACTCACATCAAGAGAATTTATTTGCTAGTTCCGCACAACAATTTGTTCGAATTACGTGACACAATCTGCAGGCGTTAAGTTTTAACAACAGCGCTGTTGACCTCGACGGTTATAAGTTTGAATGAAATACTCACTAAATTCAATTTAGTTTTAAATTTTTTATGTTAATTTCGAATACTAAACATGATAATGACGAATCGCTTACAATAGACATTAAAACGATTCAAAATAAACGAAAGTTTTTTTGTTTAATTTTTTTTCCATTCTTGTTGTTACACCCCTCCGAATCGTCGGCAAAATATTTTGTTGTCTTATGGTACGAGTATGTGGCAACATTTTCATTTTTATTTAACTTTAATTCTTGTTTTCAAATTAAGTTTAAACACAAAAAAAAAGAAACCAAACCAAATGAAAGACTGGTGAAAAAACAGCAAACTTTTGATTTCATTTTTGTACGTGTGCACTGCCAAATTTCGATACAATATTCTACAGTTAATATCCACTATTATACATTCATGGGTTTGTCTGCATGGGTCTGTCACAGTGTCTCGCTTGTTTTGGTTCAATGCACAGTGGTATACAGCGACAGGGCCAGTCTCCGTCCTTGACTAGACATTGTGTTGCTTTACCTGTCATACAATCAAAACTTAATGCCACTTCACGTTACAAGTGCCAGTATTTCTACCTTAAATATTGTCGTGAAGTCTACGAAATTCGTTTTGTGGAGAGTAACGCTGTCACCACTTTCGTACTCCATCTGCTGATAATTATCAGTGAAGTCTGACAGCAAAAGCAGCTGATTGCTTACCAAAATTCAGTTTCAGACATCATAGAGTCCAGTTCCATTGGCATAAAGGTCGGGAGGAAATACCATAGCAGAGCACTGACTCATTTGTGCTTAAATACCCTCCAAATATTTACTAAGTAAATTTAAAATGTTTAACTTGGTGGGACAGAGTTCCTTTAGGACATCTCTGTACCCAATTTTAAATCTCTATTTTGACAGAGTCATTCCGGGAGGGGCAGTGGGGGAGACATTCCACCTCTGCAAGATCAGAGAACATCTCAGCTTCTTATCAGCTTAAGGAATACAAATTGTTCAATATTTACAATATTTTTGCTTATAATATCTACGCCCACTTAAGGGGGCGGAGTTCAAAAATAGACTATATCGTGTTTTCCACAGATGGACATATGGGATTTGCTAGATCGTCTTGGACTTCATCACTGATCAAGAATATATATGTATATATACATTATAGGGTGCAATTCTTTTTGGGGGGTGTTAAAACTGTATTTTGTCGGGGTCTCTCTGGCAAGGGCCGTGGGGAAGACATTTCACCTTTGCCATAAAACTCTAAAAATAAATGCTTGGGATAATTATATACAAAATTTATATATTTTTTTTTGATAGGGTCATTTAGGGGGGAAAGGGGGTAGGCCAGAAACATGCAGTCATAAAACTCTACAAATAAATGCTTGGGATGATTACATACAAAATAAATTTTTTTTTTTTGTTGATATAGTCATTTAAGAGGTGAAGAGGGAGGAGGGGTTTGGGCAAAGGAGTACCTTAAAAATGTTATTTTTAAGGAATGTAGGCTTAAATAATACAATTAGTAAAATATTTACACTATTTTTTGGCATATAATAACGCCCACTAAAGGGTGCGGGGTCCAAAGATAGACTATATCATGTTTTCCACAGACGGACGTATGGGCATTGCTAGATCGTCTTAGATTTCATTACTGATCAAAAATATATAAACTATATGGGATCCAATTCTTTTTGGAGGGTATTAAAATTGTTTTTTTGGCGGGGTAGCTCTGGTAGGTCTGTGGGGGACTCATTTCACCTTTCTCATAAAACTCTAAAAATAAATGCTTGGGATAATTGTATACAAAATTAAAATCGTTTTTTTTTGGTAGGGTCATTTAGGGGGCAAAGGGGGAGGAGGAGGTAGGGCAGAAATCAGCAGTCATAAAACTCCAAAAATAAATGCTTGGGATAAGTATATACAAAATTCAAATTTGTATTTATTTTTTATAGGGTCCTTTAAGGGGCAAGGGTGGAGGAGGGGGTAAGGCAGAGTAGTACCAGGTTACGGCTCAGCTTCGTCATTAAAGCTTAAAAATTTTATTTTTAAAGAATGCGGGCTTAACTAAAAAAAATTTGTTAAATTTTTAGACTATTTTTGCATATAATAACGCCCACTAAAAAGGGCGGGGTCCAATTTTTTTTTTATTTTATCGCTCCAAGTTTAACGCGTTGGACCGTCTTTGACATAAAAATATATCATATTCTTAACAAAATTACAAAAAGAAAAACTTTAAAAATTATGTTTTTTTTAGAGGTTGGTTTAGTTCTTCTTAGGGGAACTTTTTTCCCTCTGGCTTTATTTAGCCCATTTATGAACTTGACCTGTTATATCCTTCAAGATATATTTGTACCAAATTTCAAGAGTCTGGCTCTTTTCGTTTGGAATGAACCATGATTTCCACGGACGGAGGGACATGCTCAGATCCTCTTAGATTTCATCACTGATCAAGAATAATATACACTTTATGGGGTCTCAGATGGATATTTGACTGCGTTACAAACGCAATGACAAAGTGAATATAACTTCCAATTCTTTTTTGGAGGGTACAAAAAGCAAAAGAAACAAACTCACCATTGGCACAATTCAGTGTTATAATGATGAAGAGTGTGAAGCGCAAAATAAAAGAAATAAAAATAAAACTTCAGTTAAGCAATTGAATTAATTATAATTTTTTAAATGTTTTCAATCCGAGCGACAACAAAACGGTAAGCAGAAAATGAAATAACAAGAACAACAAAAGTAGCGAAAACGTTATAGTAGGAGCCAACAACAAAAGATCAAGAGACAAAAAAAATGAAATGTAAAGAAATCACAACATTAACATCAATTAAAAGACTTTTCCTTCGTTTTCCTTCAGTTCGGTCCGTTTGTGTTTTTTTTCTTCCACAGTCTCCCAGTTTATTATTCTACACTCTTTGGTATTTTATCTTTACACCTTTTTGAGTTTTTCAGTCACTTTTGATTAAAATTAATTGCATTATTTTGTGTTCGTTGCAGTGGTTGTTGTAATTTGTACAACATACCGAAATAATTGTAATAGCGTTGAACGTTTAAGAATTTTCTAAAAGATGATAAATGTTGTTTTGTTTTTATTTTTTCTTTTTTTAATAAAACAATTTTTAATTTTATTATAGAGCAGAATATTTCTCTATGGTCATACGAGTTTTTTTCTTCGGGTATCCAGCCGTTTGCCTTAAGTGCATACAAATGTTACGTCACAAGTAGAAGTGCTTATATTCGACTGTACTGAAATTTATACACCCCTCACCACCGTACATCTGGAGTATATATCGTACATGCATTCAGCGCAAACCCTGGAACCAAAATTCTTAAATTTTTCTGATTTTCATCAATTTATTCTTTCTAAAATATCAAATAGTTTTAAATACCCAAGAAGTAATAAATTTTATTTAATTACTTCGAAAATTTGCCAGCTCTGGGGCTGTATTTTGAGCTTTTCTGATTTCCCATACCAATTTCTTTCAAAAACAGCAAATATGTTTAATTTGTAAACAAAAAGTAAAAATTCGTTTCAGTTGACTATTTTTATGTACAAAAAAAAATGCAATTCTGCATTCGTTTAATTTTTCGGTTTTATTACTAATTTAATTTTTCTTGCATAATAAAATAGTTTCAATTAACAAAAACAAAAACTAGAAATTAAAGCAGGTTTGGTTACTTTTATGTACAAAAAAAAAATAATAATGCTTGCCCAACCCTGGAGTCGTCCTTTCGATTTTTTTGCACTTTTGATATCAATTTTAATCTTACTGAAGTATAAAATACTTTTAATACCAAATTGAAAATTGGTAGCCTTTTTGGTTACTTTTATGTGCCACAAATGTCCAACCCTGAATTCAAAAAAAATTTATGTGTCAAACCCTGGCATCGTTGACTTGATGTTGTTTGATTATTAAAACCAATTTAATTCTTTTTCAAGCATAAAATAGCTTTAATTATAACAATAAAAAATTGGTAGCCTTTTTGTTTACTTTTATGTACCAAAACAAGTTTCAATTTTCCAACCCTGGAATCGTAGTTTTGATTTTTTTTTTTCTCATTTCTAATAGCAATATTATTTTTTCTGAGGTATAAAATTGTTTTAATAAACAATAGCAAAAATTATTAGCCTTTTTGGTTACTTTTATGTACTAAAAAAGTTTAAATTGCCCAACCCTGGAATCTTGGTTTTAAATTTTTGAAATATTTAGTACCAATTTAATTCTTCCTGAAGTATGAAATAGTTCTAATTCGCACCAAAAAAAAGCAACAAAATTAGCCCTTTTGGTTACTTTTATGTATGAAAAATATTTCAATTGTCCAACCCTGCAATCGAAATTTTGATTTTGTTATAATTTTTAATACAAATTTATTTCTTCTTCAAGTACAAAATAGGTTTATTAACTTTCAAAGCAAACTATTTCCGACCATTTCCAAAACATCAGTTTAACACCGAAATCTCTAGCTCTTCATGAGGTCCTCGGAAAACCAATTTCACGTACAGACAGACAGACGGACATCGCTTATTCGACTTGCCTATTCATAAGGGCCGGCATTATATAAATTTTTGACAATGGCAAACCTATACACATATAACCTTTCGCCGTTTTTGGTAAAGGGTATAAAAACCTGATAATATAAGTTTTGTCCGAACTCACTCAAAGAAAAAGTTCGTACAACTTTAGACAGGAAATGAAAAATATTAATCTCTCATTTAATCTTAAAACTGCTCACATGCTGATATCTGGAACGCTTTTGGATGATTTTGTGTGAGTTCGGATTGTTTCGTTATGCTCCTGAATACATGAATATTTTTTATGTATAATTATACGGCTGAATTGAACAACTATTTTCTTCTAGAAACACTTTGACGGTGCCCCTAACTTCAATTCTCCTCGATATCGGGGTCCGAATCACATCATCTGATATCGATCGAAATTTCTATACAATTCTAATGGGAATTTCGGTCGAAATCGAACACCGCAAATATTTACCATCAAAGTCTTAAGCCTAGAGCCTGAGCAACACAAATATGAATTTTAATTAGAAAATAAAGTCGAATAAAATATATCAAACTAATTAATAAAGTATTTTGTAAAGTGAATTTATATTATTATTAATATTAGTTTTATTATTATTTAAATTTAGAAATTTAATCATTTTTCCTCATATTACCATTTTCTCTATTTCTTCACATTGAATTTCAAATCAATCAGCGTGTCTTCAGTTTGGGTTTTTTGCTATTTCGGTGCAAGATTCTTTAAGGGTGGATAATAAAATGCAACTGGCATTATTGCTTTTCTTGCCTCCTTTTCTCTTCTAATTATTTGAAATGTATTTTCACTATATGCTTGCAAGTGTTAAACAAAAAAGGTGCTTCCCTTCTCCTGCGCTTAGCATGACCGTTGTGACCACCTTCTTCAATATTTTATCACCTCTTTTCAATTATATAAATATCCACTTTTTATTATATTTTGCCATTTTTTATAAAATGGCGTTTTTTCAATTTGATGGTTTTAAACAAAATATGTATATCTTTTATTAAAATAAGGGTTTATTATTTTTAAATAATGGAAAGTGCAAAATGTGTTGTTTTCTTTTCTGAAAAAGTGCAATACTTTTAAATTTTTCGCACTTTTCAAGGAAAACAGTGAAGTTATTAGGAATTTGCCTAAGTTTTTGGTTTAAAACTGAATTTGATTGTATATTTTTCGAAAATATAAAAAAATTTAATATAAAAATGTGTTTGTAGAAACGAGAACAGCGTTAAAATAAATTGAATAATATATCTGCATGGAAATAGAAGATTTTGGTTTGGTAGCCCCTTTTACGGGATTGATCCTCTTTTCACAGCTAATATTTTTAAATACCCTTTAAGAAAATTGAAAATTTTGAAAAAATCAAAAAGTTATTGGTTTCACACCATTTTGAAAAAAATCGAGCAGGGAAAGCTCCCTGACTAGTCCTGAAAAGGTGTCATGGTGTTTGTATGTATGCCCTGCATGAGGATAAGCGTTAAATGTCTTTAAGCTACTGGTACTATTACTAGTATAGGAAGCACTAGCTCAAAAGGTGATTGGACATATACAGAAAAGTACTAGTACTTCAAGTAGTTCATTTGTAGACTGATTTGACTTGTAGAATTTCATATTACTTTTTGATCATGTTTTAAAGCGAATTGCTAATTGGCATTTTCATTTATTTTATTTTTAATTGTTACAATTTTTAAACAAATTCAAATTTGAAACAAAGAATAGCATTAGAACACTTTGCCACCTGCATATCAGTTTATTTATTCGATAATTAATTAAGCCGCAGTTTTCTTCTGTGTTAAAAAAGTGACATTTTAAAAACTAAATAATAGGAATTTTCCATTTCCTCTTATAAACTAAGAATTGATGAACCAAAAATTGCTTGTGAAGACAAAGATTTAACAAATTTCATTGTGTTTAAAAAACCAATAAATTTAGGAATTTTTTTATATATGAACCAGTTCTGAATGCAGAACTGATTATACTAGTATCCGACTAGAAGAAATTATACTAGTACTCATCTAGTACTAATATTACTAGTATCCCCCTAGTTACCATCTAGTACCAATGGTACTAGTAATTTTCCAAACACACTCAATGTTAATTTGAGCATGAACGTGGTATAGGAAAGTTCACAGTTGGGAACTAGTACTGGTGATTTTTGTACTAGTGCAATACTAATTTTATTCTAGTTCGATCTAATGGAGGGTGTTTTGTGTATGTGTGTGTCTGTGTGTGTGTGTGTAAGTACGTGAACCGTTTGTAACTTTTGAGAGGTTTGACCGCATTGAACCAAATTAGTTCAAAGAGTTCCACCACGCTCAGATTTCCTGGGAATTCGCACCGATAGATTTCTAAAATTTAAAAAAAAACTAAGAAAAATTTTTCCCTCGAAATTTTTCCCTTTTCCCTAAAATTGCAATCATGAAAAAATTCCTCGTGAATGATTTCACGCTAAAATTAAAATCCCCTTATCGTGAATGATTTTCTTCCGGCGAGTTTTTTCTCTTTTCCCTTTAATTTATTCACTTCGTTTTTGATGGGAAATAGAGTAGAAAATGTAAGAAGTTTCAATTATAATTCGAATAATAGATTTTCCAAATTTTATTTTAAAGGCAAGATTCGTTAATAAGACACAAACTGATATTCTTTGCAACAAATCAATAGCCTGCGTCTTTGTAAAACTTGTTGCTCCAATTCTAAACATTAAGAATATTTTTAATTTGTTTTGTCTGGTTTTCAAAATATATCGAAATTATTTCACTACTAAATATTTAGTCATACTATTTTTAATTATTTTTTTGTAAATTATTGCATAAACATAAATTTTTTAACACAAATTCTTTGATTTTTCATGTTGTTTTCGACTTCTTCTCTTTTTTTGCATTCACGGAGAAATGATAGCGGGAATAATTTCTCACAGGAGATTCACGATACCATTTTTCCCTTCGAGTGGAATAAAAATCTCATGTGAACACAAAAATTCCCCTTGTTGTTCACGATAGGGGTGAATGTGTTTTTTTAATAACTTTTAAATAGTTTTCCTGATGAATTTCATAAAGTAATGAGCTCTTGACATTCACAATCCATGTCTGTCAGTACTAACCGGGTCGTTTAAAATGTCTTGGGAGGAGCATGACTGAGACACACACCTTTCCATCAGCATAAAAGTAATTTACGTATTAATATTTTATATCAACGTGCAAATAAGGGACTGAGACAAGTTAAAAATGTTTAACCTGCTGGGTCAGAGTTCCTTTAAGACATTTTTGTGCCCAATTTTAAAACTCTATACATGGTCACTCTGGAAAGGGTCGTGAGGGGAGACATTTTACCTAAATCGTAATATGTTAAAACTAAAATTTTCGGGAAAGTTAGGTATTTGGGGCAAAGGGGGATGGAGGGGTAGGACAGGGTAAGATCAGAGAACATTTTACCTTCGTCGTAAAAGCTTATAAATTAAATGTTTATGGAATGTAGACTTAAGGAGTACAATTTGTTAAATATTTACACTATTTTTGCATATAATATGTAACCACAAAGCCCACTAAAGAGGGCGTGGTCCAAAAATAGACTATGTCGTGTTTTTCACAGACGGAGATATGGGCATTGCCAGATCGTCTTAGACTTCATCACTGATCCAGATAATATATACTTTATGGGATCCAATTCTTTTTGGAGGGTATCAAAACTGTATTTTGGCGGGGTCGCTCTGGCAAGGGCCTTGAAGGGGGAGACATTTCACCTTTGTCATAAAATTCTAAAAATAAATGTTTAGGATAATTATATACAAAATTAAAAAAAAAAAATTTTTGATAGGGTCATTCAGGGGGCGAAGGGGAAGGAGGGACTAGGGCAGAGGAGAACCAGGTTACGTCTCAGCTTCGTCATTAAAGCTTAAAAATGTTATTTTTAAGGAATGTGGGGTTAAGGTACACAATTTGTTAAATTTTTACACTATTTTTTTTGCATATAATAACGCCCACTAAAGGGGGCGTGGTCCAAACTTTTTTTATGGCTCCAAGTTAAAGGCGTTGGATCTTCTTTGAGATAAAAATATATCATTTGCTGAACAAAATTACAAAAAAAAACTTTATATCACAGGATGTTAATTTTTCCAACGGGCTGGGCTCTAAGTTCAAATCTCCGAAACTGCAAATAACTTTTTATTTTTATTTAATAAATGAATTTGTTCAAATTCTATTTATTTATATTAATGCTAGAGTTAATGTCGACGCCGTTGACGGCGTTTCAACGCTGAAAAAGTTGAAATAGATTGAACTTTTACGGCGTTGCAACGCCTTGAGATTAACTGCTTCTTACAATTTCATACGATTCAACTTTTTTTTGACATTTGACGCCGTCGACGACGTCGACATTAACTCTAGCATAAGAGTGGAATATTAAGAATTTGAACATATCGATTTATTAAATAAAAATAAAAAATAATTTGCAGTTACGGAGATTTGAACTTAGAGTTTGAAAAAATTAACATTCAACTAATAAAATAGAAATTCATACATAATTTTAAAAAAAGCTTTAAAAATTATGTTGCTTTTTAGAGGTTGGTTTAGTTCTTCTTAGGGAAAATGTTTTCCCTCTACACCGATTCAGCCTGTTCAGGTGCTGTTGGCTGAAGTAGTAGAACACGATACTATGAAGCGGATGGTCCTGAGTTCGAGCCCGCGCTGGGTCATGAAATATTGTGTTGGATTCTTCTGACCAGCATTTGTGCGTGGTTGTGTTAGTTGTTGCCAGCCTGTTTTAATGATGAAGGCATAGCCACTGGTCACTGAACATAATTGGCAGCGACTGACACGATCGTGTACTAAAAAGCAGAGTAGCAGCACCCACCTTCGTCGGCCCTATAGCAAAAGTTAGCCGTCGAAGTAAAAGGTTGAAATAGCTACAAAAAATTTCTATATTCTCATCTTTCCTAATCTGTGCCCTCGTTTTCAGTTCCGGCGCAATGCATTGCATATATAGGGGTCACCCCCTGAGTGCTGGTCCAAGACAAAAAAAAAAGAATTACGACCTTAACATGTGCTATCCTTCAAGATATATTTCTACCAAATTTCAATGGTATGGCACTTTTCATTTGGATTCCGTCCGTGATTTCCACACACAGACGGAAGTGGCTATCTCGTCTTAGATTTCATTATTGATCAAGAATATATGTGACAGCGCATAGAAAAAGGGACCTAAGGGTAAAAAAATCAATTTTTTTTTATTTATTTTATTTGATGTGGACAACATCAGAGCATCGAATAAGACCCATCCCATGCCCCAAAAGTGTTCCCTCCCAGAGATATGCGATGGTACACCAAAGATACACTTATTTAAATCTTTAAAATGACTCTCCTGAACAAAACCGGTTTTTACCCTTAGGTCCCTTTCTATTTTGCGCGTTACTTTAATAGGGTCTTAGAGGGACATTTCGTTGTGTTACACACAAAATGACAAAGTAAATATTCTCTACAATTCTTTTTTGAATTTGAATTTAAATTGAATTAAGTAAAATGGAGAACAAACAACTCATTGTGTCGACCTACGCCGTCAGCTAAAAAATGCTCATGACGGATTTGCTGTGTCTTGGTCCTTACGATAGATGTGCGGTTGAAATTATCGGAAAGTTGCAGGTATGGCCTTTAGAGGGCCTTTAGAGTCAACCGTTTTCCACTTATTTTTTTATACATATTTTTGAAGCATTTCAACGGCCACCCTGAGTGCGTTATGACTTTGCTAATGCTTCAGGTGGCACTCATACCATTTTGCTGTAATCCCTTTACAGCTGATACTCTTACAGACGGCAGGTTTGACAATAAACTCTGTATGGCGCGCAAAAAACAAATAGTATTCAAAATGGAAATTCAAAATCAGGAATTTATCTTAAGGTCTGCTTAAAAATGTTGTACAAGTTAAATTGTTTAGTTTACCTGTACGTCCGTCCATGCATATGAATATCTCAATCTGTGCTGTAGTGGCCTGTGTTGTTGTTGTAAACCTCAGAATTCATAAAACACATGTATTTTTTTGTTGGCCTGTTTAACCATCTGTGTATCTATCTGGCTGTTTGTTGGTGATTTTTGTTGCTTGGGTGTGTGTGTGTGTATTGTGGCATGTTTACTATGTTTTTGCTGTGTTGTTTAAGTGGCTGCTAATAAACCTGTATTATACAATTTGTTGACCTTAGAAGGTCACATTGGTGGTTAAAATAATATAGTACTAACGGAAATATTTTCATAATTGCTTTTGTTTGTTGAATTTTATTTTTTCTTTTCTTACGCTTCATTTTATTGCTGCTGAAGTCAAAATTTTAAGAAAGCTTTGTACGGTTGTATGTATGTATGTATGTCGATATGTTTGCTCAGCCATCAATCGCGTTGTTTAACATACGATGCCGAAGATAATAAAACAAAACACCACAATCAATCATATTTTTCATACTTATTGTTTTAATTTTCTAGTTACACTAGGTCATTTTTGTTCCAATTCCGAATGGTAATCAAATATAAAATAAATAAATAATTAATTATTAGAACTATTTGGAGTGCAACGAATCGCATGTACCCTGCACCCAGCAGAGAATAATTTATTTATTTTTTAATCTTGCACCAGCACTCAGGGGATGACCCCTACATATGCAGTGCAATGCGCCGGAACTAGGAAGGTGGGGATATAGAATTGAGGGGACAGATGAAGAAAGGTGAGAAGATGGAGAATTTTTTTTTTTGTAGCTATTTCAACCTTTTTTACTTCGCCGGCTAATTTTTTGCTACAATGCTGATGTAAATGAGCTATTCAATGTATTTTCATTTAACTAAATATTATTGAAACAAAAACAATTTTATTAGAATAGCGTGTTTTTTTAGAGTGTCACAACACCAGAGCAACTCGTGCAAATTATTGAAATTTTTTTATGAAAATAATTGATCTATTCGTCGAACTCATCGTGTACTTCTTCCTTCAGAGCGACTAATTCGAAGAAAAACTATTATAAAGTTTAGCGTCAGCACCTGTCCAGAAAGGACCTTATCTGACGATGTTCTCAACATAGTGTGAAATTGAGTGTTCACCACCACCCCCGTGCAACTCAGGGGCCACACCTAAGCGACCCTTGAGTCACCCACGTGGCAGTTTCTAGCACATGGTAGGGTAATGTTCCATACCCTAACACTTTGCTAGAGGTCGATTCTAGAAGATTTTAATTCTATGAGTCACGAAAGTATCCCAATAGAACCTCATTTGTTGATTCACAACAACACATAGATGTTCCTACTATCAGCCGGTCAGAAGTCCAACCAAAAACATCGGTCATCAGTCTTTATCTGAGAAATCTTCCACCAATTGGTGTCAACCACAAATCACCACGTGATCTCCCGAAGGAGACCTCACCAATATCCAGTCGCAGTAAACTGCGGGGCCAATACTGGATGCTGTGGTACCAGTTTAGACTACTGATGAAGCCTCAAAAGCCGAACCAGTGTAGGTTCTATAAAATTTCTATTGACATCAATTTCTGTTTTACCCAAACTCAGCTGCCCTTTCACCTATTGATTCTTACTCAGACTCGCAGGCGAACCTACTTCTTTTAGATTCTTATATACACATCCGTTCCACTGTTTCTAGAGATTGGGCAGTAGCATATAAGTTTTAAGCAAAAGTAATGTCTGAAAAGCCGAGTAACCCCTCTTAAGCAAACCATTATAGGTTTTAACTTTCTATTGACTTTGATTTTTAACTAAAATCAAGGCGTCCTTGTGCCTCCTTTCTTATTTCAAACTTGCGTAGGTGGCCGTCGTGCAAACTCCCTACTACTTTAGATCTCTTACAGTAGTCCAGCTAAGTTTCCTACTGGGACCTGTCCCGTATCCTATTCAGTAACTAGGCAGGTACTTATAAGTTTTATGGGTTACCAGCAAAAGTTCTGTTTGAGAAAACTATGTAACCCCCGAGAGCAAAACCCGTATAGGTTTTCAGCTCTCTATTGACTTCGGTCCTCTTACGGTACCAGGCGTCCTTAACCTTCTTTCTTACAACAGACTTCATAGGAACAAGCCTCTGCCAAATTTCTATGCGACCCTCATTCGGATGTGCTTCGGAGGATAGGGATTCCTACTTGCAGGGATCGTACTAGGGCGATATACTTTTCAGGAAGGTAGACCTACTACTTTTTAATATCTTATATGCCCTCCCGTTGCACTGCAACTTCAGGGATTGGGCAGGTAACATATTAGATTTTTATGGGTTAGCAGCCAAAGCCATGTCTGCAAAAACTGCATAACCCTTTACCCGGATCTGTGCTGGAGCGAGGTCTGACATCATAACCAAGCTCCCCAACTGCACCCCCGGGGTTAATTTCGAAGAACAATAGGTAATTTTCGGACCACACTAACTGTTACTGATAATGTGCATCCCGTGAGACGCCGAACAGAGCGCAACGGAAGAAGCTGTAGCCGCTGTACAGGAAAGCATTGAAGATGATCCTAATCAATCAATTCGTTGCCGTTCTCAGCAACTGGGGTTGTGCCCTTCCTCGTTATGGAAGATTTTTTTAGTTGTTGAAAATTGGCGTTCCAGATTGCGCCTTCTACGCGCCAGCCCTGGCGGCCACATGGCAGAAATCATATTTAAGCAATAATTTCATAAAATTTTTTTTTCCAATAAAGCCCGTTTCATTGATATTGAAAATATATTTCCTTGTTTTATTATGATTTATGGCGTTTTCTTTTCTAGAAAACATGTAACATTTTTTCACTTCTAATCGAAAATTTTGCATTTAAGCGGATCTTTAAAACAATAATATATTTACCTAAGAAATGGTAGATTAATTTGTAATAGATTTACTATTTCGAAATGGCATGATGGTGCACTTTTTCATTAAAAAGTGTAAAAAATGTAGCATTCTTTTCCAGAAAAGAAATCAACATTAAATAAATTATTAAAATTTTTAGTAAACTTGATATTAGGAAACAACAATATTTAGGGCCATTATTACAACTTAAAGTTAGTTAAAAGAAAGATTTTATCAGACGTATAAAAAGCTTTCCATTATTGCAAATTGCAATTTAACTTACCAGGTGGGATAAAATCCTACTTTTAACTAACTTTGAGTTGCAATAATGGCCCTTAGTCGGCTTAAGTTATTGCAATCTTTGCAATGAGATCTAATAAATTGTACTGTCGATTATTCACATGGTCTTAGATACCATTTCACACTGTCTTTGATATACACATTTTGGGTATTCACAGTTTGTGTGTGCTGTTTAGTCATATTGTCATAAAGTCATAATATTTTAGACCAGTTAAAAAGAGTTGTTGTTGTGCTGCATACAAAAGAGTCATAAAATAATAGCAGTCTGTCAGGTATGTTTTTGTTTTGTCATAAAATAGCTCTCGAGATCTGAGTCGAACGGCTGAAACTCTTTAGGCGAGACGGCGATAGTATATGTTTGCCGCCGTTATTTTTATATGATTCACGACTAAAAACTGGCCTGTCTGTACATTAAATCACATGTTTATGGCATAAAAAAATATTAAAAAAACTAAATGGCAAGAAATAAATATATACAAGTGAAAAATGTTTCTCGTTTAACTTGCGTAGCTGGCAGCCACTGAACGTTTTTCCGTGTGCCGCCGCAAAAAATATGTATTCAGCTCATATCAAGGCAGCATCTGTTTTGGTTTTTACATACAAATTCATTCAGTTATTCTTGTGCACCAGAAGACAAATTTCATAATTTTAAATAGAAAGGGAATTTTTAGACGATTCATCTTCAATTTTATTAATTTTCTTCTTCTTTGATAACAGCTAATGACAAACGAGTTGTTATCTTATCAGCTGATCGATGTTTGAAATAGCATACTAAGTTAGGACGGGTTGTTCACACTAGTCAGATTTTTCGTGCTATTATTTTATGACTTATGACTTCATGACTACAGTGTGAATCCCCAAATATATTTCATTACTGAACAAAAAAGTTTGTTTTATTTAGTTATTTTAATATTCCAAAAAAGTATACATTTTCCAGCTCTTTTTGGTTCTCTGATTGCTAATGCCAATGAATTTATTTAAAAAATGTCAAATATGTTTAATTTATAAATAAAAATAATATTGTATAATAGTGGATTATAAATAATATATTTTTAATTTATATACAAAAAGAAAAACAAATTGTTTCAGTTCGTTGCCAAAACAAAGTTTCAATTGTCCAAGCCTGGAATCGACTTTTTCATTTTTAATTAGAATTTAATTATTCCTAAAGAATAAAATAGGTGTCATTGCCAGAAATAAAAAATTAGGTTACTTTCACGACCAAAAAGACTTTAATTTGTCCAAACCTGGAATATATATTTTTGATTTTCAATACCAGTTTAATTTGTTCTGAAGTACAAAATAGTTTTAATAAACGAAAAATAAAAAATTTATAACTTATTGGATTACTTTCAGGACCAAAAAAAAGTTTCATTTGTTTAACCCTGGAATCGCCTTTTTAATTTTTAATATCAATTTAATTTTTCCTGAAGTACAAAATAGTTTTAAAGAACAAAAAAATCAGAAATTAGTGACCTATTTGGTTAATTTTATGTACCAAAATAGATTTCAGTTCCACAACCCTGGAATCGTTTTTTTATTATATTTTTTTTTTAATATTTTTCATGTCAATTTATTTCTTCCTGGCTTAATTAACAACAAGTAAGAACGTTATGTTCTACCCGGTCGAATTATTCTTGCTAAACAATTTTTTGATAATTTAAAAATGAACATAAAAAGTTCTCATATTCTATTTCATTATTTTTCACGGTGCTGAAAAGTGGAAAAAGTTGAACAGAGAACAGCTGATGATACGGAGTCGAAATCAGTACTGTTCCGTTCGTTTAGTTTGATATTCCACTATTAATAAAATAACTGTAATTTAATAAAAAAAAATTTTTAATAATTTGCATATTGCAGATTTGAACTTGAGTCTGAATAACAAATTGTTATGTTAATAATAAAATGTTTATCAAAATCAGAGCTTTTTGTGTGTTTTATTTGATTTTATTTTTTCGAAACCGAAAATTCGATAAAACAGCACAATTTTCAAAGTAGTTTTTATCATATCGGATTTTTGCTATTACACAACTTGATTTGAATGTGTTAAATTAATATATTTTAAAATTGTTTTTGACTTCCATAAATATCTTAAATTATGTATAAAATAAATTAATTTGTTTCTGAACAAAAAATTCTGTAAAGGGGTGCTGTTGGCTGAAGTAGTAGAACACGAGACTATGAAGCGGAGAGTCCTGAGTTCGAGCCCCCGCTGAGTCATGAAATATTGTGTTGAATTCTTCTGATCAGCATTAGTGCGTGGCTGTATTAGTTCTTGCCAACATGTTTCAGTGATGAAGGCATGACACTGGTCACTGGACAATTACTGGCAAGCGACTGACCCAATCATGTACTAAAAGCAGAGTAACAGCACCCACCTTCGTCGGCCCTGTAGCAAAAATTAACCGGCGAAGTAAAAAGGTTGAAATAGCTACAAAAAAAAAAAAAAAAAAAAAAAAAAAAAACTGTCTATCTTCTCATCTTTCCTAATCTGTCCCCTCAATACTATCCCCTCGTTTTCAGTTCCAGCGCAATGCATTGCATATATAGGGGACATCCCCTGAGTGCTGGTCCTACTCAAAAAAAAAAAAAAAAAAAAAGTGTGTTACCATCTGTTCGATACACGTCTCGTATGCAATTTCCAAATAAATTTTTTTTTAAATAAAAACTGCTATCATATTCAACAAATATACACATGAGTACTGATGATGAAAGTGTAGCGGCTTTCGAAAACAGTTGTTAGGCTCTGCAGTGTCAGTTGAATAATTAAAAACCTGATGTTGACTTTTACTTGAGTCTTGAAATATTTATATATCTACGACTTTTTGAATTGAAAATAAATTTTCTGAAATTTAGCCTTTCAATCTTAATTTAATTTAATACAAATTATTTCCTATTTATAAGTTTTAGCTTAACCCTCCCAAAAAAAAAATCGATGTATTAATTATAAATTATATTTGTTGTTACTGGTTTGTGCTCTTTTATCCATGTAGAAAAAAAAACGTATACGAAAGAAAGGAAATATAAATTGATTAATGTTTATACATATATTTATATGTGCATTTGTGTATGTATGTATGTATGTATGTGCGTATTTATGTCTAGAGAGAAGACTGTATAACATATAATTGCGTTAATATTTTGCTGCTTTTGCTCGCTAAGAAATATTCAATCTAGTGTAAAAATTATCAAGGACACGCACACAAACACAACAATATTGTTATACCTACACAAAATATCTAAGCGTACAAATTTCCATACAAACATGTCTGCTTGTATGTATTTCCTTTTACATTCGTACGTACGCATACTGAAGTACTGGAATATCTAGACATCATAAAATCCCATACACACGAGTACCCGTCCACAAGATAGTCCAGGAAAAAACCCCACACACACACACATTCACAATATCTCAATGTTTTCTTAGTGGAGATTTAAAAGTAACACACTTTATGGGTTTATTAACTTGATCGTTTATTTTAGAATTATTTTATGGTTTTGTAATAAATACTCGGTAAACTTTAAGGTCTTTCATTAGCCAAAATATACAAGAACATTAAGAAGGAGCAATTATTTTTGTTGTCTAGTTCAATGTTGCGTTTCAAACATGTTAATCAATGAGCCGTTTTGAGTTGGCCAAAATCAAACTGTTCGAATTTGTTTGTGGTATTAGTTTAAGCTATTTAAGTACAGATGGCGAGAATTAAAGGGTCTTTCATTAAACGCTTCCAGTCTTTAAGTAAAAAAAAATATAAAATATAGAATTTTTTTATTCATTTGAAAGACCTGCTTTGATGCCATAATGTGTGGAATACAACTTTTTTTTGGTCGTGAAAGTAATCAAATAGGCTACAATTTTTTTATTTTTCTATATTAAATTGAATTAAGATTCATAGGGTAATTGTTCGAAAATTTTGGTTTTAAATCTCAGAAAGACATGATAAATATTCCAAGGCACAAAGGAAAGTCAACATCAGTTTTATTCAACTTACACAGCAGAGCAGAACAGCTGTTTTCGAAAGACGCAACCCTTTCATCATCAGTGCTCATGTGTATTGTGTTTGTATTTTTCTTTTATTAAAACTATTTTGTACTTCAGAAATAATTAAACTAGTATTAAAAATAAAAAATAAAATAAAAAACTATTCCAGGGTTGGACAAATTAAACTCTTTTTGGTCGTGAAAGTAATCTAATTTTTTATTTCTGGCAATGACACCTATTTTATTCTTTAGGAATAATTAAATTCTAATTAAAAATCAAAAAGTCGATTCCAGGCTTGGACAACTGAAATTTTTTTATCTTGGACCAGCACTCAGGGGATGACCCCTATATATGCAATGCATTGCGCCGGAACTGAAACGAAGGGATAGTATTAGGAAAGATGAGAAGATAGACAGTTTTTTTTGTAGCCATTTCAACCTTTTACTTCGCCGGCTAATTTTTGCTACAGGGCCAACGAAGGTGGGTGCTGTTACTCTGCTTTTAGTACATGATAGTGTCAGTAGCTGCCAATTATGTTCAGTGACCAGTGACTATGCCTTCATCATTGAAACAGGCTGGCAACAACTAACACAACCACGCACTAATGCCGATCAGAAGAATTCAACACAACAATATTTCATGACTCAGCGCGGGCTTGAACTCAGGACCCTCCGCTTCATAGTCTCGTGTTCTACTACTTCAGCCAACAGTTGTAACCAACTGAAACAATTTGTTTTTCTTTTTGTTTACAAATTAAAAATATTTTATTTATAATCCACTATTATACTATATTATTTTTATTTATAAATTAAACACATTTGACATTTTCTAAAGAAATTCATTGGCATTAGCAATCAGAGAAACCAAAAAGAGCTGGAAAATGTATACTTTTTTGGAATATTAAAATAACTAAATAAAACAAACTTTTTTGTTCAGTAATGAAATATATTTGGGGATTCACACTGTAGTCATAAAGTCATAAAATAATAGCACGAAAAATATGACAAGTGTAAACAACGCGTCATAACTTAGTATGCTATTTGAAACATCGATCAGCTGATAAGATAACAACTCGTTTGTCATTAGCTGTTATCAAAGAAGAAGAAAATTAATACAATTAAAGATGAATCGTATAAAAATTCCCTTTCTATTTAAAATTATGAAATTTGTCTTCTGGTGCACAAGAGTATCTGAATGAATTTGTATGTAAAAACCAAAACAAATGCTGCCTTGATATGAGCTGAATACATATTTTTTGCGGCGGCACACGGAAAAACGTTCAGTGTATTTAAAAGCCAGTGTGAAATTGTATCTAAGACCATGTGAAAAATCGAGACTACAATTTATTAGATCTCATTGCAAAGATTTCAATAACTTAAGCCGACTAAGAGCCATTATTACAACTTAAAGTTAGTTAAAAGTAGGATTTTATCCCACCTGGTAAGTTAAATTGCAATTTGCAAAAATGGAAATACGTCTGATAAAATCTTAATTTTAACCAACTTTAAGTTGTAATAATGGCCCTAAATATTGTTGTTTCCTAACATCAAGTTTGCTAAAAATTTTAATAATTCATTTAATGTTGATTTCTTTTCTGGAAAAGAATGCTACATTTTTTACACTTTTTAATGAAAAAGTGCACCATCATGCCATTTCGAAATAGTAAATCTATTACAAATTAATCTACCATTGCTTAGGTAAATACATTATTGTTTTAAAAATCCGCTTAAATGCAAATTTTTCGATTAGAAGTGAAAAAATTTTTTCTACAAAAGAAAACGCCATAAATCATAATAATACAAGGAAATATATTTTTAATATCAATGAAACGGGCTTTCTTGGAAACAAAATTTTATGAAATTATTGCTTAAATATAATTCATGCCATGTGGCCGCCAGGGCTGGCGCGTAGAAAGCGCAATCTGGAACACCAATTTTCAACAACTAAAAAAATCTTCCATAACCCCAGTTGCTGAGAACGGCAACGAATTGATTGATTAGGATCATCTTCAATGCTTTCCTGTACAGCGGCTACAGCTTCTTCCGTTGCGCTCTGTTCGGCGTCTCACGGGATGCACATTATCAGTTACAGTTAATGTGGTCCGAAAATTACCTATTGTTCTTCGAAATTAACCCCGGGGGTGCAGTTGGGGAGCTTGGTTATGATGTCAGACCTCGCTCCAGCACAGATCCGGGGAAAGGGTTACGCAGTTTTTACAGACATGGCTTTGGCTGCTAACCCATAAAAATCTAATATGTTACCTGCCCAATCTCTGAAGTTGCAGTGCAACGGGAAGGCATATAAGATATTAAAAAGTGGTAGGTCTACCTCTCTGAAAGGTATATAGCCTTGGTACGATCCCTGCTAGTAGGAGTCCCTATCCTCCGAAGCACATCCGAATGAGGATGGCATAGAAATTTGGCACAGGCTTGTTCCTATGTAGTCTGTTGTAAGAAAGAAGGTTAAGGGCGCCTGGTACCGTAAGAGGACCGAAGTCAATAGAGAGCTGAAAACCTATACGGGTTTTGCTCTCGGGGGTTACATAGTTTTCTCAAACAGAACTTTTGCTGGTAACCCATAAAACTTATAAGTACCTGCCTAGTTACTGAATAGGATACGGGACAGGTCCCAGTAGGAAACTTAGCTGGACTATTGTAAGAGATCTAAAGTAGTGGGGGGTTTGCACGACGGCCACCTACGCAAGTTTGAAATAAGAAAGGAGGCACAAGGACGCCTTGATTTTAGTTAAAAATCAAAGTCAATAGAAAGTTAAAATCTATAATGGTTTGCTTAAGAGGGATTACTCGGCTTTTCAGCCATTACTTTTGCTTAAAACTTATATGCTGCTGCCCAATCTCTAGAAACAGTGGAACGGATCTGTATATAAGAATCTAAAAGAAGTAGGTTCGCCTACGAGTCTGAGTAAGAATCAATAGGTTAAAGGGCACCTGAGTTTGGGTAAAACAGAAATTGAAGTCAATAGAAAGTTTATAGAACCGTCACTGGTTCGGCTTTTGAGTCTTCAGCAGTAGTCTAAACTGGTACCACGGGATCCAGTACTGGCGCCGCAGTTTACTGCGACTGGATATTGGTGAGGTCTCCTTCGGGAGATCACGTGGTGGTTTGTGGTTGACACCAATTGGTGGAAGATTTGTCAGATAAGGACTGATGACCGAAGTTTTTGGGTGGACTTCTGACCGGCTGATAGTAGGAACATCTATGTGTTGTTGTGAATCAACAAATGAGGTTCTATTGAGATACTTTCGTGACTCATAGAATTAAAATCTTCTAGAATCGACCTCTAGCAAAGTGTTAGGGTATGGAACATTACCCTACCATGTGCTAGAAACTGCCACGTGGGTGACTCAAGGGTCGCTTAGGTGTGGCCCCTGAGTTGCACGGGGGTGGTCACACTATGTTGAGAACATCGTCAGACAAGGTCCTTTCTGGACAGGTGCTGACGCTAAACTTTATCATCGTTCTTCTTCGAATTAGCCGCTCTGAAGGAAGAAGTGCACGATGAGTTTGACGAATAGAACAATTATTTTGATAAAAAAATTTCAACTATTTGCACGCGTTGCTCTGGTGTTGTGACAGTCTAAAACAACACGCTTTATATGAAAGTGTTAAGCAGTTTCATTTTTATTAAAAATTGTTGCTAATTAAAAAAAAAATAAGCCTACAAAGCAACAAGTTGATAAAGTTTAAACAAAACTTTTGGCAATCACTAATAACTGTTGTTTGCAAGAACTTTGCAGATACATTCTTTTTATAATTATAATACCAGAAACATTATCATTTCAAAGTAAACACAAGAATTTGATAATTTTCGTATTTGACTTTCTGCTTTGCTCGCAACTGGCTCTTGAAATGCTATTGAACCCAATCGGCAATTGTCCTCGAAAAACGTTAAAACAAACAAGTTATACTCAACGTTAAGAGTTTATCGTTTCATATTTTTATTTATTTATTTCTTTTTGTTTATTGTTTACTTTTTTGACAAAAGAAAAGAGTATTTTGCTGTGCCATTAATTTGCTAAGTAGGAAACTTTATTTTCTTAATTAGATAACACATGCACAAAATGAATCGAATTATAGAAAATATTGGTTTTGATTAAGAATAAGAAGGTTAATAAATTCGTTGAAGGGCACAAATAGAATTTTTTTTTTTGTTTGTTTTTGTTTTGCTCACCAAAAATGGTGAAATTTCCACAATATTATTATGTGAGCCTTAAAAGTATATATATATATATATATATATATATATATATATATATATATATATATATATATATATATATATATATATATATATACATATATATATTCTGGATCCTTATAAAATAGGGAAGACGAATAATCGATGTCCGGGTGTCTGTACGTGAAATCGGTTTTCCCAAGCTCCCAGAAGAACTAGAGACTTCATTCTGGGACTGATGGATTGAAATGAACCTGAATGAATAGTAGTTTGCTATTGAAATTCATATAATAAACAAAATACAGTTGCAGAGCTGGGAAGCTTACACCTATTTGGGGTCACAAAATAAACTAGCAAAAACTAAATTTTTTTTTTGTTAATTAAACCTATTTTATACTTCGGGAAGAGTTAAATTTGTATTAGAGGCTAAACAAATAAAAATATTTATTCCAGGGATGGGAAATTGATTTGTTTTTTTGGTACATAGGAGTAAGTTTTTTTCGTTTCTTGCTAATTAAAACTATTTTAGAAATTAGGAAAAATGAAATTAACTTAAAAAAATTTAAATTTCCCATTCCAGGCTTGGGAAAGTGAAATATTTTTCGTACTTTGAATGTGTTAAAAAGGGTTAAAAATTTAAATTTTTTGTTAAATAAAACTATTTTATATTGCTTCATTAAGAATTAAACTGCTGTTAAAAATAAATAAAAATAAAAAATTTGTAACCAGGGTTGGAGAGCGCAAATTTTTTTGGATCATAAAACAATAAAAAAAGTCACTATTTTTGGTTTTTTTTTCGTGAATTATAACTTTTTGATGCTTCAGCAAGAATTAAATTGATATTAAAAATCAAGGAAATCAAAAATTATATTCCATGGTTGGACAACCGAATTTATTTTTGCTACAAAAAAGTAATTAAAAAGCTACCAATTTTGTGTTTGTTTCTTTTTTTTTAATTAAAATTATTTTATAATTCAATAAGAATTAAAATAGTATTAAAAATATAAAAAAACTAGATTCCAGGGTTGTACAATTGAAATCTTTTTGCTAGATAAAAGTAACCAAATAAGTATATACCTAATTTTGTTTTTTAACAAAACTTATTTTGCACCTCAGAAACAATTAAATCGGCATTGAAAAAAAAAAATTTAAATTCGATTCCAGGGTTGGACAACCCAAGTTTTTTTTAGTACTTTAAAGTAATAATATATGTTCCTAATTTGGCTTTTTTTTGTGTGAATTAAAACTAGTTTAAAATGCAGAAAGAAAGAAATCGTTAAAAACCAAAAAAAAATTAGAAAATTCGATTCCAGGGTTGGACAATTTAAACTTTTTTTTTGTGCATAAAAGTAACCAAATAAGTTTCTTATTTTGGTTTTTTTGTAAATTAAATTTGTTTTATACTACAGGGGGAATTGACTTGGCATTAAATGCCAGGGTTGGACACTTTAAACTTTGTTGGGACAGAAAAGTAACCAAATAGATTAATAAGTTTTTATGAATTTGATACTTTAGGAAATATAAAATTGTTATTAAAAATTCAAAATAATTAAAAGGATGAATCCAGGGTTGGACAATTACTACTTTTTTTTAATCTTATTTAATATTTACTTGTTTTGTTAATTACAACGTTCTTATTCTTCAGGAAGAAAAAATTGTTATTAAAATTTAAAAATTAATAATAAATGAGTTTATTTTTAATGCATAAAAATAGCCAAATGAAAATTATTTTTGTTATAAGTTAAACATATTTGATATTTTTTTAAAAAACGTCAGTGGTATTAGAAATAAGAAAAGCCAAAAAGAGCTGTAAAATTTTAACTCTTTTTAAAATATTAAATTATCAAAATAACACAAATTTCTTTCTTTATTAAGAAAATATATTTTCTACTTTAGAAAGAAATAAGAAAATCAGAAAGATCAAATATATGTTTTCAGAACTGGAAAGACGTACAAACGTCGTTGAAGGTTGCTTCGTCAAGGCTTTTAATTTTTTAATTTATTATCTAAGGCCTATTAATACAACTTTATATTACTTATAGATATGATGTTAAAAACTTTATCATTAATACAACGTTATATAACTTAACAGGTAGGAAGAGCTTGCCTTCAACTAATCGCTCGCTTTGCTTAGAAACAAAATTTTAACAATGGCAAAATTTTTATACGTCCAATAAAATCCTACCTTTAACTAATATGAAGTTTTAATAATGGCTCTAAATGGCATAGTGAATAAATTTTAGAAAATTAAGCAAAAAATATATAATGAAGCATTTCAAATTGTGGCACTTAATAGCAGCATATTTGCTTATGTAGGCACTTGTTTTATTAATTTATTTTATTTAAACAAATAACGATATCTAAAACTTTTTTCATACCTACTAGATATCTACCAAAATACATAAATAAGTATGTATGCCTGCATGTGTATGTATATGTATTAGAATTATTTATGGATGAGTATTAACACCCGGTTTATTAATGGGTATGCTTGTGTGTGTTTATAAGATCCAAAAAAAAAATTAATTTATCACTGCAAATTTGTTAACAAAATGTCAAACGATGGAATGAATGGAAAAAAAAGCAACAAAAAAAAACCTCCCATGGTAGCGGCACACATAATGACACACACATTTTCACATCCATCCATACACACTTTCATATTCATCCGCATAATCATGCATGCATGTATGCCAAAAACTCTGTCAAGCCAACAAAAACTCACTGAGAGAGAGAGATAACAGAACTGTAAGCACATTCATATGGCTGTGCGTGCGAGTGTGTGCATGTGTGTTGTTAAATGTTAGTACAACATCACGTAAATATGTTTTAATGATTGAGTGTATGAAATGTATGAAACATTTAAATGGCTGGCTGTTGGTTGTTTTATAGAAAAGTATGGAATACATTTTACATGTTAATAAATGTGTGTAAGTGTGTTGGTTGTATTTGTTGCAAGAATATTTACTATAGGTATGTAGGATATATATACTTATATCATTTCAATAACTAAACAGCCAAACATATTTATGTACGGATGTTTTATGCGAGTAAGATTGCATTTGGTATGGACAATGTACAAACAATTTGCACTCATATAATAAAGGTATGTATGGATGCACATACATATATATATATTAAAATAGGTCCATACATACATATTTATGTCTACCAGAAATATTTGCGTTTTTATAAAAATATGATTTTCTTGACTTATCGGAAGGAAATTGAAAATGAAATAGGAATGTACAGGCAAAGAATTAAACAAGTAAAAACCTTGTACTTATTCGACCGGGTCGAATCTTAAATACTCTCCAAATAGCTAGTAAGTAAATTTAAAATGTTTAACTTGGTGGGACAGAGTTCCTTTAAGACATTTCTGTAACCAATTTAAAATTTCTATTTGGACAGAGTCCATCCGGGAAGGGCCGTGGGAAAGACGTGTCACCTCTGCAATATCAGAGAACATCTCAGCTTCTTATAGGCTTAAGGAATACAAATTGTTCAATATTTACACTATTTTTGCATATAATATCGTACGTCAATGCCCACCAAAGGGGGCGGAGTACAAAATTTTCCACAAAACATAAATATTTGGAGGGTATTTAAGATTCGACCCGGTCGAATACAACGTTTTTACTTGTTTCTTTATAGTTCAATTAAAATAAAATTGACCAAATCGCTTAAGTATACGCTAGCGGTTTCAAAACGCCGAATTTCTAGCGGTTTCAAAACGCCGAATTTCTAGCGTTTTCGTTTGTCAGAACACCTATTAGGCGTTTTCAAATCGAAATCCCGCAACTTTAAGCGATATGCGTTTTTCAGAACATGGACGTTTGATTACCAATGAAAAATTGGTTTAACTTATTTACTTTAATATCCCGCAAAAAAAGTTAAAATTTTACAGCTCTGAAGCTGCCTTTTTGCGTTTCTGATTTCTAATACCAATGAATTTCTGTGAAAAATATCATATGTTAATGTTTAATTTATAAGCAAAAGAAAAAAAATTTTTTCAGTTACTTTTATGGGCCAAAAAAATCTCCATTGTCCAACCCTGGAATAGACTTATTTATTTATTTTTTTTAATTCCACTTAAATTCTTCCTGAAGAATAAATAGGTTTAATTGGCAGAAAAACAAAAATTTATAACCTATCTGATTAATATCATGAACGAAAAATGTTTCAATTGTCCAACCCTACAATCGCCTTATTGATTTTTGATACCAACTTAATTCTTCTAAAATTAAATAGTTATAATTAACAAAAAAAAAACCCAATTTAGTAACATATGTATGTGAATACTTTTATGTACAAAAAAAGTTTAATTGTCCAACCCTGGAATCGAATTTTTTATTTTTGTTATATTCTTCTGGTTTCTTGACCTCTTTTTATGATATTTTTAAGCTTAAGGTCTCTTTATTTTAATTTAATTTTTAATTTCAATATTTCGTCACTCCTTTGTGTGACTTCTTCATAATTAAAAATAATTAATTTCCTGAAATATTGAAATTAAAAATTAAATTAAAATAAAGAGACCTTAAGCTTAAAAATATCAGAATACAATAATATTTTTGTTATACAAATTTAGTTTCGCTGAGGTAAAAAATAGGTTACATTAACAAAAAACAACAAATAATTATTTATTACGAGTTAAGAATTCCCTTGTTGGACTCAAGTTCAAATCTACAATCTGCAAATTATGTATTTCTTTATGAATTTTTGTTAATTTCAAGCTATTTTTTTTTTATTAAAAATGGAATATTAGAAAATTTTTTTATGATTTGCTGATTGCAGATTTGAACTTGAGCCCAAGCCCCCAGAAGAGCTAGAGACTTCTTGGACTGATAGATTGGAAATGAGCTTCAATAGAGCGATATTGAAATTCAGAAAAATCCGAAATACGGTTCCAGAGATGGGAAGATTACACCTGGACGCAAAATTAACTAGCAAAAACCATTTATTTGTTGCTTGTTTGTAAATTAAACATATTTCATACTTTGGGAAGCCTCAATTGTGTATTAAAAACTAAAAAAATAAAAAAAAATTTCAGGGATGGGAAATTGAAAGTTTTTTTTGGTACCTGCAATATTTTGTAGTACATGTAATAACCAAAATGGTTGCAAAATTTGAGTTTTTCTTAAACAAAACTACTTTATACCTCATGAAGATTTGCATTGATAAAAGAATTAAAATTTCGCTTCCAGGGTTGGGAAATTTAAATTTTTTATACATAAAAGTAACCAAAAAGGCAATTTACGTTGTTTTTTTCCTAACTAAAATTATTTTATATTTTAGAAAGAACAAAATTGGTATCAAAAATTTCCAAAAATAAAACAAAATTTCGAATCCAGCTGTCCAACCCAGTGCAATATTTTATAGTTCATTAAGGTGACCAAAATGGTTGAAAATTGTACATTTTTCTTATATAATACTACTTTATACCTCATGAAGAGTTGCATTGGTTAAAAATAAAACAAAAAAATTTAAATTTCACTTCCAGGGTTGGGAAGTTTAAAGTTTTTCTGGTACATGCAATATATTGTAGTACATGAAATTGACCAAAATGGTTGCAAATTTTAAGTTTTTCTTAAATAAAACGACTTTATAGCTAATGAAGACTAGAATTGGTAAACAAAATTTAAATTTCGCTTCCAGGGATGGGAAATTGAAATTTTTTTTATACATAAAAGTAAGCAAAAAGGCAACTAACGACGGTTTTTTATTAATTAAAACTATTTTTTAGTTCAGGAAAAACAAAATTGGTATCAAAAATTAAAAAAAAAATCAAAGTTTAGATTCCAGAGTTGGATAACTGCAATATATTGTAGTACATTAAAGTGACCACAATGGTTACAAATATTAAGTTTTTCTTAAATGAAGATGCCTCATTGAGAGTTGCATTGGTAAAAACAAGCAAAAAAATTAACATTTCGTATCCAGGGTTGGGAAATTGAAATATTTTTTATGCATAAAGGTAACCAAAAAGGCAATTCACGTTGTTACTTTTGCCAATTAAAACTATTTTATAATTCAAGAAACCAAAATTTGCACCATTCAAAAAAAATATTGTTTTAGAAAGAAAGAAAGATTTAAGATTTGGCACAGCCGAATAAAGCACTTTATCTTTTTCATACTATTGCAGTAAATATTTCGTGACCAGGGGCAGAATTACCGCATTCGGTATCGATCGAAATTTCCATACAATTTAAATACAAATTTCGTTCGATATCGAGTGCCGTAATTTGCCCCCAGGTGTATTTGTGTGAATTATATTGGCATCATTGAATAAGTCAATTTCGCGAAAATTCGAGTTAGGGCCCTTTTACTTGCGACCATCGATAGGGAATAACTTGTGCTCTAAAAATAAAAATATGTATGTGAAGTACATACACGCTAAAATTTTTACTAAAGTACACTTTATGTAAAGATGACTTCTTTTAAGGGAACAATAACTGTTTAATAATTCTAAATATAGGAAGTATATACACACATGCATAGATATTTATTTATATACATGTGTATGTATGTATGTGTTTATAATCGTATATAAAAACACATTCTAAGTAAGTGTGTATGTATGCAAATGCATCTATGTACTAGTAATTGTTGCAAAATATATATGTATGTATTCTTGAACAAAATTAAAAATAACAGAACATTGTCTGCAATAAATTAATTTATTCTTAAGGCAATTTGTATAGCTTCTATGTATGTTCATATATATATGTATGTTGTATGTACATATGTGTGTGCATATGTATGTATGCATGTCATAACAAAATTTCTAGCAAATTATTCAATTTCTTACTTAATATTAAGCAACTTTTTAATAAGTGACAACGATTGCAAAATAATAAACATTATTCACTCATTTATAAATATTTTAATTGATTAATATCAACTACCTCAAAGTAATAAATATAACGCTGTATGTTTGTATGTACAGGCTGACGTACCCCGTGTATGTACTTGTGTAAGAGTTCTGGCCTGCTCCCACTTGTGTCGTCTTCTCAAAAGAGACCATCAAAAGAAAAATGCAAAAATAAAATTATTAATAATCGTAAAATAAAACACAAAGAAACAAAGTGAAGCATTCCCCACTAAAAGAAAAAACAAAAACAACGGCAAAAAACAAAAACAAAAAGAAGAATATTTTTGTTGCTTGTTGAAAACTTAAACGATTTAAGAGATTAAATCTGTACAAAAGCCAGAGATGAACCTCCTAAATTGTAACAAGAAGAGTAAATTAAGAGAATTTAGTCACACTTACTCCCTTATTAGTTTACATTACAAAGAGCTAAATTCTTTAAATTTATACAGCAGAGATAAATACACAAAGGAAATAAAAACTTTAGTAAAAACATGTAAAGCTGTGTAGCTCGAGAGGGAGAGATTGTGTGAGTGTGATAATGTTGTTATGATATTGGTTTTGTTGTTGGTTTGCCTGAGTATAGCAAAACCCAAGAAGAAAAGAAAAAAAAAACAAAAAAGGAAGGCAGGCCTGTATTGTTGACTGCCTGTTGTATATTCAGTCGGTTTGCTACAATCAAACGAACCGAACATTTTCTTTTGAAACGGAGATACTTTAGTTCAGTTCAATGCGAACGTGAGAACGGTGTGGACGTGCCAAAATAATACGCGGAACCATCGTAATTGAATTACACACAATAATTACTTTAAACTTGTAAAAAATATGTCTAATTAATAAAAAAAAACAAATTAGTGCAATTAATTCTTTAAAATATCAAAACTTAGCATAAAATTCAAAAGTCCTGGATTATTTTGAATTTTTTTCCAACACAAAAAAAAACAATTTATCAAAGCTCAAGTTTCTTAGCATTAAAATCTCAAATTGAAAAAATAAACTTTAAATTGTTTTTTTTTATATGTCTGTTATAAAATTGTGGCTTATTGAATAAAAAAAAATCTCTCAAAAAAAATATTTCATAAACACCAAAATAATTTGTAAAAATAACTTGTGGTTTACCTTGCATTATAACAACAATCACCTTTAACAAAAAAAAATAAGAAATAAAAGAAACATTTATTATCATCTCAGCAGCATTAAGCATAAATTTTTTGTGTTTCTGCCAAAGGAAAAACAAAACCAAAAGCTCACACAATCAAATGAAAAGGCAATTTATTTAAGAAAAAGTGGAAATTCCAGTTTTATATATTAAAAACTATTTTAATATGTACTTAATCCTATAAATAATTAAGAAAAATTAAAACATATTACAAAAGAAAAGCAAAAGTACCAAAAATAAAAAATTATCTCCCAGATAACTACTGAAAAGAGTTTTATAAATCAAACGGTATTTCCCCATTAATGATAAGTGACGCTAAAATTTAAATAGAAAATGCAAGAAAAAACGCAACAGCAAAAAGCAAATACATAAGCAAAAGCAAATGCAACAAACTTTACAAACAAGTGATTAAACTAAGAAAGAGTACAACAAGGAAAGACGTTTACAACAAGAGCATTTAAAACTAACGGAATTTTTTACAATAAAATTGTTCTCCCTACAATTGGGCATAAGTGTATTTAACGCCGTGCTTAATTTACAAAAGGCTACACGACTTATAAACCGCTCAACTCGCTACACAAACAGAAGCAGTAGTAGCAACAGCAGCAGCCAAAAATGACCTTGCCCAGCATTGCACCCAACAATCAATGCGACGATGATTCGGACATGTTTGGTCCACCACGTACCTCCCCACCAATCGGCTATCATCATCATCGGTCACGCGTTCCTATGATTTCTCCCAAATTGCGTCAACGCGAGGAACGCAAACGCATTTTGCAACTCTGCGCTCACAAATTAGAGCGCATTAAAGATTCGGAAACGAATCTCAGGCGCAGCGTTTGCATCAATAATACCTATTGTCGCCTAACCGATGAGTTAAGACGTGAAAAGCAATCTCGCTATTTGGCCAATTTACCAAGGTAAGTATTAAAATGCCAAACAATCGAAACCATTAATTATTCTTCTGTGAAAAATTGGCAACAACAATATGTGCACATGTGTATCCCTCGTAGGTTTGTATGTACTATATCCCGTTATTTTTACCAAGCATTTCTGATATGTATGTACATACAAGCTCTCGCATACGAGCACTTGTGTACGTGTGTATGCATGCACATACATAGTACATTCAGTTTACACGGATATTTTTCATACGCCAGTTTAAATGAATATAACGCCAAGTGGCAAATTGTTAACGTGTCGCTTAGATATACAACTCGTACAGTAAATAGGTACCCCTGAATTACGCATCAAGACAACAGGCAGGGTTTTCAAGTGAATTAATTATTATTATTAACTGCAGTGAAAATAATTTTAATTTATGAACAAATAATTGGAGCAGATTAGTGAGTGAGAGTGTAATTGTGTCTATTTCTTGCATAACTCGTTGTTGTTTGGAATTTATTCTCATTTTAAATTGATGTAGATAGATATTTAAATCATAATCCCAAGCTATTGTTCTCGCTGTTGTTTTGTTGTTGTTGTCGTTGTTGTTGTTGTTTTTATCATCCAAAACCAGTGTTGTATTGTGCTTTACAAGGTTGAATTGAAAAAAGGCAATAAAATGAATACTCACCATCCATTGCCAAAATAAAAAGTTTTAAAGATATGCACACACACATACATACATATATTTACATGCTGTAAAGGGTGATTTTTTAAGAGCCTGTGGATTTGATTTAATTAAAAAGAGAGCATATGAAATTGAGAGTAATATATGAAATCTTTACTTGAGTCCACAGAACGAACCATCTATATAATTCAATGTTAAAAAATGAGTTGAGGCCAGGGGGTTACTGCCTAATGCGATGCGAATGAGAAACTGAACGCATTTGTATGCTATTTACATTGAAATGCGAAAGCAATTCATTTCGCATCGCATTACAGAGTAACCCCCCAGATCTCAAATGGTTTATACGGTCCAATTTTAGAATACTCTCTCTAGCATATCGGCTGGTATCTCTCAAATAAATTCTTCAATGTTGTCTTCCAGTAGGTCAAACGTTGCGGGCTTATCTCTATAGGCATGAGCCTTAACATGGCATCACAAAAATTGTTTAAAGGCGTTAAATCGCATGATCTAGGCTGCAGACATAAAATAAACTATTCACCGAACTTGCCTCCCATATGACAGCATATTGTGGAAACCAAATGTCCGCCAACTCCAACTCTTGCATTTTAAGCAAAAAATAAAATAAAAAATTTTTAATCATCTAACGGTTGCGCTCGCTATTCACAATAATGTTCCTCCATTCATCGTCTTTGAAAAATGGAGATTTATTAGCTTATACGAGTATTCTAGCTAAAGGGGATTACATGAATAAATTTTATGAAATTATTTAATAAATATTACAAATAAAATGGCCAAGTCCAGATCTTCCATTTTGAACAAAAAAAAAATAATAATAAAATAAAAATTTTAATCATCTGACGGTAGTGCTCGCCATTCACAGTAATGCATTAAACACATTCACGACAGCAGGCTACCGACTACAACCTGTTAAGCTCTAAACACATAGACGACAGCAGACAGCAAGCAGCAATATGTCAAAAATAAACTCCATGTGTTTAAATGAAAGCGATTATTTTGAGGGCTGCACAGCAGCAGGGCTGCACAACAGCATTTGCTGCTGCTGCCAAGTTAGGCTATTTTCTATTTTGACGGGCAGCAATAAACAAATATAGTGTTGCCATTATATATATAAATTGGAAAAATAAGAACAACAACGTTTTTTTTAATATTAAACATAAAAGAACATTACAAATATACAATATAGAAATAAATTTATGTGTTTTTATAGTTTTTCATGATATTATTAAATTTTTTAACAATAAGTTTAATTTTGTTCATTATAAAATATATATTCGGCATCCCTGTTGTTATGTTGTTGCTGCCTTCAAAATAATTATGAAGCTGACTTCATAGCAGCATTTGAAGTCGGCAGCATTTGAAGCCGTGAAGTTGTGAAGTCTGCTGTCGTCTATGTGTTTAGAACTTTAGATATAAAATACATGTGTTTCTATGGTAATATTTATTTTCACGGCTACACGGCCGGTTGTTGTCCGTGATACTTTTGTGGTTGTAGTCAAAATAAACTAATTTCTATTTTCATAGGCGACAATAAAGAAATTAGTGCTGCCAACACAGTGCAACATCTTAAATAAATAAGCGTTTAAAAATATTTTCAAACTGGTTAAGAATATGAAAATTGTTAAAAATAAAAAAATGTAGTAGCCCTCTCAAGAATAAAAATTATTTTGAAATTTTATTTATTTTTTTTGCGTTCTCTCGGCTTTTATTTTTTAATTTTATTTATTTGTTACTATTATTTTTTTGGTAATAACTCCTAGAATATAGGACGCATACAAACGATATGGGTATTATTTCAAAGCACACCAAAATATCTTGCTATTGTTAGTCATATTTTTCAAATTTTTTCACCTATTACATGTATTATTAAATTTTGAAATTTTGTATCTGACTTTTCAAGTAAAAATTCCATTATTTTCAATACTGTAATTTGTATATATTTGATAGCCATTAACGATAAAAGACGTTAGTTGGGTCACAAGTGAATTAACTCATAAACTCATTTTCATAGTGCCATAACAAAAAAAAAGAACATCAAAATGTATTTATTACAAATGCAAAAACAATAAAGAGCTACAAACAAATAAAGTGTTTTTATTATTAATTTTATTTCGATCTATAAATAGATTTAGAATAAGCGCTTTTATTTTTATATATGAAAGTGGCAACACTAAAATGAGATATCGACGTTGTAGCTGCCGCCTTCAAAATATTTAAAGCGGCATAGCCACACATCAAACTGATGCTTCAAACTTGTGTATGTGTTGGTAAAATTCAGTTTGAGAGTGAAAATCTAAATTGTTTTGATATTCTTCAAACCCACATCAAACCATACGTGTGAGTTTTTTTCACTAACACCATCAAAGAAAAGCAGAGTTTGAAGCGTCAGTTTGATGTGTGGCCATGCCGCTTAAGTAGCTGACTATACGGCGATAAGTGTTGCTAGCGGCACATGTAGCCATGTAGTCGGTAGCCTGCTGTCGTGAATATGTTTAATGCATAACGTTTCTGCATTCGTCATCTTTGAAAAATAGTGCCATCGGCACATAATCCATACCAAATAGAACATTTTCCGGGACCTATTGACAGCTCTTGCAATGCTTCTGGCTGCTCTTCACACCAAATATTGCAATTTCGCTTTCTTTTCACGTATCCATTCATCCGCCAATGAGCACGAGCCATTTGCTTAACCGATTATGAATTTTGATAAGAAAATGCAATAACCTGCAAACGTTGTTCGTTTGTATGTCGATTTATGGTTAAATTATATAGACCAAACTGATCATGTTTAACAGTAGCATGTTACATGAAAACAGCTGAGGTGAGAAAAACAGTGTTGCCAAGAAATCACCCTTTACATATTTAAATGATGTAGTAGGTACTCGTACATTGAAAATAAAGTGTTGAAAAAATCAAGTGATAAGAAGATGTAAATGTGTAGGTATTATGTTCGTACATATGTATGTATGTACGTTAGTACATAATTATAATTTATGTATTGCATAAGTGATCAATTGTTTCCGAAAAACCAAAGTTGGGAACTGCCACTTAAAATGTAATATGATGCACATGCCTAAACTGCCCCCCTTGCACGGCTGCAGCATGCACAAGCAAGCCAATGCAAGTGCTTTTACTGTGCACGGGCATTTTGTGTGCTTGTACGCCATGTCAAACTGACTTTGATATTTTGCTGGTAGGGAGAAATTAGTTCAGTTGATAAAATATGTCAAATAGTAACAATTGGTGTGTTACGCCTTGAAAAAACATTATTAGAGAAATATAATTTCTTTAAATATACTAAATAGTTTCTAATAATAAAAGAAAACTAATTTTCTTAATTTCATTTTAAAAAATTATATCAATATGAAACGCGTTGCATGCAGGTTGCAATAACTTATTGCTATAAAATGTTCACGGGTATAAAAATTATACCAGCGTACGTGTTTCGAGCATGACTTGTTTGTATGTGTGTGCTGATACACTGGCGTTAGTGTATGACCTGCTTAACTAGACTCTTTTGAAGCAAAGGGTTCTTTGACAAGCATAAATATTGTGCTGATGTTTTCAACTGATCTCTTTGTTATTAATGTTTTGTGTGTGCTACTTTGGAAATTTTAATTACGATTATTAATTGTTTTTCTAGCGTTCATTAACTACGTGCTTTTTAATTATTTAAACATTTCTTAAATTATGGCACAGAAAAATTTAATGTTTATTTTCTTTTGTTTTGTTGTGTGTGTGTTTTTTTACAAGAAAATATTTAAATCCAACAAATACCCACGAGCGAATGAATGAATGTACGAGTATAAATAATCTAAGACTCATATAGACGCCTCTTTCTCAGTTTTTCATTTAAACAATGGTGAAAAAACGAAATAATTTTTTTTTTATCTTATGATAGTGCTATTACAACGAGGGTTGTAACGAAAAGTAAATTTATTTATTTATTCACTATTGTAATTAAATCACAAAAACCTGCTAATGCGTGCAAAAGTCAAAAAAATAATGTTACACTCTTTCCATGATGCACAAAAAACATTATTACATATTTACTCATTTCTTTTATTCAGATACGCATGTGTATTCATAATATGTCTGTATGAGCATATCGCCACAAAAAATGCAAAACGGTCTATGTAAAAAAAATTAGGTTTATTTCGTTTATAAATTCTTGCAAAACTAAAAAAAAAATCCGACAATCGTCAACTATTTTATTAATATAACAAAAATTCAATTACATTTTATTAAATGCAAAAAGCCTTAGTAACACAATGCTGGCAACGTTGGCTTCTATACAACAATTCTTTGTGAACCTTAAATATATTTTTAAGTTTTATTTCACGCTTTTGCTATTTTTATATTTCGAACCAATTAATTTTATTATTAAGAAAGATTCAAGTTCAAATCTGCAATTATATTTTTTTTAAGAATTTTTTATTAAACTCAAGTTATTTTATTAAGAGTGCAGTATTTAGGATATTTGTATAAATAAAAGTTTCGATAAAACTTATTATTAAGATAAAAAAATTTTATTCAGACTCAAGTTCAAATCTGCAAATTATACTTTTTTAATAATTTTTTTTATTAAATTAAAGTTATTTTATTAAGGGTGGAATATTTAGAATATTTTTATAGATAAAACTTTCGCTAAAACAAGATAAAAATTTTATATTCAGACTCAAGTTCAAATCTGGAATCTGCAAATTATACTTTTTTAATAATTTTTTATTAAACTCAAATTATTTTAATAAGAGTGGAATATTTATAATATTTTTATAGATAAAACTTTCGCTAAAACTCTTATTATTAAGATAAAAATTTTATATTCAGGCTCAAGTTCAAATCTGCAATCTGCAAATTATACTTTTTTAATAATTTTTTATTAAACTCAAATTATTTTAATAAGAGTGGAATATTTATAATATTTTTATAGATAAAACTTTCGCTAAAACTCTTATTATTAAGATAAAAATTTTATATTCAGGCTCAAGTTCAAATCTGCAATCTGCAAATTATACTTTTTTAATAATTTTTTATTAAACTCAAATTATTTTAATAAGAGTGGAATATTTATAATATTTTTATAGATAAAACTTTCGCTAAAACTCTTATTATTAAGATAAAAATTTTATATTCAGGCTCAAGTTCAAATCTGCAATCTGCAAATTATACTTTCTTAATAATTTTTTATTAAATTCAAGTTATTTTATTAACGGTGGAATATTTACAATATTTTCATAGATAAAACTTTCGTTGAAACTTTTATTATTAATATAAACATATTTTATTCAGACTCAAGTTCAAATCTGCAATCTGCAAATTATACTCTTTTAATAATTTTTTTATTAAACTCAAGTTATTTCAATAAGAGTGGAATATTTATAGATAAAACTTTCGTTGAAACTTTTATTATTAAGATAAAAATATTTTTATTTAGACTCAAGTTCACATCTGAAATCTGCAAATTATACATTTTTAATAATTTTTCATTAAACTCAAATTATTTTAATAAGAGTGAAATATTTGGAATATTTTTATAGATAAAACTTACGATAAAATTTTCATTATTAAAATACAAATTTTTTTATTCAGACTCAAGTTCAAATCTGCAATTATGTTTTTTTTTAAGAATTTTTTTATTAAATTCAAGTTATTTTAATAAGAGTGGAATATTTAGAATATTTTTATAGATAAAACTTTCGTTAAAACTTTTTTTATTAAGATACAAATGTTTTATTCAGACTCGAGTTCAAATCTGCAAGTTATACTTTTTTAATACTTTTTTTTTATTTAACTCAAGTTATTTCAATAAGTGTGGATCACTTAGAATATTTTTATAGATAAAACTTTCGTTGAAACTTTATATTTACAATATTTCAAATGTTTTATTCAGACTCAAGTTCAAATCTGCAAATTATACTTTTTTAATAATTTGTTATTAAGTTCAAGTTATTTTAAATAGAGTGGAATATATAGATTATTTTTATGGATAAAAATTTCAATAAAACTTTTATTATTGAGATAAAAATTTTTTATTCAGACTTAAGTTCAAATCTGCAAATAATGGTTTTAAAAATGTTTTATTAAATTCAAGCTATTTTATTAAGAGTGGAATATTTGCAGTATTTTTAGAATAATCAAACTAGCACAAGGGATCAGTACTGATTTCGAGGCCGTCACGCGATCTCATCAGCGTTATTTGTTCAAACTTTTCCACTTACTCTACACCAACAAAATACATTGAAAATGCTCTCAAATACTCTCTCAATTTGCAAATGCTATAATGCAAGACCATTTGCACAGGATTGTGAATTGGGCTAATATAACATAAGAAAAGTAAATGCCATTATTATCTTGTTGCTATTGATTTTTTACATACAATCGACAGTTCTGCTTTGTACTCCGTGCGCAATGAAAATTTTCGAAATTATCAAGATTTTCTTAGTTTAAGACAACCATGATATGACAACTTCAAACATATTTATTACGCTTGGATTAAAAATAGACCTGAATAAGATAATATAGCAAAAATATGTAAATAAAATTAATTAAAATTTTCGAAAATATTGCCCTTTTTTTCAAAAGACAGTAAAGCAGTTAAGGCAGTTGTATCTTTTCCGTTATTAAAAATAACAATTTATTTCAAAATTTCGCATATTTTTCATGGAAATAATTATTTTATTTCTCCTGTAATATTTGTAAAATATTACATAGGCCCTTTTGCATTTTCCGTAACGATATGTAAGTATGCAAAGTGTCTAGTTAACACTTTAAAGTTCAATTATGACAAAACATTTCAATTTCAATAGGTTTAATTTGTTAGACATTTATTTTTACTTCCTTTTTGCTGTTTTAATTACAAAAAAATATATAAATTTTATATAGAATAAATTTGGCAAAGCAAAAAAGAAAATAAAATAGCTGAAAAATAATATTATTTAATAATATTGAGTAGTTAAAGAAAAGAAAAAAAAAAGACACGACAAAGATTATAAATTCAGGCCAAGCTCATGCCAAAAACTTATGAATGTGTGTTTGCCAACAGTTTAAATAAAACCAAATAAATAACCAAACATGCCCCATCCATGCCTACATAAACACACAAAAATTATTACAGATACTAAAGCAAAAGTAAACCCAAGCCAAACAGACAGACGGACAGACATGATACAAAGGCAGACAAGCGACCAGCTAGCAAGCCAACCAAAAGAACAAGCAGCAAATACTACCACAGGACCCATGAAAGTTTCAGCAATCAAGCACAAACACACACACACACATGCAAACAAACAAATGAACATTAAAAAGAAAAGAAAATACACACATACAATGTGCAAGTATATGGCTACGCATACATACAAACAAATAAGTGGACAGACAGACAAGCACACAAACAGAAAGCGAGACCACAAAGTATAGACCCCAAAAGCTCACACTCACACAAAGTAATATACATACATACATACACACATCCATACCTATGGAGCACTCTTACTCAAAGGTTTAAGTAAACACTACATACCTCTACACAAACACACACACACACACACACACATGCAGGCATGCAAACTTTCATGAACAACGGTAATTTTTCAAAATTACAACAACAAAAGAAAGCAATCGCCTTCCCCCAAAGCAAAACAAAAACAACAATAACAACAGCCACTAAAAGGAAACATATTGCTGCCATTTAGGCATAAAAAATAAACGAAATGCGAGTGCACACATAAAAAAATCAAATACGAAAGATCTCTGCGTTTTTAGGAAGCTAAATGCTGAATACCTACAAACATTCATTAACCGAAAAATGTAAAATTTGTTGCGAATGCAATTAAATATTTAATTATTATTACAACAACAACAACAAAGACTAGTCCTTTAAGCGTCAGTATGAGTGCTCAATGTAATTTTCATTGTGCAATAAAAATACCATAATTAAATTGTTCTCTTTACCGTTGCAAAATATTAAAACATACAGACACGCATATCTAAATAAATACACATGTGAGTAAGTATGTATGTAAATATGTATGCACACATGCATGCGGGTATTTACATACATACATACATAGATATTTATTACAACTAAATTAGCAATAACTGCCTACAAATAAACTTACATATCCATACACCCATACATACATGCATATATGTATATGTAAAAATATATGGATGAATATGTGCTTGCATCCAACATACTTATGCCTGTCTGTATGTTTATTAAACAATAACAACACACAACAGCTAATCTATCATCGTAATAAAACAAAACTCTTAAAATAAAACTCATCAAGAGCACAAACATGTGCTACATGCATCCGCACAGATATAAGTACATTCTGTCAAGTAAATGTTTGCACAAAAAAAAGTATTTTATAAATATTCCATACTATGAAGATGTTTAGATGGTTTTTAACTTTTTAGTTAATTTTTGATGTGTTAACATCTATACGCGCGCCTCTAGGGTAGTAAACTATCAGTTTCAATACATACGCAAGTGTAAGGTGTAAGATGTAAGAGTTTGTTTGTTCGTTGCTTGGCAGTCGGTATTGAAAGTGATTATTGGGTGATTTTCATATAATTTTCCCACGCGATTTTCTTCGGAAATTCATAGCCGATTTTATTAATTTTTGGATTAAAACGCTAGTGCGGGTTTCGACGAAGAGTTTAGGCCAAAAATTAAGGCGATCCGATATCGGCGAGCGGAGATTTAAGTGTTTTAATTCGGAGTATTAATTTGGATTAATATTAAAAAAGTTTTTTATGTTGATCTTCGGTTTTGTCTTATGCATAGCAAAGAGAATAGTGACGTGGTTATACGTACATATATAAAAATGAGATAGCAAGACAGCAACGTATGTAGCTTATGTACAAACATAACAATGTATGTATGTACATTTGTCTGTTGCTTTGCATTCTCTTTGCTTTTTGTGGGTTTAATATAAAATAAATAAACAAAAAGGTGTTAACACATCGCCGTGAGTTCGAACACTCATTGATTTTTTTTATTCATAAATGTAACAAATCACAATATAACGAATCAAATCAAGCGCCTAACAATATGTCTTATTATAACCTCCAAAAAACAAATATGGAGGGTATATTCACTTTGTCATTCCGTTTATAACGCAGCGAAATATCCGTCTGAGATCCCATAAAGTATATAATATATACTATATAGAATATATTATATTCTTGATCAGTGATGGAATCTAAGACGATCTGAGCATGTCCGTCCGTCTGTGGTAATCACGATTCAGTCCAAACGAAAAGAGCCGGACTCTTGAAATTTGGTAAAAATATATTTTGAAGCTTAGAGCAGGTTAACTTCGGAGATGGGCTAAATCGGGCAAGAGTGAAAAAAGTTCCCCTAAGAATAACTAAACCATCCCAGAAAAATCAACATAATTTTTAAAGTTTTTTTGGTTATTTTGTTAAGCAAATGATAAATTTTTATGTCAAAGAAGGTCTAACGCGTTAAACTTGGAACCAAAAAATCCAAAATATTAATGTTTGGAATCCCGCCCTCTTTATTTTGCGTTATTATATGCAAATATAGTGTGAAAATTTAACAAATTGTTTTACTTAAGTCTATATTCCTTAAAAATAACCTTTTTAAGCTTTAATGACGAAGCTGAGATGTAACCTGGTACTCTTCTGCCCTACCCCTATGCACCCTAAGTGACCCTATAAAAAAATTTAAAAAATTTAAATAAATTTTACATATAATTATTCTGAACATTTATTTTTGAAGTTTTATGGCAAAGGGGAAATGTCTCCTCCACGGCCCTTGCCAGAGAGACCCCGAAAAAATACAGTTTTAATGCCCTCCAAAAAGAATTGCACACCATAAATTATAAAATATATATTCTTGATCAGTGATGAAGTCTGAGACGATCTAGCAATTCTCATACGTTCGTCTGTGGAAAACACGATATAGTCTATTTTCGAACCCCTCCTCCTTTAGTGGGCGTTGACGTACGATATTATGTATAAAAATGGTGTAAATATTGAACAATTTGTATTCCTTAAGCCTATAAGAAGCTGAGATGTTCTCTGATCTTGCAGAGGTGAAACGTCTGCCTCACGGCCCCTCCCGGAATGGCTCCGTCAAAATAGAAACTTAAAATTGGGTACATAGATGTCTTAAAGGAATTCTGTCCCACCAAGTTAAACATTTTAAATTTACTTACTAAATATTTGGAGGGTATTTAAGATTCGACCCGGTCGAATATAACGTTTTTACTTGTTTTTTTTTTTAATATTTAGGAAAGAGATAATGGAACACTTTGTTAGCCATGCCCAAAGTATTGACTGCCTCTTCTTACAGTCCTAATGCATTTTAGACGTAAATAATAAGGAAATTAAGTTTATTTGGGAATCTGTAGTTTAACACAAAATTCTTTTAATTTTATACGTACTGATTCTTTTCCCATTTTTTTTTTTTTTGTTATAGCTTTGATATTTGCATAGACTTCTGATTCAATTGAGTCGAAGTTTAAAATAATATTTCTAACTATTCTAAGAAATGTTGGGTAAAGGTTCTCTGATGATCTGCATTAGCCCCAGTGAAATGCGCATAAGAACTAGCTAAAACCCCTCAATAATCAATTTTGAACTTTTTTATAAAAAAAAAATTGGGAAAAGAATCAGCACGTATAAAATTAAAAGAATTTTGTAATTTTGCAAACATTTACTTTACTAACTGTAGTATACACAACATTCGTATGTGTGTGCACATACATAGTCGTTATTATTAACAAACGTTAAAATGATCACGTTCCACTTGCAGCAACAATAACAACCAACAACAACAAGAGAAACAAAACAATAACAACTTGAACTGTAACTAACCAGCAAACATAAAAAGATTTAAGGTTGACTAGAAAAAGAAGGAAAGCCTAATTTATATGTTTTCGCTTTAAAATAAAAGTGCATTTCTAAATCCTATTGATATACATATATATTTTTTTTTAATCTCTAAAATGTACCAGCAATGTTTGTTGGGTTATGAACTCCCCGACAGCCTGGCAATAGCAGTATAGACTCTATAGTATGGAGTAAATAGTAATATTTTCCGAGGATTGGGGGGGGGAATATTTGTATGTGACGAAGTAGAAGAAATAAAAGTTTTTGGTTGCCAACTTGCTGGCTGTCTATCTGTTTGTTTGTTTGATGTTGCCAACATTAATACTTAAAATATAACGTGCATGTGTATGTGTGTGTGTGTATGTACGTATAATAGACAAGTTCGTACATGACTTGGAAATGAATGTACAAAAAATGGGGAAAACTCACATACACACATACACATCCACAATCAGACAGACAGACAGACATTCATACAATTCACAAATTTCAAGACCATCTTCATTTGAAATTATTGTTGTTGCTGTTGTTGTTGCTTGAGTTATAAAGCACAAATCATCTTAACAGCATTATACAGGGTTTCTTTAATGCTTTCATAAATGTTAAAACAATTTTTCTGGTTTTTGTTTTCTTTTGACATTTATTTCTTTGTATGTATTGCCAACCCTCATTTCTTTATTAAAAGATAGAAAGACTGTCTTAATAATTTTCTTTTGAAAACAAAATTTTAGCGCTGTGTGGTTTCATTTCTTTTCCTTTTTTTTTTGTTATTAAGCAAATAATATATTTATTTGCATTTAAGTATGTGTTTTACAGCATTGCCACATTTGCTTCACATATATGTATAGTAATTGAAATAATTATTATTTTATAATAATCTTAGCTAATATATCGCACCCTAAATACAAAAGGGGCACAACTCAAAATACTAAAATTTTCAGGAGACACAAAAAACTGTTCATTGTGCAGAAGTAACACACTGAACAAAAATAGACATAACTGTATTTTTCCAGTTAAACAAGATAGTGATGTGAAAGAAATTTTTGCAGTAGTTAGAGATGTGTATTCTGAATTAATTTATGGAAAAAAGTCAGTTTTGAAAAATTTTGAGTTGTGCCCCTTTTGTATTTAGGGTGCGATATGTAGATTAAAAAAAACGAGGGTGGAAATAGTAGTCGGTGAATTGGTTATTTAATGAGGGCTGCTTTAAACTTTAAGTGGTGACAAACACAATACACATGAGCACTGATGATGAAAGTGTTGCGACTATCGAAAACAGCTGTTCTGCTCTGCTGTGTAAGTTGCATAATAACTAAAAACTGATGTTGACTTTCCTTTATGCCTTGGAATGTTTATCATATCTTTCGGAATTTAAAACAAACAAAAAATTTCGAAAGCCTATAAATCTTAATTCACTTTAAACTTTGTTTACGCCTAGCGGAAATTCTCGAAGAGAAATTAAAGTTTTTCCAAATATTAAATCTCTCTCCACAGTTCATGACAATAAATTTAAATGCCAATTTTAGAAATTTCACCCCCAGAGCGGTTTAACACTTAGAGCCACCTTTTTTTTGTAGTTATAAGAAGTATGTGGTCTACAGTGGTAATCCACAGACTATTGACGCCTTGCAAGACAATATACGCCAGCTTACGACTAACATAATGCCTCCAGTGTTGCCCGTCAAATTGTCAAAAAATTTATCTTTCCGATTGGACTGGATTGGACTTTTGGTTTTTTCTTGTTTATACTTAATTTCCCCCCAAAAACGTATTTTTTAAGTTTTTACGACAAAGGTGAGATGTCTTCCCCACGGCCTTTCTCGTAGTGACCCTGTATAGAGTTTTAAAATTGGGCCACAGAAATGTCTTAAAGGAATTGTGACCCGGCAGGTTAAACACTTTTAACTTTTCTCAATGCCTTTTTGGCACGTTGATATAAAATATTAATACGTAAATTGCTTTTATGCTGACGGAAAGGTGTGTATCTCAGTCCTGCTCCTGCCAATAAATTTTAATACGGAAGCGACCGTATTAAAATAATTTTTTTTTTGCTTAAAAATTTAAATTTTAATAAGAATAAAAATTATGTTTTTATTTGCTAAATATTTAGAGGGTGTTTAATAGTCATCCGTTGGAATATAGCGTTCTTATTTGTTAGATTTCTTTTTTGCCAATCTTATTTGACTGGGAAAATTATAAAAGATTGTGGATACAAATTTAAATGTATTGAGTAAAATGAATTAAGTTGTTCCGCCTTATCTAGAGTTTACTGTTTATACTGCGTAGGTATATATAAATAGTATGTATGTATGTATGTATGTGCTTACATAAATAGTATTCACATCAGTTTGTTGTCAACTTGACATTGCTTACTTTACACGCCCCACTCTCTTCAAGGTAATTGCGAGAGCTTTAAGCTAGTACCTACGTGTAGTTAACAGCAACTAATCTTCTATAAACACTTGCTATTTGTTTCATGAAATTAAAAGCAAAAAAAAAAGAAAGCTTTTCTTTGTGTTTTACAATAATTAATTTCATTTACATATCTCTTTATGAATTATGCATACATAAATTTGTTTGTTTGTATGTGTGTGTGTGTATGGATTTTCTATTAAACAGAGATTAATTAAAACTTCAAAAGTATTTTAGCTGTTAGTGGGTTTGTGCAAGCAATTCTTTTTCCAGTTTTTTTTTCGTTTCTTTTCCTAATGAAAACTACAAAAATAAGAAGATACTCTTTTAGCATTTCGTTAAAAGAAAAACTCAAACGAATCTTTGTAAATAATTTTCATTTACAACTTTTTTTAAGTACTTTGTCGTCGTCGTCAATAAGCATAAAACAGTCTAAAAGTGAGCCAGACTGGCAGTCAGTTAGACAGACAGACAGACAGTCAGCCTGCCAGCTAGCTAACAGCAAGTTTCATGTGCAATTGTCTTGCTGTTGCTTGTGCTTTTTAACAAAAAACACAAAAATGTGTTTGTGAGTATGCATGTGTGTGTGTGTGTGTGTGTGTATGTGTGTCATGTGTATGGCTACAGACAGACGTTTTATTTTTTTGTAGCTTTATTTTTCAGTAGAAGCTTTTTAGATTGTAAAATTATACAAGAAATCGTTGTAGTTTTTCGTTAACTTACTAAAATGTTGGCAAGAGGAAAGGCGACTGCTGCCTGTTGCCAGGAGTAAGAGAGGTTGGGGGGGTCAAAATGGTTGGCTGTTTTAGATGGTTACATTTCATGCTACATATTCAACCAATTCACTTGTACAAGTACTTTTAGCATGATGTTTGGGTAAACGAGACTGTTGCTGATTTGTTTTTTTTTTTTTTTTCATTTAGTTTTTGGAAAAGTAAGTCTTTTTTTTTAGTTTCTTTTTGGAGTTGGTTTTTTTTTCATGCCAACAGTATGTGTTGTTGTTATTATTGGTTTTAGTTTTTTTTTACTGTTTATTTAAGTGTGTTTTTGTGTAGAATTGCTTTGGCTTTAACGTTTATTTTGTTATTGCAGTGTTTGCTTTGTTGATGTTGTTGTTGTTGCTGTTGTTGCTGTTATTTGGGAAACATGTTTTCCATTAAATGACTTTGACTTTGGCTAGGAAATAGAATCTTGCAGTCGGAAAACAACAACAAAAATAATTATATATGTAGGTACACACACAGACACACACACATACGGACCCATTCATACTTACTTATGTAAGCTCAGCTGAGTTGAAATGAGAATTTAATTTGAGTGTGAAAATAAATAGTGTTTTTTTTAATTAAGTAAACTTTGTAGAAATTATAGGTATTTTAATAGCCGGATAATTTCTTTTTAAGTTAATAACAAACAATTAAGTAAAACTAACCCGCCTACTAAACGACAAACCTATAACCGTGTATGTCCGATATAAAAAATTTAAAAAAATTGGATCAATTAAAACGGTATTCATATGCAAACAACACACATCCAAGGCAGATTTACCACGTACTCTCACTAGTACAACAATTAACAACACCAACAACCACACGTATTTTGTTGGTAGAAAATTACGAGCTAATGTCAAAAATTACGACAGAAGAAGCATCATTAACAAGGCAGGGTTAAGAAAAAAAAATTTTATGTAGCTTGTAAATAAACTTTTGGCAGTAGTTCGACTCGTACCAAGGCAAATTTAATAGACAGCTGCGCTAGTGAGAGTTCCTGATAAATCTGCCTTGCAGCAGTCCATGTATTTTGTTTCTTTGTAGTTTAAAAATAAGAAATAATAAAATGCCAGTAAAATGAAACTGTCGATAACGAGTTCAATTTCACCAGAACGCACCCTGTCGAACGCAATATATTTAATCATCTCTCATCAAGCATGAGGTGAACAATTTTGACTAACAGTCCAACCTAAATTACGACGCAAAGCGCAACGTAATTTAGCGCTTAACTTTTACGCTGAAATGAGTAACCTAAATTAGAGTGTTAACGTTGCCCCATAATCAGTAATGTTTACTCACTTTGATTGATAAAAACTCTAATTAGAAATAAGAAATAGAGATGAACACGCTAAATTGACCAAAAAGTAGCTAAAGTTACATCACTTAACACTTCAACAAAGTAAACAAGAGTGCTTCTGCAACAAACTTCACTTCTTTACGCGCTGTCAAAATTGGATTTTCCAATTGCAAAACGTTGGCGCCGCGTTATTTCGGTTGGTCTCATACATTTTGTATGGGCATGAGAAATTTTGACAGCCATACAATGCTTTGCGTTGTAATTTAGGTTGGACTGTAAGGCAACCAGGGTTCGGCTAATGTATTCCGTATTTTTGTAGATATCAAATTACCGCAATATATATCAATTTCTATAGATATCGATTGTGGCAATTTAACACCATTTTACTGTAGAAAAAATTTACTGCCCAGCTAAGAATTAAAATGGAAACGACAAGTTCTCGATGTTCTTATTATATCCAATAAAAAAAGAATTTCAGGGTATAATCACTTTGTCATTCCTCTAAGACCCCATAAAATACGAGTATATAGGTATATATTCTTGATCAATAATGAAATAAAAGACGAGATAGCCACATCCGTCCGTGTGTGGAAATCACGATACAGTCCAAATGAAAACAGCCAGACCCTTGATATAAATATATCTTAAAGGATAGCACAGCTCAAGCTCGTAAATGGGCTTAATCGGGCCAGAGGGAAAAAAGTTCGCCTCAGAAGAACTAAACCAACCTCTAAAAAACAACATAATTTTTAAAGTTTTTTTTGGAATGTTGTTAAGCAAATGATATATTTTTATATCAGAGAAGGTTAAAATTGGAGTCATAAAATCAAAAAACTGAATTTTTGGACCCCGCCCCCTTTAGTGGGCGTTATTATATGCGTTATTATTGTTTTACTTAAGCCTACATTCCTTAAAAATAATATTTTTAAGCTGAGACGTAACCTGGTACTTTCCTGCCCTAGCGCCTCCTCCCCCTTCGCCCCCTAAATTACTCTATTAAAAAAAAAATTTTTATATTTTGTATATAATTATGCCAAACATTTATTTTTAGAGTTTTATGGCAAAGGTGAAATGTCTCCCCCACGGCCCTTGCCAGAGAGAGACCCCGACAAAATACAGTTTTAATACCCTCCAAAAAGAATTGGACCCCATAAAGTATATATGTATATTATTGATCAGTGATGAAGTCTAAGACGATCTAGGAATGCCCATACATTCGTCTGTGGAAAACATGATATAGTCTATTTTGGGATCCCGCCCCCTTTAGTGGGCGTTGACGTACGATATTATATGCAAAAATGGTGCAAATATTGAACAATTTTTATTCCTTAAGCCTATAAGAAGCTGAAATGTTCTCTGATCTTGCAGAGGTGAAACGTCTCTTCCACGGCCCTTACCGGAATGACTCTGTCAAAATAGAGATTTTAAAATTGGGTACAGAGATGTGTTAAAGGAACTCTGTCGCACCAACTTAAACATTTTAAATTTACTTACTAAATATTTGGAGGGTATTTAAGATTTGACCCGGTCGTTTTTACTTGATTTTATTAATTTTTTTTTTTTACAAAGTGTGACTATAGATTCTACACTGTCTCACTGAATGGATATGACCGATATATGGATGTGTGTGTGTGTAAGTGCATACTAGTGATGTGCGAAAAGTCGTATTCGAATTCCATATGCTAACTAACTGTTAACGAAATATTGGATATAATTAAAATAAATGTTCATCTGTTTTAATATTTAAATTATTTTAGTTACATAGTTTAATATTTTATATATTTTTAATTAATATTGTATTCTGATATTTTTAGCTTAAGGTCTCTTTATTTTAATTTAATTTTTAATTTAAAATTAAATTAAAATAAAGACACCTTAAGCTTAAAAATATCAGAATACAATAATAATTAAAAAGAGGTCAAGAAACCAGAAGAATTTATTTTTAATTAATTTATTTTATTTTATTTTTTTTGCTATATTTCACAATGTCCAATAAATCAGCGAATATTTATTTAAGCATAGTTTGAGTTAATTTTCATAAAAATTTGAACTCCTATTTAAAAACGCTTTCAATTCTTCAGTTTGAAATTGTTTCAACAATTTTTTTTTTTTTTTCAACTGTGGCAACACCAACAATATGATATTTTTGACATTTACCTTTTTTTTTTTGGCAAGTTCGTAGTAGATGCAATGGCAATTATTACACTGAATTCAATTTCGCTCGAAAATCACACTAAAATAAATAGTGGATTTGACACTATGAAAATGGTGGTTCGGTTAAGGTTATATTTCGTAAACATAAGAACTTGATCGTTAAATTTGAATCGGCAGGCTCGATACAAAATGAGGCAATGCCAAAGCATATTCGACGGGATCGTCGTTCAACTGAAAACATCACAGCCGTGAGCCAAATTTGTCAATTCCTCGACGTTCTCAACAATTGGGGTTATCCAAAACCACCACACGGCGGATTTGGCTTTGAAGCCAGCCATTTTGCCAGATATAATTTTTCATTCGAACTTTTCTCTTCGTAATTGAATAAAAATTTGCATAATTTTCATCTAAATTTTTGATTTTTATTTTGTTTTAGAAAAAAAAGTTCTTGTTGAAACACCCTTTCTTTAATTGTGACAAAAGTATGGTATCACAATTAAATGGTAAGAAATTTACCGACTCTACCTTCTTACCGACGTGGTTTTTTGTTTCAATGAACAGCTGCTTTACAAATTTCCCAGTTGCAGAATGTAAACAAACTATGAAAAATACATGGTTGTATGTAAAACTTAAATTAAATTTAAACAGACCTGGTAGGAAATTTAAGTTGTATTTAAATATAATGTATAAAAATGAATTTGGTGTTTAAAGAGATTTAAAAAAAAAATTGACGTTTAATTATTCACTGAATTATTGGAAACCATTTATTAAAAAGCATTTATTATAGAAATTGATGTTTTCAAATGTAGCTTTATGGCGTCCTTTTTTATACAAAATTGTTTATATAAAATTTCCAAGACCTCTACTTAACCCCACTTATTTTTCTTAAATAATTTTTTTTTTATATATTTTATTTATTTGATTATTGTGTTAGAACTTTAAGAATAAATTCTTTTATACATCTTTAAATATTACCTACAATATTCGCCAATATTGTTTTGGATATTCGTATTCGGCACATCACTAATATGGATATGTATGCTCGATTGCTGGTGTTTGTTATTGTTCGTGTTGTAAACAATCGCACATGTCAACCCAACCAGCCAGCTATCAATCAATTAAGTTGTCAAGTGTGTATATATTAAGTTGTGTGGTTGCTAGATATATTTATTGACACCCTTTGCTGTTTTTATTTTATTTTTTTGCGCAACACAGTTGTTCTGCCGTGTCACCACTACCATTAAATAAGAGAACTGAATGATAATTTGAAACTTTAAGGCATATTAAATATTATGTATGTATTGGTTTAAGTGCTGTAACTGCACACACCTAAATATGTATGTATGTTGGTATAGGCATGTTCGGTTTTATGACATAAAAAACTTATGTCGTATGTATGTAATTAAACCGGATATGAAAATATATGTTTACATTTACAGATTTTATAGTTGCTTTGATTAATTTATTAACTAATAATTACAAATAAAAATGTTTGTACTTTAACTAATTCATAAAAAATGTTTTATTTTTATTGACTGCTTATTTGGTTAAGGTGCAGAGCAATTGAGTTTATATATATATAAAATTAAGTACTATTTCAACTTAAAGTCTATTTAATAAATAATATATTTGTTTGAGTCTTGAGGTTAATTTATATTAATATTTGTTATTCTTCGATATTTCGCTAACCATCGGTTAGCTTCTTCAGGAAATTATTTAGTTTTGTCAAAAATTTTCTTTTCAATTAGTATATATATAAAAAAAAAAAAAAAAAATTTGTATGTATATACTAATTGAAAAGAAAATTTTTGACAAAACTAAATAATTTCCTGAAGAAGCTAACCGATGGTTAGCGAAATATCGAAGAATAACAAATATTAATATAAATTAACCTCAAGGCTCAAACAAATATATTATTTATTAAATAGACTTTAAGTTGAAATAGTACTTAATTTGGAAGTTAAAAACTGGGCATGAAATTCTAACTGCCGGTTTTTGTAAATAACGTAAAAATTTTTCGTCTGGGGAATTATATTGAAACAACAATAAAAAAAACTCAAATTTGTTTTTATTTTCCATATAAAGTCCCAGAAAAAAAGTTTTATTTTATTTACAAAAACTGGCAGTAAAAGATACTACATAATTCGTTAAAGTCGTTTTTTTAAATACTAAAACAAAAATAAACTATTTACTAAATAAATTGTTTTCTCATCAAAAGCAAATATGAAAATGTTGACAATGTCACCAAAATAGTAGAGAAAAAGTGACGACTTGGGGATACCCGCCACCAGGTTTCCTTCAGGCTACATACTTATGATGTAAAAAATTGAAATTTGGCAAAACCTTATTTAAAATATGTAATTATGAATGCCTATTTAAACAAACTGCTTTTTGTATAAAATTAAAAAAAGAAACTTCTCATAATCAGACAAATCAAATGATAATTATCATAATTCCCAAATGTTTTTACACACAACCACATTTAGAACAATAAAACAAAGTGTTATACATACAGATATTGTATTCCTTTGAAGGCAACTGCATATTACTTCGGTGCACAGAGTCTTAAGCACACACACACACATACCCGCACGCATACGTTTGGAAAAGCGCCAGTTATTTGAATATTTATTCAAAGCGCTAAAGTAACACAAAACAACACAACAAAAAATTCAACTTTTTCATCTACTGCAAACACACCACACACACACACCAATAATCAGGTGTAGTACATCCTCAAATGTTTTACACACTTTTTTTTTGCTGTTTATTGCTAAATGCATGTAGATCTGTCTGTCTGTATGTATTTACCTGAGTGTGTTGTATGCGAATTAAACCAAACCGACTAACATTAAGTCTGTATGACTGTCAAACATGAAGCAAGTAAAACCATTATGTTACCAATCAAGGTTGTAAAAAACACCAAGCAGGGAGAAAACAAAGTATGCACACAACACACCAACTAACCAGTTCAGTTAGTTCGACCGTCATTCCAGCTAAACTTCAGCATACCCACACAGACGTACGTACCCATGAATGTACATAAAAACATCCATCCATAGATTCTCATTTATCTGCACACACACGCACACGCACACATGCATATTTCCAGTTAAATTCACAGACCCTGTTAAATAGCAGACAGAGCCAGAAAAGAATGCACGAACATACAAGGGACAAGTTAATGTAATGGAAATAGTACTACTGCTCCTTGTCGGCATCATCATGATATTTAATAAAATACACGCATATACACACATACACACACATACATACATGCCTACATATTACAGTTTGAGTTTTTACTTTTTTGCTATCAACATTTTATTATCGGTTTTATAGATTTTTTTCTTCATGTCGAGGATATTTCTGAGTCCCCTTGTTACTTGCTGCTGCCTGCAATGAAATACATTTTGGCATAATTTTAGGGGTTTTTCCATATACTCGTATGTAGTATGTGATACCGACACACATGGATACATATTTAATTGTAGAAGGGAAAAGGCTTGAGATAATGTTTTAGAAATTATGATTTTTATTGCTATTTTCTATTTTAATCTCCACTTTAGAGAAACATATTGGTTGTAGTTATTAAAAAGAACAGAGCAACTCTAATATTCACATACATATGTAGGTATCTACATATTTACATATATACGAGGTCTGTTAATTAAAAAAATATGGTGAATTTTAAACTTTCTCTCAAAAATATTCATTTATTTATCGATTTCTACTTTATCACCTTCAAATATGTACGAGGTATGTTCAAAAAATATGGTAAATGTTAAAGTTTCTCTCAAAAATATTTATTTATTTATCGATTTCTACTTTATCACCTTCAAATATGTACGAGGTATGTTCAAAAAATATGGTAAATGTTAAAGTTTCTTTAAAAAAAAAATAATTTATTTATCGATTTCTACTTTGTCTCCTTCAAATATGTACGAGGTATGTTCAAAAAATATGGTGAATTTTAAATTTTCTTAAAAATATATTAATTTATCAATTTCTACTTTGTCCCCTGCAAATATGCACGAGGTCTGTTTAAAAAATATGGTGAATTTTGATTTTTTTTTATTATTTCTCTTTTGTCCCTTCAAATATGTACGCGGTCGGTGAAAAAAATATTGTAAATTTTAAATTTCCTCACAAAAATATTTATTTATCAATAATCTACTTTTTCCCATTCAAGCATGCACGAGGTCTGTTTAAACAAATTCGGTGAATTTTAAGTTTTCTCACAAAAATATTTATTTATCAATAATCTGCTTTATCTCCTTCAAACATGTACGAGGTGTGTTTAAAAATATATTGTGAATTTTAAATTTTCTCACAAAAATATTTATTTATAAGTTTCTACTTTGTCCACTTCAAACATGTACGAGACATGTTCAAAAAAATATGGTAAATTTTAAATTTTCTCTGAAAAATATTTATTAATTTATCAATAATCTACTTTGTCCCCTTCAAACATGTACGAGGTCTGTTTAAAAAAACTAGTGAATTTAATTTTTTTTTTTAGATTTCTATTTTATCCCCTTCAAATATGTACGATGTCTGTTTAAACAAATTTAGTGAATTAAAAATTTTCTCACAAAAATATTTATTTATCAATAATCTACTTTGTCCTCTTCAAACACACTTTGTATATGAGGTGTGTTTAAAAAATATGGCAAGTTTTCAGTTTATTCCCCAAAAAATATTTATTTATCAATTTCATTTAATTATGTACGATGTCTGTTCAAAAAAAATGTAAATTTTGCGTTTTTCCCAAAAAAAAAAATAAATTTATTTATCAGTTTCTATTTTGTTCTCATCAAGTATGTACGAGGTCTGTTCAGAAAATTTGGTAAATCTTAAATTTTCTCACAAAAATATTTATTTATCAATTTCTGTTTTGTCCTCTTCAAATATGTAAAAAATAAATAAATATGTACCATGCTTATTCCGCTGGGATTTTTGAAAATAATTGTAATTTGTAAGATAAGACATCTTTAACTTTTCAAAACTATGGTTAAAGTCTACTGATGATTTTGGTAAATCAGCAATGGAATGCTTATAGACATTGTTTAGCCATCAAAGAAATAAATTTCATTTAAAATATTTTTTAAATAAAATTATGATTTTTTAAATTTCAAGTCCTATTTTACTATTCCTGCACACGTGGTTATTTCCATTTATTCACTACCCACATGCAGGACTTTTAAATACTATTTAGCATTTAATACAAACCAAACACTCTTCTACTCACACCAGTTGAGTGCAAATAAGCATTAAAGTAGACGTTGTAAATGTGTGAGTATGCTTTATCTGTTGGCCACTTTTAAAATGGCATACACACACATGCATATAAAATTTATATGCATGTGTGTGTATGCCATTTTTATTATAAATAATGTTTAATGTTATTTTTACTTCCTCTGCTGGCAAATAAACACACAAGTACAGGATGACTTTAAAAGCCATAAAGTATGCTGCATGAGAAATATTTTAAATATGCATGTACATATACTACATGCGTAAATACATACATACATGTAATATAATATATATAAATTCTGTGTTGAAAAATAAATATCTTACATTTTTCTCTTGATGCCCACAGTTTCTTTGATTAAAAATTTCTTTTAACAAATTAACAGCAATTAAAAAGGTAAATGCCTACAAAAGAAACGCTACATAATAAGCAATAATAATAGCAGCACACTTCCAAGCATTAATCGGAATACATAAATCAGTAGTATGTGTGTATGCATGTATGTAACACTTTGGTTAACTCACATTCATACACTATGAATAAAACAAACAATAACTAATCATTAAGTAACTCACACTTTTAACACTCTTATTTTTTGCTGCCATATAATTTTCTCTCTCGCTCTTTCTCTCTCTCTTCCTCCCATTCTCATCAACACTAGCAACATACGTTTTTTAAGCGGCATATTTGACGATGATAAAGTTGGTCGTATAGTACTTGTTTTGGTACAATACAAAATCTAAAAAGTACGTTCGTAGCCCCAATACATGTGTATGTATCTATACACATACATACGAGTATATAATATGTGTAAATGTTTGCACTATGTGTGGAGAGACAAGTGAAAAATTAAATTTCGTTGTAACTGATTTTTCTGCTACTGTTTCTAAATTCTTCGTCAAATGGAGTGCAAAATTTTTAGGAAAAGAATTTTTTAATTAAACGTATGGGCATTGCTAGACCGTGTTAGACTTCATCACAGATCAAGAATATATGTATATACTTCATGGGGTCCAATTCTCTTTAGAGGATATTAAAACTGTATTTTGGAGGGGTCGCTCTGGCAAGGACTGTGGGGGAGACATTTCACCTTTGCCATAAAACTCTAAAAATAAATGTTTGGGATAATTAAATACAGAATTAAAAAATATATATATTTTTGATATGGTCATTTATGGGGCAAAGGGGGAGAAGGGGTAGGGCAGAGTAGTACCAGGTTACGTCTCAGCTTCGTCATTAAGGCTTTAAAATGTTATTTTTAAGGAATGCAGGCTTAAGTAAAACATTTTGTTAAATTTTTACACTATTTTTGCATATAATAACGCCCACTAAAGGGGGCGGGGCCCAAAAATATTTTTTTATTATTTTATGGCTCCAAGTTTAAGGCGTTGGACCGTATTTAACATAAAAATACAGCATTTGCTTAACAAAATAACCAAAAAACTTTAAAAATTATCTTGTTTTTTCTGGGTTGGTTTAGTTCTTCTTAGGGGAACTTTTTCCCCCTTGCCCGATTTAGCCCATCACCGAACTTAACCTGCTCTAAGCTTCAAAATATATTTATGCCAAATTTCAAGAGTCTAGCTCTTTTCATTTGGACTGAATCGTGATTTCCAAACGGACGGACGGGCGGACAGACATGCTCAGATCGTCTTAGATTTCATCGCTAATCGAGAATATATATACTTTATGGGGTCTCAGATGAATATTTCGCTGCATTACAAACGGAATGACAAAGTGAATATACCCTCCATATTATCCACACACATATAATTCTTGTTGTTATAATTTTAAATCATTAGCCCAGTTCACAATCTCGAGCAAGTAGTCTAGCATCGTAGCATGAGCAAAATAATTGTACTCTACACCAACAAAATACATTGAAAATGCTCTCAAATACTCTCTCAATTTGCAAATGCTATAATGCAAGACCATTTGCACAGGATTGTGAATTGGGCTATTATAATTGGGTGCTGTTGGCTGAAGTAGTAGAACACGAGACTATGAAGCGGAGGGTCCTGAGTTCGAGCCCGCGCTGAGTCATAAAATATTGTGTTGAATTCGTCTGATCAGCATTAGTGCGTGGTTGTGTTAGTTGTTGCCAGCCTGTTTCGATGTTGAAGGCATAGTCACTGGTCACTGAACATAATTGGCAGCGACTGACACTATCATGTACTAAAAGCAGAGTAACAGCACCCACCTTCGTCGGCCCTGTAGCAAAAATTAGCCGGCGAAATAAAAAAGGCTGAAATAGCTACAAATAATTCTCTATCTTTTCATCTGTCCCTTCAATACTATCCCCCCGTTTTCAGTTCCGGCGCAATGCATTGCATATATAGGGGTCATCGCCTGAGTGCTGGTCCAAGATAAAAATAAATAAAAAATTATAATTAAAATTTCGTTATCAAAAAAGTCGTTTATTTTGTATATAAAAAAGATTTTAAAAGGTACAATTTTAAAAGTTCGCCGGTACGAAAGTAGTTTTTCCATTTATCATCTCTAAATATATTATTCTATTTTTCACCTATGCTGCGTGTGATATAAACACATTATCTCTACACAACTACCGTAAACAGGTTGTAAATAGCATACTACCGTTGCAATTAGAGTTTTTCTTTTCCCGGACTTTTTCATTTCCCGGGAAAGCGGGATTCATTTATCAATTTCCCGGGATCCCGGGAATTCCCGCAACAAAAAAAATATAAGATAAAACGGCTATTTTTTATTTTTAAAGTAATTCTATTTTATTTAAAAATCACATTCATGAGATTAAAAAGTATGTTAACAAAAAATAAATCAGTTCAGTTCTTTAACATACATACAAACTATATAATAAACATTACATAACGTAAACAAAAAGCGTTAAAAAATAAACAAAATAAAATAATTCAGTCCTTTTTCTTATACATAAGATAAATAAATGTATAGAGATTTAAATAATTATAAAAAAGTAATTAGTCTTTGGTTTTAAAATGCGTTTTCAAAACAGAAATAGCATTTATAGATTCATCCGAAAGTCTATTTCGAAGTTTAGTAACTAAAATTCCTGTCAGAGAAAACACTCGTTCACTTTCAACGGATGTGGGTCGTATTGTTAATAGCGCATCAAATAATTTTTGAATGTTTTCTGTTTTTTTACCAGATCCTTCAAAAAATTGTAAGTCCTTTTTTATGGAACATTTCAATGGCTTTATTTTTTCATTAGTTTTTTCATTAGCATTACATATTGCAGCATTTAATTTTTCCGCAAATGTCTTTTCTTCTACAATATCACTATCATCGCTGCTTTCAATTTCTTCTAACTCAATTTCTCCACCAAAAAGACGGCTATAAAGATGTTCTGCGTATACAAAAATAGATGTTTTTGAAGCATTTGCGAACAAGCTGTCGTCGTTATTTTCATTTATAAAGATATCGTGATTATTCAAAAACTTAATGAGGGTATACAATTTGGAATGTCTTCTTTCTTCTATTCTATTTTTGAGGGATTCAAACATTGCTTGTCCAACAGTAGTACGAAGCGATGCAACTTGTTTACATAATGTAGTTACTATAACATCAGCTGTTAGTAAATTAATATTACGACGACAAAGTGCCTCTACAGCTAATTTTATTGGGCTTAGAATGTTTAATAAGTTCTTTAATATACTGATGTTATCTTCAACCCATAGCTCACCCATATCTAAATCAATTAGACTTTTCTTAATTGAGTTCTTCAACAACAAAAATTTCTCCATCATCGGAACCATTGAGTTCCATCTCGTAACAACATCCAATTCAAGACAAATTTCTTTTGAATGTTCTGCTACTACATATTTTTGTAAGGCACAGTTTTTTGTTGGACTTTTTTTAAATAATTTAATTATTTTACGTGTTTGTTGTAATACTTGTTTATAGTTGGTGGCGATTTCAAAATTTTCGTTATCTAAAACATCTTCAAAATCACCGTCAAAATTATCCTCATCGCTAGACTCCGAATCAACAATTGATGGTTCTAATGTTTTTTTATAAAACACATCAACAACCGCTAAATGCAAACCATGACTAAGGCAAAATATGCCTTCGACAGGGCTTTCTTTTACAAATTTTTTCATTACATTTGGCCCATCAGTTATGGTGGCTACTATATGTTTTTTGAAATTGATGTTATAATCCGATAATCTCGTTTCCATTAGGTTACGAATTTCAAAAGCCCCGCACTTTCCGGGTATATAAACCATTCCTAAGTTGTGAAAAGTTTTCTCACTTTCATAGACGCATATATTTAAGTATCTTCGGTTTTTTATACTCGTCCATTCATCCATTACCAACGAGAATCTACATTTATCATTTAATTTAGCTTCTATGTCGTGCTTTATATCACTTTTAACTTTTAAAAATTGCTTAATAATCAGATTTTGTACATCACGTTCCGTTTTAGGCAGACTAAAACCTCTTTGCAGTATTGACTCTCTAATAAAAGAACTTCTGGTTATTGATCGTATAGAAAACCCATCAATTGCAGCTAGTTTCGAAACTATTAAGCCCATGTCGTTCTTTTTATTACTTTCATATTGATGTAATGTGCTCTGTGATTTTCTGACCTTTTCTGGAGGTTCTTCCCGTGGTAACACTTTTTCCAATTGTTTATTATGTATTCCTTTTAAATGGCGTATAAGACCACTTGTGCTTTTGCCTTTGCATGAAATTGTTTTTGCGCAAAGTTTACATGCAGCAGTATCTGTTGACTTCTTTATAAAATATTCCCATGCAAAAGAGTTTTCCATCTAACAAAATACAAAAAGAAATATTAAAAGCTATCAAAATTCAATTTAATTACATATTTACCTTGAGCAGCCAATTTTTTGTAACAAAAACTCAAAACAAACAATGAAATAATAGTTAATAGACGTCAAAATATCAACACAAGGCACATTTATTAGGTAGATGAAAACGCCCAGCTGTTGAAACAAGCCATTGTCAAACTTTGTTTATGTGTACATTGTATTAGAGATGGGAAATAGACTTGCTAAAATTTTATGTACCTAATTGTACTAACTGCATAAAACAACGTGCTCTTAGTTTTTATAAAATGTTTATAAAGAAAATTAAGATATCTTTTTGTATACATTAGAATTACATTGTAATTGTATACTACACTTCTTTTTATAATAAAACACGTATTACGTTGTATGTACATTGACGTCGCATCTACCTAATAAATGTGCCTTGTATCAACAGCTGTTTTTATCACCATAAAAGAGTTGCCATTTCATTTAAAAAAAATTCCCGGGAATTCCCGTTCTATTTCCCGGGATTTCGGGATTGAAAAATCACGAGAATTCCCGGGAATTCCCGTCCCGGGAATTCCCGTGAAAAACTCTAGTTGCAATATACATATGTACATATGTATGTATATATTGTATATATGAAATATGTATATGCATGTGCCTAAATCAGGGACCGTAACTGTTATGACTTTTATCAAAAAAATCAAGAAATAAGAGTTATTTTTGATTTTTATATTTTTAGATAGAAAATAAGAGTTATTTTTGATATTTATTATTTTAAATGAAAAATAAAAGTTATTTTTGATTTTTAAATGAAAAATGAAAGTTATTTTCGATTTTTATATTTTTATATAAATAATAAAAGTTATTTTTGATTATTAAGTTTTTTTATTTAACACATTGTTGTCACAATACTAATATATAAATGAAATTTATTTGTTGGTGGTTAAGCAATGTCTATATGCATTTCATTGGTGCTTTACCAAATCGTCAGTAGACTTTAACCACAGTTTTGAAAAGTTAAAAACCTCTTATCTTATGCATATACTTCCGAAAACCATCTGAGAATTCTCAGATGGTTTTCGGAAGTATATGCATAAGATAAGAGGTTTTTAACTTTTCAAAACTGTGGTTAAAGTCTACTGACGATTTGGTAAAGCACCAATGAAATGCATATAGACATTGCTTAACCACCAACAAATAAATTTCATTTATATGTTATTTTTGATTTTTATATTTTTATATCAATAATAAAAATCAATTCAAAATTCGTGAAATAGGTAATATGTTTGTGTTTCCATGGCTTCGATAATTAGCTTTAATTGTTCATTCTGTACCTGCCATTCAAGTCAGTGTAGAAAGGTCATTTTCAGCACTCAGATTAATATTGGGAGATTTGAGATATAATTTATCTGAGGAACATTCAAAATCAATTATGATGGTAAAATTAAACACCTGAAAACGACCTCTTAACACTGACTTGAATGGCAGCCAAAACTTATAAGTTTTTCTATGCATTCATGTTTTTATAGCTGATAATGGATAAGTCACATAATATATTATATTTATATAGAAATTTGAATGAAGCAGCATATTATAATACATACGGCATCAACAAATAAATAAGAGTTTTGAATTGATTTTTATTATTGATATAAAAATACAAAATCAAAAATAACTTTTATTTTTCATTTAAAAATATAAACATCAAAAATAACTTTTATTTTTCATTTAAAAAAATCAAAATATTTTTCATTTAAAAAAATAAATATCAAAAATAACTCTTGCTTTTGATTTTTAAAATAAATGTTCATTTATGTATGATTATTTCTTCAAAAATTGAAAAATAACTCTTATTTCCGGTCCATGGCCTAAATGCATGTACATGCATGCAAACGTCCTTACTGAAAATTTATTCTCAAACAGACATGCATACGTATGTATGAATATATAAATAAAAAGAAAATTGTGATATGCATCCACATCCATATACTTACATATAAACATATATACATACATATATCCATAATATCTTAATTTATAATTAAAATGTCCGCTTATTAGTTAAACATTTTCAAAGACTTGCATAAATAATTATATAAATGCTTTCCAAGTCAATTTTTTCTTTAATTTCTTTATTTGTATTTTTTTGCTATCTATTAAAACAGTATTTAACCTGCTTAAGCAAACAAACAAATAAATATCATGCACTACAAAAAAGACGAAATAAATTATAAAATGAATTGTTGAATTTTATAGCAATTTTTGTATAAAGTTTTGTTTTTCTGTTTTATTATTACATATTTATTTGTTCTCCCCCCTGATAGCATTTCAAACTGAACCTAGTACATTGAATTAAACGGGCTTTTCATTTGTTTGTGTTAAATTTATAAACCCCCCCACATGTACATTTTTCCCTACTTTTAAACATACAGAACAAACAACGGCCGTCAAACCATTACACACACACACACAAAAAAAAGCCACCATAAAGCTCTACACTTGAGTATTATTATCAACAAACTCACTCACCAACATGCGACAACCCAAAACAAACCCATAAATTTTCAAATACAGGGAAGCCTGACAACTTTTGTTGTGTATACAAATGCTTACTGGCTCTGTTGTTGCACTAGACTCTACTGCTGACACTACTTTTTGTATTACAGAGATTGCTTAAGGGGGCTGGCTGGATTGTAGTAATACTTGCAGCAGCAAACCGAACGGCAAAAATACACACATACAATTTACAAAGTGCCATGCTTTTTCTCCTTACTCTCTTCATCATCATCATCATCATCATCGTCATATGCCTGCAAAAACTCTTGTTTGGAAAATATTCATACGTATGGATGTGCATGCATCCATACATATGGATGTATGCATGTATATGTGTGTATCTAAATAAATTTAAATTTTAAAACGGAAAACCGAACAACTGAAAAATCATAATGTGAATTTGTTTGAAAATATTAAATATCAGTGTTTAACAAGAAAATTGCAAATTTTCCCTTTTAATACGAGAAATACAAAATAATGTAGATACAATCGACTCTTGATAATTTGAAACTCGTTAATTTGAAGCTCGCGGTAATTTGAAGTGTTTTCCAAGTCCCTTGAAAAACACTCAATAAATTGAAAAATATCTATGTAATTTGGTCCCCTCAATAATTTGAAATTATTTGAATGGCATTTTGATCGCCGACTCGCTATAATTTGAATTTTTTGGCTCTACTTTCTATAATTTGAATTATTTTAGTTGCTGTATTTTATGCAAAATATAAAATAAATAAAACAACCATTTATTTTAGTTTTTTGCGATGTGGTACACCACTACCATGGTTGCCACTGAGTAAAAAAATTTTTTACCAAAATTTTCCGAAAATGTTACCAAAAAGTTACCAAAATTTTTTTATAAAAACAAAAATCTTTATTTTTATTATAATAAAAACAACAACTTTTATTAATAAAAAAAATAACATAAAACGTTTTAATTCATTTTAGAACATAAATAAATATTTCAATTTATTATACCTACGAATTCCGTATTTAATTTAAATAACTTATTTAATATTGCAGTCATTTCAAATAACCTTTTGCTGACCAAACATAATGACATTTGCATATTACGCCATTGAACAATTTGGCGCACGTTCACACAGTTGTTTATAATGATTTTTTTCTCAGTGTTGAGTAATGCGGAAAAATGATAAAAGAAAAGCAATAATTTGATAGTTTGTCAAGCCTTAAAAACAAAGTTACCAAGTTACCAACCCTAAAAAAATTACCAATTTTGGTAGAATGTTACCAACTGTGGCAACTGTGACCACTATATCGACTAGGGATGTAACGATACGTCGTTTTGCCGATCCGATACCGATACCGATACTCAAAAAGAAATATCGCCGATACCGATTCCGATACCGATACGCATATTGAAATTGAACTCAAGTTAAAATTAACAAAACTCAAGTAGAGTAATTCTTTTATTATACAAAATTACAGTGTAAGAGATTATTAATATCTAAAATTGATATTTGAATTCATTCTGAAATTAACAAAAACAAATTATTTTTTTTAACAAAATAATAGTGTAACCGATTTTTAATGAGTCCATTCAAACTGAATGTCATACTGTTTATTTTCTAAAATCATCCAAATTTTCAATACAACGGTTAGTAAAAAAATTGAATTGTTTGCTCAAAACATCTTTAAAAAAATTTAAGAAGTATCGTCGTATCGACTTTAAAATATCGCCGATATCGATATATCGGCAAATCAGAAGTATCGCCGATATATCGGAATCGGTATCGGTATCGGTTACATCCCTAATATCGACAGTTGCTAACGCAAAAAATTAAATGTCTTTGCTTTGCTTTTGCGGAATTTAGTGCGTGCAAATGGGTTTGCTTTTTTATGAAAACTCTTGTTAATTTGAATTTTTTCTGTCTCTCTTTCGATATTTTGAAGTCTTGTTAAAATGAAAACTCGACAAGAGTCGACTGCAAGGCGAATTCATACAAGGTGAACTCACTTATGCAACTCTGTGTAAAATTTATTGAACTGTCAAATGAAATGCTTTGGAAAAAATAATGGCCGCACACAAAAACGAAAAACCAGAAGAACACTTTGACAGTTCAATAATTTTGCCTGACAGCTGATCACCAATTTCTGAACTAAGGCCACCTGGTATGAATTCGCCTTGGTTGACTGTATATGTATGTACATTAGAGCGTCTCACCTTACAGGCAAAAAAATAAAGTTCGCCGTACACCACCGAATATAAAACATTGTTGCAAGGTGGTTTCGAAAAAAATTTTATTTTATTTTTTGCCGAAAGTAGGGTGAACACCAAAATAAATGTTTCATTATATCTTCTACATTTACAGTCGGATCTCAAAGAGTGATATAGGTTTTACTCTCAAATTAACACATTTTCGGAACAAATTCAACTTTTTTCAAATTAAATTAAATTATTTTCAAAACAAATTAACTTTTTTTCAAAGTAATTTCAATTATTTTCAACACAAATTAAACATTTTCCTTTTTAAATTAAATTTTTTTCATTTCTAATTCAATGTTTTTCTTTTCAAATTCAAATTATGAAAATCCAAATTCATTTGTTTTCTAATTCACTATTAAAAGCTTAAAAAATAAAGGCCTTATTTATAAAAAATAATTTATGTCTATTAAGCTCTTATTTGACGTATTTCTTTCTATGGGTCGTAGTTTAATTTTTAAACTTTTCGGTTAGTACTACTATGAACTAGCTTTGAGTTAAATTTTAAAATTTAATAGAATATATGTAAAAATATAAATTAACTTAATTTTTAAGGTTTCTTCCTTTTTTTAAAATTTCATTACATTCGAATGAACTTAATTTTTAGATTTGGTAGTAAATGTAATTCAACAGCTTTTACTGTGTATAACAGTACAGGACTGGAAGATATTCCAGTGGTCTACAACGTAGTTTTAAACAACAATTAAACAAACTTTAAAAACAATTGAATTTGAAAACGAAAATACTTAATTTTAAATTAAAAAAAGTGAATTTCAAATAATATCAGAAAATTACAGCACGCAAAAAATTACTAAACTTTTGCTAAGGAAGTTTTTCAATAATTCCAACAGAACTATTAAAAAAAAGTAATATATATATATATATATATATATATATATATATATATATATATATATATATATACATATATGTATATATATATATATATATATATATATATATATATATACATATATATTTTTTTGCCGAACGTAGGGGTAGCCTTTTTAAATTTTTTTGTCATATCGTCGATATTTATAGTCAGATCTTAAAGTGTGATATATCGATGTTTTTCTCACGCCTTTCTTTTTATACCCTCCAAAAAAGAATATGGAGGGTATATTCACTCAGTCCAAACGAAAATTGCTAGACTCTTCAAATTTGGTATAAATATATCTTGAAGGATAGCACAGGTTAAGTTCGGAGATGGGCTAAATCGGGCAAGAGGGAAAAAAGTTCCCGTAAGAAGAACTAAACCAATCTCTAAAAAGCAACATAATTTTTTGTAATTTTGTTAAGCAAATGATATATTTTTATGTCAAAGAAGGTCCAACGCGTTACACCTGAAGCTATAAAATAAAAAAAGTAATTTTTGGACCCCGCCCCCTTTAGTGGCTCGTTATTATATGCAAAAATAGTGTAAAAATTTAACAAATTGTTTTACTTAAGCCTACATTCCTTAAAAATAACATTTTTAAGCTTTAATGACGAAGCTGACACGTAACCTGGTACTACTCTGTCCTACCCCCTCCTCCCCCTTTGCCCCCTAAACGACCGTATCAAAAAAAAAAAATTTTTTAAATTTTGTATATAATTATCCCAAACATTTATTTTTAGAGTATTATGACAAAGGTGAAATGCTGCCCCTGCAGCCCTTACCAGAGCGACCCCTTTAAAATACAGTTTCAATACCCTACAAAGAGAATTGGACCCCATAAAGTTTATATATATATATATGTTCTTGATCGGTGATGAAGTCTAAGACGGTCTAGCAATGCCCATACGTTTGTCTTTGGAAAACATGATATTGTCTATTTTTGAACACCGCCCCCTTTAGTGGGCGTTAACGTACAATATTATATGCCAAAATAGTGTAAATACATTTTGAACAATTTGCATACCTTAAGCCTATTAGAAGCTGAGATGTTCTCTGATCTTGCTGGGGGGGTGAAACGTCTCTCCCTCGGCCCTTCCCGGAATGACACTCTCAAAATAGAGATTTAAAATTGGGTACGGAGATGTCTTAAAGGAACTCTGTCCCACCAATATTTGGAGGGTATTTAAGATTCGACCCGTTCGAATATAACGTTTTTATTGCTTATAAAATATTCGAGAAATATTCGCCATATACGAATATTCGCATATCAATAACATACATTCATACATACATACATACAGGGCAATGTTAAAACTGACGTCGTTTTTGCATGTAGGTACATGTAGAAAAACCTAATTCAAAGTATGTACGAGTATAACTTATTTGAATAGTTCAAAGTAGTGGATGCAATATCATTTAAAGCTTTTTAGATTTAGTTTGCGGTTGACTAGATTTGTGTGTGTGTGTTTTTGGTGTCAACAGAAATAAAAAGAAAGAACGAAAAAAAATGTTTTTTATAGTATCACTGTGTTGTAGTAAACTGGGGGTTTGTGTTTTTATTAGTAATAGATTCGTCAACAGTTTGTATATATGTATTCAATATGTATGTAAGTATGTAGTATATATATATATATATATATATATATATATATATATATTTTGCTTGCTTTTACTTTTTAGATATTTATTATTGTTAGTGATGTTATTATTGTGACTGTCGCTATTCGGCATATGTCCAAATATGAAATGAGAAGTAAATAAAGCAACAATTCTACACATATGTATATACTATATATGTACATATGTATGTATTTATATAAATATGTATGTATGTATTTATAATTGTATGCAAAAGAAAAAATTATTGTATTATAGCCGAACAACATTGGCCTTCTTTTTGCGTTTGCTATGTAGTGCATGTTCATACATGCATATGCATGCACACATGTGGTGGCTGTTTGTGTGTGGTTCTTTTACTTGATTGTAATATCGAATTGAAAAGATATAACATAATGTTCTAAATTTTCTATGAAAAACGATGTGTTTTTTCCCCAACAACTTTATAATAAATAAATAACAAATGCTTAAAGTGCATGCATAAGGGAAAAGTGTTTTAGCTAAGAGAAGCATTAATTAAAATTAAATTGTATATGTATTTATAATTAAACTTAGTGCATATGTAAGTACTTCTAATGAAAATAAGAACTAAAATGTCCTCTAAGAAAGTTTATCAATCACCAGGTAGGACAGGGCCTGAGGTGGTAACCCCTAATAATGACATGCATTGTGCCGTAAACGAATGGGAGAGTGGTGAGAGAGGCCATATATGGAAAGATGAAGGGGAGTATTTTTAGTAGCCGTTTTATTGTCTTATTATTTAAAATCGAAGGCTAGTTTTTGCTATTAATTCCAAGGAAGAAGTGTGTTGTAATGCGCCTTTTAGTACAAAATATTTGGGGTATTCACACTGAGTGCTAAGTCATATTGTCATAATATTTTAGACCGGTTTAAAAAAGTTGTTGTTGTGCTGCATACAAAAGAGTCATAAAATAATAGCACTCTGTCAGGTATGTTTTTGTTTTGTCATAAAATAGCTCTAGAGATCTGAGTCGAATGGCTGAAAATCTTTAGGCGAGACGGCGATAGTATATGTTTGCTGCCGTTAGTTTTATATGATTCACGACTAAAAAACGCCTAAAAAATTATTCATACCTTTATATCTGTACATTAAATCACATTTTTATAACATGAAAAAAATTAAAAGAGAACTAAATCGCAAAAACAAAATATACACAAGTGAAAAAGTTTTCTCGTTTAACTTGCGTAGCTGCCAGCCGCTGAACCTTTTTCCGTATGCCGCCGCAAAAAGAAAATGTATTCGGCTCATATCAAGGCAGCAGCTGTTTTAGTTTATACATTCAAATTAATTTAGATATTCTTGTGCACCAGAAAACAAATTTAATAATTTTAAATAGAAATGGAGTTTTTAGACGATTCATCTTTAATTGTATTAATTTTCTTCTGCTTTGATAACAGCTAATTACAAACGAGTTGTTATCTTATCAGCTGATCGATGTTTGCAATAAAATACTAAGTTATGACGGCTTGCTCACCCTAGTCATATTTTTCGTGCTATTATTTTATGACTACAGTATGAATCCCCCAAGTTGTAAATTACGGTGGGTAGTGTTCAGTGGCCGGTATGATGCCTTCGCTATTTAAGTAAAACGACAATAATTAGCACAACCATACACTAATGCAGATCACAAAAATTCGATTTGTTAGTAATGAATGCTGGATTGAACCCACGACCTTCCGTTTCGTAGTGTGCTTTAAGTACCGGTTCATACACTGAAACTTACTGCTGCCGCGTAACTCCACAAAGTAGTTACAAAGAAAGGCATATGGACATATACAATTTGTAATCTATTTCTTTCTTTGTTTCTTTCTCACAGAAAAATCAAAAGTTGGACCGCAAAAGTTGAAGTGTATGAACCGGGACTAACTACTGCGGTCACTAGCACCCATAATATTCTCTATTGTGAGAATTGCCTTAATAATTAATTTGAAATGTTTATAAAATTAAAACATCTGTTTACAGTTGTTGTACAATAGCACTGCACTATTCAGATGTACTCGTAAGTGTGTCTCTCTCACTCTTAGTTCTCTTGTCTGCATGACTAGAAGTGCATACTCCAATTTATTTTCAAATATATATTCTTATTGCTGTGCCACCAACTTAAAATTGACCATCATATAAAGACAAAGCATTTGGAATTTTTTATTATGCTTGATAAAAATATAAATTTTTTTTAGAAACAACAATAAAAACTGGCAGCTTAAAAGTTCATTAACACAATATTTCAGCACCTAACGACCAATCAAATATTTTTTTTTCTTTTTCATATAAAAAAAAAGTATATTTGTGTGTATATGTATACTCATACATGTACATATATTGCAAACCAGCCAAGGTTCTATTTAGCTCGCGTTTTCCAATTTCAAGCATAAAAAGCTCACGAATAACACAACAAACAGACAACAATAAGTAACTAAAAACAGTTTTTGATTATCTCTTAAATTTAAACGATCTGTTTAACTAATTGTCTATCTGTCTGTTTGTCCGTTGAGCTCTGCCAATATAAATATATTAAAATTAACATACACAAGTGTCCATTGATCTGTTCGATTTTTATTATACAACTTCATTTTCGCAAAAAAGGAATTAAAAGCAAATAAAAAAAAAATTGATTTGAAAATCTATACCATAAATATTATTTGTTTTTGCTATAAATTTTAGCAATTATTAATCTTTTTTAATTTAATTAAAGTCAACAAACGGCATTGGTTTTGGTTGATTGTTTTTTTTTGGGGGGGTGGGGGGGTTAAAATAATGTTAAAGCAAGTGTTATTGGCTTTTATACGTAAAAAATACTTTTGTATATCTCAAAACTTCTTTTGAAATAAATCTTCTCATGAAAGTGTTATTATACCCACCAAAAAAGAGTTGAAGGGTATATTAAATTTGTCATGCCGTGTATAACGTAGCGAAGTATCCCTCTAAGACCCCATTAAGTATATTCTTGATCAGTGATGTCCGTCCGTCCGTCCGTCTGTGAAACAATTCAGTTCAAACGAAAAGAGCCAGACTCTTGAAATTTAGTATAAATATATCTTGAAGGATAGCACAGGTCAAGTTCGTAAATGGTCTGAATCGGGCCAGAGGGGAAAAATTCGCCTAAGAAAAACTAAACCAACTTCTAAAAAACAAAATAATTTTTAAAATTTTCTTCTGTCATTTTGTTAAGCAAATGATCTATTTTTTTGCCAAAGAAGGTCCAAAGCGTTGAACCTGCAGCCAGAGAATCAGGAAAATCCATTTTTGTACCCCACCCTCTTAGTGGGCGTTGAAGTAACATATTCACGCCTATCATGAATAATTTTTCCCTTTTCCCTAAAATTGCAATCATGAAAAAATTCCCCGTGAATGATATCATGCTAAAATTAAATTCCCCTTATCGTGAATGATTTTTTTCCCGCGAGTTTTCTCACTTTTCCCTTTAACTTATTCACTTAGTCACTCCTATTATGAATAATTTTTCCCTGGGAATTTTTCCCTTTTCCCTAAAATTTCAATCATGAAAAAATTCCCCGTGAATGATTTCATGCTAAAACTAAATTCCCCTTATCGTGAATGATTTTTTTCCCGCGAGTATTTTCTCACTTTTCCCTTTAATTTATTCACTTAGTCACTCCTATTATGAATAATTTTTCCCGGGGAATTTTTCCCTTTTCCCTAAAATTTCAATCATGAAAAAATTCCCCTTATCGTGAATGATTTTTTTCCCGCGAGTATTTTCTCACTTTTCCCTTTAATTTATTCACTTAGTTTTTGGTGGAGAATAGATTAGAAAATGTAAATAGTTTCAATTATAATTCGAATATTAGAATTTAAAAATTTTATTTTAAGGGCAAGATCCGTTAATAAGACACAAACTGATAATTTTTGCAACAAATCAATTGCCTGCGTCTTTGTAAAACTTGTTGCTCCAATTCTAAACATTAAGAATATTTTTAATATGTTTTGTTGGGTTTCCAAAATGTATCCAAATTATTTTACTACTAAATATTTAGCCATACTTTATTTAAATTTTTTAAACTATTACATAAATGTAAATTTTTCAACACAAATTTCTTTGATTTTTCATGGTTTTTTCAGTTTCTTCTGTTTTTTACATTCACTGTGAACTGTTAGCGGGTATAATTTTTCACGGGAGATTCACGATAGCATTTTTCCCTTCATGTGGAGTAAAAATTTCACGTGAACAGAAATTTCCCTTGTTATTCACGATAGGGGTGATTACATGGAAAAATATTTAAATATTTCTCATATTATATAATTTGAGTCTATATTCCTTAAAAATTCAATATGAAAGCTTTTATTATGAAGCTGAGATGTTCTCTAATTTTTCTCTGCCCTGTCCTTCCCGACGCTTGCCCCCTACTAAATGCCACTATTAAAAAAAAAATTTTACACAAAATAACCCCAAAAATTTTCTTTTTACGCATTAAACACATTCAAGACAGCAGGCTAACGACTATACAATACGACTGCAGAAATAGAATACATATTTTTATATGGGAATGATTATTTTCACAGCTACACGGCAGGTTGTTGTCCGTGCTAGTTTTCCCATATATCTAAACATATGTATTCTGTTTCTGTAGTCGTGTAGTCGGTTGCCTGCTGCCATGAATGTGTTTAACGCATTATTAGTGCTTTATGGCAGAAATGAGATGTGCCCCCCACGGCTCCTCCCGGAGTGACCCCGACAAAACGGAGTTTTTATTTACTAAATATTTAGAGGGTATTTAAGTTTCGACCCGGTCGAATATAACGTTCTTACTTGTTTTGATAAACATTTTCAAAGACACTTGTAACAATTTCTTTGGTTAATAGTTCATGATCTGGCTCAAATTTGGCATACTCTCTCCAACATATCGGCCGGTATCTCACGAATAAATTCTTCAATATTGGCTTCCAGTACGTCAAATGTTGCGGCCTTGTCCCTATAGACTCATGTCAATACGTACCCCCAACAAAAATGAGTCTAAAGGCGTTACATCGCACGATCTAGGCGGCCAACTGACTAATCCCAAAACGTAAAATAAACTGTTCACCAAACTCGCCTCTAAATTGTCCCCGTGGCAGTTGAAACCTTATGTCAGCCAAGGACCAGCTCTTCCATTTTGGGCAAAACATAATTGTAATTATCGCATGGTAGCGCTCGCCATTCCCAGCAACGTTCTTGCCTTCGTCGTCTTTGAAACATGATGCCACCGGCTCACAATCCACACCAAAGAGTGCACTTTTCTTCACACCAAAATATGGCAATTTTAAGCGGCATGGCCACACATCAAACTGATGCTTCAAACTTGTGTATGTGTTTGTAAAATTCAGTTTGAGAGTGAAAATCTAAATTGTTTTGATATTCTTCAAACTCACATCAAACCATACATGTGAGTTTTTTTTCACTAACACTATCAAAGAAAAGCAGAGTTTGAAGCGTCAGTTTGATGTGTGGCCATGCCACTTCACTTGTTCACATATTCATTCAAACAGAAATGATAACAATGCGCCTTCTTAACCGCACATGAATTTTGATAATAAAATTGAATAACCTGCAAGCGTAGACCAAACTGAACATGTTTAACAGTAACATAAGAAAACAGCTGACGCTGCCAAAAATAAAGTTGCCGCAAAATCACCCTTTATTCCTAAAGTCATTATGATAACAACAACAAGTTTCTTACTAGCAAATAAAGTGTACTTATTCCTTAAATCGAAAATGAGTTCACGTATTTAGTTTAAGGTTTTTTTTTATTCATCATGACAAACAAACAAACACCCAAACACAGGCAAATGTAGTTCAAGGTTAAAGAATGAACATTAACTAGAATTTATTTTTGGGGGGTATTGTCTGTGAGTAGAGTAAATAGGAAATTGACTGGCTTTTGTTTTTTAGAAAATTAACATTCATAAATAAATAAGTACGAGTATGTATTTAATATGTGTTGCATTATTTTAAACCAGCAATCGTTTACACACAAAAAGCTTTGTAATTTATTGTTTAAAAGCCCTATTATTTATTTTATTATTGTAAATGTTTTATTTCTTGTTTGAAACTTTGTCGGTCGGTTTCTCAACTGAAAATTAATTTAAAGCTTTAGCAGTAAAAATAAAAAATAAAAATACCAAAAGCAAATAATTACACAAAAGCATTTATATAAATATTCATTAACGCTGTAATATATAAAGCAGAAAAAAATTATTACGTGTACACTTTCGCTTTTAGGAGAGAGAGAGAGAGAGAGATAAAGAAGAAATTGCAATATAACAAAAAGACGGAAGGAATTATTATTAAAATTTGTTTATTTTTCTTTTCTTATTGTAGAACTGACTCCAAACCCGAATCGGCCAGAGACAACATCTTCAATCCCTACAGCAGTTGCGGTATTGACAATTCTAATCATCAACCTTCCAATAAACAAGCACAAAATGATATTAATTCCATAGATAAAACAGAAAACTCATCATGTATTCTCAACTCATCACTTCACAATTCGAATGATTCCTGCGGCCACCAGATAATGGAGAAAAACCACAATCACATCAATAGCAATCAACTAAGTGAAACCAATTGTCAGCCAGCCTCTCCCATGCGCAAACGTCCACTGATGTCCAGCAATATTGATAATGACTTGGAAATCTTGGACCGCGAATTAAGTGCTATCAATTCACCCATGCCTCTAATAGATCCTGAAATTACCCAGGGTGCCGAGCAGCTAGAAAAGGCTATATCATCACGCAAGAGACAGCGCAGTGAAGATGAAAGCGATCGTCTGGTGAGAGAGGCCTTGTCGCAGTTTTACATACCACCACAACGTTTGATATCGGCTATTGATGACTGTCCCTTGGACATTGTCAATGTGGGTAGTCTGTCACCCAAACGGCAGAAAATGTCAAATAGCGGTGATTTGGAATTGGATTTTGATTTGAATCAAAACCAAAAGGAATTTGAGGTAATAATGGATGCTTTGCGCTTAGGCTCACCCAGTCCCACGCCCAGTATGGGCAGTGATTCGTGCGGCCAGGCAGCCATGCTGAGTGAATCGTCCAATGTTTTCCATAATTTAGTTGTTACCTCCTTGGAAACATGAAAGTTCCAGTAATTTATTATATTTTTCTTCTGCTTACTTTACATTTAACTATTTAATATCATAGGGATTAGTAGTTAAATGACAAAAGCAAATGCAATTTGCGCGTTTCATTAGTTAATTAACATAAAATGAAAATAAAACGGAAGAGAAAAAAACGGCGCTCTTAAGCCGGTGTGAAAAAAATGCTGAGTTAGAAAAAGATAATTTTTGTTAGTAAAATTGTGAATTTCCTAAAAACTAAACATTCTGTTTAACTTTTTTTTTTTTTTTTACTAAATATTCAAGTAAACTACAAAACGATAAAGTTTTTATATGATAATAAAAATATTATCAAGACAGGATTTTTTTTTTGTTCTTTGCCTAATTGTAGTGAAAGCTTAAAATCATATACTTAAATGCTTCTAAATAAAATTGCATATATAGCAAACAAATATTTACTTTATTATTATTATATAAACATATAAGTGTAAATAGGTTAAAAGATTTAGTTAAGCCATACATATGCTTTAAATATATATTCAAAATTTGCTATAGCTATATACATACATACATATATAAAATAAAAACAAAATACAAACAAAAAAAAAAACAAACACATTATATTCTGTAAATCTAAAAATTATTTACTAATAATCAAAGAATTTATAGTCAAAAGAAATAACTACAAAAACTAAAGCGAATATTAAACATTTTCTAAAACATATTAAAATAAATAAATAATCCCATACACTTAAGAAACTGGCATAAAAAGAAATTGAGTCTCTTTCACACTCAGCTTTTGTTAGTAAAATAATTTTAAAATTTCATTCACCAAAATATGTTATTTACCAGTTTCCTAGTCACCCCCAATAGTTTGCAAGCACTTGTTCCGTTCCTCTAAAGAGAGTCCGAAAAAAATATACAAATTTTCTGTACAGGCAAAAAAAAACAATTTTTTTTATATAGAACTAAGTTTGTTTTATGTTTATTTTAAAAAAATGTCATACTTATTTTTAATATTAAAACTATTTCGAAACAAAATGAATTATTCGGCCTTATTGTGTAAGGCGTTGGCGTTTTTGGTACAAGATTAAAGAAACACACGGAACAGTTTTCTTTAATCTACTACGAAAGACGACTAAGTCATAAACGCCAATGCCTTACACAATCAGGGACAAACAATCCCCTTTATTCTGCAACTAATTGTCGACGTCACGTCAAGGCAATATCAAAAATATGACACTAACCTACTCCTTGTGGACAACAATTAATTACTTCTGACGACAGCCTGTGACTACTTTCCAAGGCCGTGAATATGGCAAGAGGTTATTAGAAATGATCAATTGCTGGAGAAAAGGAGCACAGAAGTGTTCTATTTTTGATATTGTCTTGACGTGACGTTGACAAATAGTTACAGCATAAGGGTGAATAAATCATTTTTGAAATAAAAGCCTACATTTTAGTGTTAAAAATGGTTGAATATAAAAATAACAATGTTACATGTTGATAATATAAAAAACAAATTATTAATTTAATACTTCACGTTTAGAAATGAAGCATTTTTAAGACCTTAAGCGGCCCATCCATTATACAATATTATTGTATGAATTATTTGCCATATTATTTCCATTTTGGCCTCTATTATTCAATAAGTGGCACAACTTTCTTACAATAAAAAGTAAACATAACCTATAAGCAAAACAAAAACAATATTGTACAATGTTGCCAACACATTTAACAGTATATTGCACTTCTTTTGGTTTGTAAAAATCAAAAGTCTTTTGATTTCTGCCAATATATTGTGCCACCTTTGAATATGACATACACATTGGCGATATGAATATACAATACGAAAAATTGCACAATTAGTATATTGTAAGTGGGTGGGCTGCTTTACGATTCCATATACGTGATTTGGGCCAAATCATTTCATTTGCTCAAATTAAGTAATTTGCGACATGGCCAAATTATCTCAAATGACTTAATTTGCTCCAAATTATTTTCAAAGTTTTTCTGTGCAACACTGCGCGGCTGCTCTTCTTACAAATGCAACACTGGGGGGCATCCATTATTGGTGATTTACAAATTCGAAAAAGTAACATTTAAGTACGAATGAAATGACGCTGATTTTATTTCTTGAATATAATTTACAAATAACTCTAATTTTATTTTGCATTTCTTTCTTTATATTTTACCATTTCACATTTAATATTGAACAAAATGTTTACTTTTTTATGTTAAAAAATAATCCAGCAATACAAAAGTCAATTTGATTTCGAAAATTCGATCACAAAATTACTTATAACGTAATGGAAACACTTCAATATAATTTCCTCAAATCAACTAAATTTGCTCATAGTGGAAACGTATTATTAAGATGTTTTTTTGGTGCAGTGTTATGGCAGAGAAGGATATTCCTAAAAGTTTTTTTTATTATAGGAAATTATGTAAAAATTTTACTATGGTTATATATCTCTCCTTTAATGCCATATAGTCATATCTCAAAAAATGTTAAAAAAAATTTCAGGATTATATCTCAAGCTGAACCGAATTTATAGCAAAATTTTATTTGGTGAAAAACTTTAATCGCATTTTTTCTAAGTTTGATCTTATTTGAGATATAACTATGCTGCAATAAAAGAGCGATGTAACCACTGCATACGGGAAAATTAAAAAAAATTTGCTGTGGACTCTCTTTAGAGGTAAAAAAAAGGTGCCATCGGGGTTTACTGGATAAGTCGATTCGAAAAGAAACCCTGGGGGGTTATTATGTAATTCGATTCGAAATAAAAAGCTTACGAAACAATTTCCGATTCGAATCGAATTACATAATAGGCTCCTTGTTCGAATTTGTATGCTACGTAACATTGTCATTCGCAAACAATTCCTATCCAATCGAATTCACAGTTACCCTAACAGAAAACGCTGAAAACAAATTAAAAGATAATTCCATTTTTTTACAATTTACAACACTAGACACAATCAGACTCTGTAAACTCTGGCCGTAAAAATAGCAAAAGTGAATGAGATTGAATACGTTTTCAAAGGAAACGGAAGTAGATAAAGACTTGCTCAATGGTGTTGAATGGTTACTGCTGTTTTTTTTTTTTTAGCAAACCTTAAAGAAAACTATATTTCATTTAACAATTGTTATGTTTCATATACAATCCTGTATTATTTTTTATTTTTTTCATTTTATTTGAAAAAAGTGCAATTAGTATTTGGAGTAATTCAAAAACCAACAAATTAACAACAAGTAACAATTATAAGCCTCAATATATAAAGTTTTTGTTGCAAATTTTGTAATAAAAATCAATTAACTGAAAACACAAAACAATATTTTGATCAAGTAGTTACGAGTATTTATTAAGAATTTAGAATTTGTTTAATTTCAAAAGATGGCTGTGATAGTATTATTAAGTTAAATTATTTTTAAGTCTATTAAAACAACTCATATATCCTCCATTATCAATATAATTTAAAAAAAAAAAAAAAAAAAAAAAACAAACAAACAACTTTGGACACAAATAATTGTAATTAACCAGGAAAATTTTTAATACAAATACTAAAATAAATAGTTCTAGGACTACACCTTCCATCCAAGAATCTACTGCTAACAGAAGGCATTTTCTACTGAATCCCAAATAGTTGTAAAAAAAACCCTTTAAAAAAATAACTTTGGAATTGTTTATGTATTCATATGCATAGATTCTTTATGGGGTAACTTTTCCAATTCTAAAGCAAAATTAAATTTGTAAAAATATTAAAAATTAAATATAACAATTTATGATAATATTCTAAAACTATGGAAAATCCTAAATCAAAGTTTTATATGTGCAACAAATCTCCCGGGAATGAGGCCTACAACTAATTTGTCAGCTCTAGTATTTAAATTTTTCCTGGCTTTTGTTTAAAATTAAAAAAAAAACTAATGAGTAGCATAAAATTTACAACAAATTAACATTTAAGATTCATACAATTTATAATGCTTTAAAAATGCATATAACAAAATACACAAAATTAAAAACGAAATTGAATTACTGTTAACTTTTTATTTTAATTTTTTGTTAACATATTAACCCTTATTCTGTAACTATTTGTCAACGTCCCGTCACTTCAAGACAATATCAAAACTAAGACATTCACATACTTTTTGTCCTCGGAATTTAACTACTTTTAACAGTCTCTTATTATTTTCTAGACCTTAGAGAATAGTCGGAGACTGTCAGCTGTAATCAGGTGTTGCCACCAACCAGAATATAACTGCTCTATTTTTGTTATTGTCTTGACGTGACGTTGACGAATACTTACAGAATAAGCGGAATTATTTTTTTTAGGGTTTTGGAAACCACAAAAATGTTTTGTTTTGTTTAGTTTGTTTTGAACGGTTTAGTTTTCCAATCTGGCTGAAAACTATATATATTTTTATAATTGTTGCAAAAATTAATTTAAAAATTCTAAAATTAACTTTGATTTTTTTTTGTAGTACATATTATCATTTTATAATTTGAGCAAAACTTTTCAAAAGCAAATAATTATTACATAAAATGAAACATTATAATTCTTACAATTCGTAGCAACTTTATATATGTATGTGCATATATAAAAAATTTAAAACAAAAAATTAAATGAATAAATAAATACTAATACATACTACATAATACTAAATTACTTACAAAAGATGTACATACTCGTATGTACAAGTATATGTATAAATATTATATATAATTGTAGTACTATTCTTGTTTCTTTTTATTATTATATTTTATAACAATTTAATTTTTCATAATTATAATTATTATGTTTTTTTTTATATATATAAATTGAAGTATGTATATATGTATATACATGTACACATGTATATAAGTATATCAATTCACATTAAATAATTTATAGTTTTTAGTGTAAAACAAACAAACTGCATAATGTTTAATTTTTAACATAATTATTATACAAAAACAAAAAATAAAATAATATTTACAATACAAGAAAAATTCTGCAAAAAAGAAAAAAATAATAAAAGTATTAAAAATTATTTAAAAAAAAGAAATGTGTGTTATCTTTTTATTGAAACAATTTTGTAAGCACAACGAGAAAAATTTAATGCTAATTAATCATCACTGCAATGTAGAACATAACAACATTAATTTTAAAACTAGCGTTACCTGAGGCAGATAGGCTAGCAAAGATGGGAGCATTAATGGCAAACATCACACTGAACAATCCAAAGCCATTTCAGGTTTTTACACTGCGACCACACGAGCAACATTTCGTGTCTTGAATCAGTGCTGTCAGATAATTTTTTTTCTTCCCCCCAAAAAAATTTAGAAACCCCCTAGATTCTACACTTTCTTAAAAACCCCCCTAAAGCAGAAAAGTTTAAGTAGTAATTTGGTTTCATCATTCTTATCCCTATTAAATTTGAATTGAGGTACTATCATTCTTACGCGAAAATCACGAAAACTCTCAAATTTTTATTTTATTTTTTTATAAAAAGCCCCCAAAAAAATATATCTGCAATCTTTCTTTCTTTTGTGAGAGACGGCTTGAGGAAATTTGTTACGGGTACATGTACTTCTTTTGTTTGGGATGCAAATCCAATATGTTTTTTCGTATTTTGTTATGCAATAAGGTCTCCTGTTAGCCATCATAATGCTTTTACAATATTTGCATAAAGCTTTGTAGTTGTCTCCCTGGACAGGGGCTAACCAATCTGAAATTTAATTTTGCATTTATTGTGTTTGAAATTTTATTTAAAAATTATTATACCTTTAAAGTGCTGATCTGCTTCCCAATCCTTTTTATATTTTTGTTTATATATGTTATCCATTTTTGGCATATTGGTAATAAATTGTAAAGATAAACAACTTTTTAAAATTTATATTTTGCAGCTCAAGGAGAACCAACAAAATTGATTTAACGAGAAAAATGTTTTAATGTTTGTATTTGCGTGATTACTTTCTAAATCGTCATTTCGATACAATATCTTCGACATGCTCAGGAGGCAAATTATGGCATTCGATATCGAACGAAATTTGTATTTAAATTGTATAGAAATTTCCAAGGTATATAAATACAAGGTAGTGCCACTTGCTTTTATTAAATTTTAATAAGGATTTTTGAAGTTTATTTTTCTACATCATATTGAATATGACGTTGACACATTATAAAAAAAAAATTTTGTTTATTTGGAAATTTTTAAATAAAATCTGTAATACATATATATATATATATATATATATATATATATATATATATATATATACATATATCTATTTTAAATGAAATTTATTTGTTGGTGGTCAAGCAATGTCTCTATGCATTTCATTGGTGCTTTACCAAATCATCAGTAGACTTTAACCATGATTTGGTAAAGCACCAACGAAATGCATATAGGCATTGCTTGACCACCAACAAATAAATTTCATTTAAAATAGTGTTGTGACAACAATATGTCAAATAAAAAATTTCATATATCTGTACATATATAAGTTTTTCCATTTGTCTAGCAATTTCGTTAATTAAATTGTATATACTAAACTTCATTCCTTGATCTCTAACTTATTTAAATTTCAAGGTGTCCAGTTTAGCAATTTCCAAAATAATGGCCTTTTTAGTACCAAGCCACATTTTCATGAGATCACGGACAAAGTACCATTATAATATATTATACCATGGTATTTAACTATTATTTTATCCCCTCTCTTTTAACATATTCCATTGTATTACCTCATTTTAAATTTAAATTTTAAACATACTGAACGTACAACATTGATGGAATATCCCGCTCAAAATCTCATTGTGAATCGTTTTTGCATATTGACCGAGAGAAAAATTTCATTTTGAGGTTTTGAACATAAACATTTTGCAATATTTTGCTAAAATAATTTAATAAAAGCTATATAAAATGTAAAGAATATAGAAAACTACGACAAATCCCAGTTTCTATGCATTTCCACAAGAAATAAAGTCATTGTGTTGCTTTGCATTGAAGCAAAAATATTGAAACCATTACATTGATCAATAAGACAATTTATCAAAATCACGACAAAATTTTTATAATAAATTAATTGGCAAACGGATTTTAATTATTGTTAATTATGACATCGATGCAATTAAAAATTTTAACAACTCAAATGAAAAGAAAAAAAACGGGTAACTTAAAATGATATGGCAACTTAATTTTTATGGGAATGTCAGAATCCTTAAAATTGTCAGAAAATTATTTTAAATGTATGTATTTTTGTTAGTCGAACTTTTTTCTTTATGTAAATTGTTAATTTTTCAACGGGCTTCGAACTTAAGCCCGTTGAAAAATTAACAATTATTTTAAATTTAATAGCTCACAGTGGCAGTACCTTGTTTTGTTATACCATGGAAATTTCGATCGTCATCGAATGCGGTAATTTGGCCCTAGTTGTTAAATTATGTACTATTATGTACCAAACTATAAATTCGAAAATCCCCTAAAAATCCCCTAAATAAAATTTTCTTATCCCTAAATTTCCCCTTAAAGAATATTAACCCCTAAATCTGCCCCTAAATAGAAAAAAAAACTCTAAATCTAGGGGGAAACCCCCTAATCTGACAACACTGGTCTAGATACAAGCAATAACGCGACGTCAATTGCCAATGTTCTTGCTTGTATATCTTGGTAGCGAACACGAACAAATCTTAAAACATTATAAACAGTGTTGTTTTCTTATAAGACAAAAATTTCAATCAAATGACAATTCAATTTGACAGCATGTGTTAAAAGATTATTGCTCAGCAATGTATTATAACATTTGTTGCCGAATATGTGTTCTAACATATATTCATGTGGTCCACACGTTAATATCTTGTGTCGGCAATCAAATTTGACGGTTGCCACGGCAATAATTGCCAAACTTATTGCTCGTGTGGACGGGTAGTTAAGAACGAACTAAAACGATGGGCTATAGAATTGTATACAAGAGATTGGCAGCACTAGAATTCTATGGGGAGACCCAGACGGTAACAGGACAAAGGAGATCCTAAGATTGAGTAGGCCAGCACTACGGAGATTGTTTTATTTAATAACAGGACATACAGAGTTAAGGAATCACCAGGCACGCATGGGTATCGTTGACGATATAACATGCAGGGCCTGTCAGGAGCATGACGAAACACTGGAGCACTACTTTTTTTTTTTTTTTAGGAGTAGGACCAGCACGCAGGGGATGACCCCTACATATGCAATGCATTGCGTCGGAACTGAAAACGAGGGGATAGTATTGAGGGGACAGATTAGGAAAGATGAAACGATAGACAGTTTTTTTCTTTTGTAGCTATTTCAACCTTTTTTACTTCGCCGCCTAATTTTTGCTACAGGGCCGACGAAGGTGTGTGGTGTTACTCTGCTTTTAGTACATGATAGTGTCAGTCGCTTGTATTACTGTCCAGCGTTTAGTCAAGTCAGGAGGCTTATTCTGAATTGCAATGCGAATTAAAAAAACTGAACGCATTTGTATGCTATTAATATTGAAATGCGAAAGCAATTCCTTTCGCATCGCAATTCAGAATAACCCCCCCGGAGACAAGCATTTAATCAGGAGATGGTATTTCTTAGGGGTTCTAATTGGAGGGACTTAAGAAGATACATTGAAGAAACTATATTCTTAACGTAACTAGGTTCAAAGGTTTCGATGGCTTTTAATGATAGCTCCCTATAATAGAATGGGAACTCCTTAAAATAGAGCGCACAACAAGCCTTTAAGGCCTAAGTGTAATCCTGAACGGATTGGGATAGCCCCTGCTTACGCACCTCTCTTCAACCTAACCTAACCTAGCGTTACCTGATCGTGAGTGCTTAATTGATTTTGTATATTATTCCAAAGCAATCAACTCCTAACGATTGATAAATTTAAAATTTACTAAATTCACATATTTTTTGCAAATGCAAGGCTGGAGAGGAAATATAAACACGTGAGAACGTTACATGCGACCGAATCGAATCTTAAACACCCTCCAACTATTCAATATATAACAAGTCTATTTTGTAGTGTGGCCACCGGGAGGCGGCGTGAGTGGGACATCTCCCCTTTGCCATAATATACTAAAAAGTAAATTTTTGGGGTTATTAAGTGAAAAAAAGTATGTATATGGTCATTTAGGGGCCAAAGGTGGAGTGTGGGTAGGGCAGAAGAAGATCAGAGCACATCTCAGATTCGAGATAAGAGTTTTAAAATTTTATTTTTAAAGAATGTAGGCTTAAATTATACAATTTGTTAAATATTTACACTATTTTTGCATATAATGGCCCTTATTACGGTTGTCGTATTCGTAGTCGAAATAAAACGACTGCAATGTTAAACATATGACAAGCGTTGCCACATTTTGAGGATTTTATTACGGCTACGACAACCATAACAATGCTTAATATCTTACGTAAACGCCCACTAAAGGGGGCGAGGTCCAAAAATGGATTGTTCTGATTTTGTGGCTTCAAAAACATTTTAGAAGTTCTTTGAGATTAAAATATGTATATCATTTGCTTAACAAAATTACAAAATTAATTTTTCCCCTCTTGCCCGAATTAGCCCATTTCCGAACTTAACCTGTGCTATCCTTCGAGATATATTTATATAAAATTTCAAAGGTCTGGTTTGGACTAAATCGTGATTTCCACAGACGGACGAACGGACATGATCAAGAATATATATACTTTATGTGGTCTCAGACGGATATTTCGCTGCGTTACAAACGGAATGACAAAGTGAATATACCCTCCATATTCTTTTTTGGAGGGTATAAAAACCAATTATTTTTTTATTTTATTTTTTTTTGTCAATTAAACCTATTTCATCATAAACATAAAGGTAACCAAAAGGGCAATTGACGTTGTTGTTTTTGCTAATTAAAACTATTTTATAATTCAGGAAAAACAGAATTTGCATTAAAATCTTAAAAAATCGAAATTTCGATTCCAGGGTTGGGAAATTAAAATTTGTTTTTCATTCATAAAAGTAACCAAAGAAACAACTAACGTTGATTTTTTTTTTTTTGCTAATTAAAACTACCTTATAATTCAGGAAGAACAAAATTGGTATTACAATCTTAAAAAATCGAAATTTCGATTCCAGGGTTGGTAAAATTATATATTTTGTGGTACATGAAAGTGATCAAAAAGGTTACAAATTTTATTTTTTTATCAAGTAAAATTATGTTATACCTCAGTAAGAATTGCATTGGTAAAAAGAAATTCAAAATTCTAGAGTTGGAAAATCTAAATATTTTTGGTACATAAAAGTAGCCACATAAATTCCGAATTTTGATTTTTTAGTGAATTAAACTTATTTTATACTTCAGGAAGAATTAAATTGGTATTAAAGATTTTAAAAATTAAAAATTCAGTTCCAGGGTTGGAAAATAGGAATCTTTTACTACATAAAAGTAGCCATATAGCTTCCTAATTTTGATTTTGATGGTGAATTATACTTACTTTATATATCAAGAAGAAATAAATTGGTATTAAAAACCAAAAAAAACTAAAAGACGATTAGAACTTTTTGTGGTACATGAAACGGATTTTTCTTTTTGTTTGTAAATTAAACATATTTAATATTTTTGAGAGACGTTCAGAGGAACTAGAAATAAGAATAAACAAACATATAGCTTCCTAGCCGAAAAATTTAAACGTTTTATTATATATGAAAGTAACTTATAACATTTCGATTTTTTTTAATTAAACCTATTTTATGTTTTAGAAAGATAGAACGAAAGAAGAAATACATCTGTGAAGGGTATATAAGATTCGGCACAGCCGAATATTGCACTTTTACTTGTTTTATTATTATTTAAACTTGTGTCCCTCTCTAAAAAAAAACACTCTTTACAATGTAAAAATGGCGTCATATAGTTTTTTTAATATAAAATAGTATGTCTGCTTTTACACACATCAGTTTTTCTTGAAGCAAGTCTGAGTTTATGGGAGAGAGAGGAAAGAAGCAAGAAGAGGGGTACATACTTGATTGTACCGGAAAGTTACTTCAATTCTCTTTTGTTATTTTATTCTCATTAATGGCGTCATATTAAGAAATTGAACACAGACTGTCTGTGTGTAAACAAACGGGCAGTTTTAAAAGAGAACTGTAGAGAACTGCTTCAAGAAAAACTGATGTGTGTAAAAGCAGACTATGGAGCAAAACCATTATAGCAACAGCAACATATTATTCAATAATATTGCATAGTGTAGGGGTACCTTAAGAGTAGTTCCTTTGATCAAAAAACAGCTTTAGTTAGAAATTTAAAAATTCTAAAAAAATAATGTTACGACACTGTTAAAATGACATGAACACACCCGCGAACATTTGCCGCAGCTGTACGAATGTCATGCCAAAGTAAACAAGTAAAAATATTAAATGAACACGTCAGTTTGTTGAGTTGCTGGCACTGAGGAATTTTTAGCTATATAGTTCTAGAAAATTGAAACAAATACGTATTAAAGCAAAGTTTAACATTTGCTTAAAGAAAGGAATAACAATTCAAATTACTTTGTTGAAATAAAGGTGAGTTTAATTGATTTCAGTACGTGAACATCAAATACAGCGTATGGAAAGAGAAAGTTTAGTTTTCGGCAAATAACCTTAAATAATAATAAAATATAGATAATGTTTGTATGTATACCTACTGATATTTTCTAATTTTGTATTATTTATGTATTAAAAATTATAGTAAAATTGGAAGCCTTCAACAATGGTTGCTCAAAAAGTCATGTTTCGGTTGCCCTTGGCTATAATAGGCTACCTTGTTGTATTAATGACCGCCTGTCAATTACGTGGCGTTCAGTCGGCAGCTGTTATGTCGGTAGATTTGGGTTCTGAATGGATGAAGGTTGGCTATGTCTCGCAAGGTGTACCAATGGATATTGCGCTGAACAGTGAATCAAAACGCAAGACACCGGTTACATTATCATTCCGTGACGGAGTACGATCATTTGGTGAAGATGCCGTTAATGTTGGTATTAAAGATCCGAAATCGTCTTACAATTATCTATTAGATTTGCTGGGAAAGACTATCGATAATCCCATTGTTGATTTGTATAGGTAAGTGACGTAAAATATGTTGTGAATCACAAAAATCTAACAGTTTGAAATTTATATAGAATTTTAATACCTATTTTAAATGAATACTGGAATAAATATGTGCACATATAAAAACGTTTGCTCTTTATCGCGGCATAATCGTCCGTTTCTTAAATAAATGAGATAAATTAGTTTCAATCGCTATCTGCATGCTTCCTTTAGTTTCTTAATGATTAATTTTGTCATAGACGATGTCATAGGACCAACATAGTCATGAACGTTATGTTAACTAATTCTGAAGTTCATTTCTGCACAAATAGTATTCCCAACACGTCTCTTTTATGCCCCAGAGGCGCAGAGGCTCTTATATTGTTAATATTGAATACTGGAATAAATGATTTTATTATAAAAAAATGTATATATTTAAAATGTTCCATGGGGCTACTGATTCCTGTAGTATGTAACAGAGCATATCATCTCGTAAGAAGTAAAATTCGTAGGTGTGGGCATTCCATCTACTTTAGGACGAACTTGTGATCTAATGGCCGACTTAATTTCCTACCTATATATATGCGAGGCCATTGTTCTGGTATATCTGAAACTTTCAGTTTACTTTTTTCTTAAAAAGCATATCAATGTAGATATAATCACCAAGATGTAGAACTCTGGCCCCAGAGCTATTGGCGTTTTCTTTCTCCGAAAATATTGAACAAATTTATTTTGTCGATGCACCTCCGATATAAAAAAAATATAGTACATTAGAGAAAAATTATTTCTAAAAAGAGAGTGTTAAAAAAAAGAATCCGAGGAAAGGCATATTTTCGAAATTACGTACACATTGAGTTTTACAAATTCCCAAGCAATCTAAGTTATTCAGGGTAACAATTGCCTGCCTTTGGCTAGGCTTAAAGATTTTCTCCCTTATTCATAAAAAGTATGAGAGGCTTATAAGAGTGTAATAGAGCAAATTTCATATGAAATTGTTGGTTAGGCTTAAAGATTTTCTCCCTTATTCATAAAAATTATGAGAGGCTTATAAGAGTGTAATAGAGCAAATTGCATATGAAATTTTGTTTTATTACGCTGTTATTAGACTCTCATAATTTTTATGTACAGTCGAATAGTGGCTTCGCTGAGAAAACACTTACTACACTGGGAGATTCCTCCCGGGTTTAAAGCTTTTCGGTGCTACATTGAACAAAAAAATTACAAAGCAAATACCTAAGACTTGAAACACTTTGACACTGTAACTCCGAAAATATTGATAACACCTAATTCACACGATGAATTTTATGACGTCCAATTTTCCACGTCATTTTTGGCTTCATAGCGAACGGTGTAGAGAAGAAAGAGGGGTAGAAAAAATTACTTGATTTCAGATTTCATGTTTTTTTCTCAAATTTCTCTTTACATTAATGCCTATTCTTTCCGTTACGTTTTGTTCTGTTATTTTGAGCTCATATACATGTGAAACAATAAAAAAAAATAAAAATAGACATGAAAACCAAATTCATCGTATGAACGCAGAATTTTTGGAACTAATTTCAAAAGGGAATTAATAAAATTAGACGTCATAAAATTCATCGTGTGAATTGGGTGTAAGAAAATTTAATTTTTATATAACAAATAGCATTGATAGTTCGTTTAAAATTTTTTGAATAACGCTGCAGTTACACGTTCAAGTTTTGTTTTCAAGTTTTTCACACATACTGCTTGTCAAATTTTAAACAATTTTATTTTCAAGATAGCGTGGTCAAGACAACAACTTAAAATAATTGCTTTATTTTAATTTATATTTTCAATAAAGAACACTATGAATAATATTTTTAAGAAAAAAATTATGGCAGAAAAATATTTGAACACACAAAAACGAAAAATTGCTCATTAAAAACGCTATCAGCTGTTTTCTTGCCTGAATATTTAAACACAGAGTTGGAAAGCAAATTTGAAAGCAAACTCGTATCAAATTTTTAAAGTGTGGATGTGTTGGTGAAAAAGTATGAGTGTGTTGAAAGTTGAAAGGAAAAACTTGATCGTGTAACCCCCAAGTAAAGGCAAATTACGGGTTTTAGTTTTAGTACTACTCCATATCAAGTTTATAATTATAACCCAAATTCTATGAAATAAATATAATTAAAGAAAAATGGGGATACAAAAGTATTATATTAGGGAATGAGTAGAGAAAATGATGTATCATTTTTACAATAAGTAGATAATAATAAATTGCCGAATGTCTATTAACGTCTGCAAAATGATGTATGAGACGTTTCTTATAAAATGATTAAACGATAAAAATACAAATATCTATAACAGATGAATTCCATTATACCAAATAATCTAGAGACAAATTTTAGTCTGACTTGGCTTGAACTGATTCATGATCAAATCAATATATTTTAATTGGGGTTGATCCTCGATTTTTGTCTAAAACAAACGAAAACAAGTAAAAGTGCTATATTACCTTAAATACCCTTCTTTCTTTCTTAAATAGAAAATAGCTTTAATTACCAAAGAAACAAAATTGTGTTATTTAGTTACTTTAATCTTTAAGAAAAAGTTTAAATTTTTTCAGCTCTGAAGCTGTGTTTTTGACTTTTCTAATTTCTGATGCCAATGAACTTCTTTTACAAGTATTAAATATTTTTAATTTATAAACAAACCGAATAAATTCGTTTCAGTTGTTTACTATTATGTACCAAAAAAAATTTCGATTTGCCGACCCTGGAATCGAATTTTTCGTTTATTTATTTTTTGTTTGTCCTGATGTATAAAATAGATATAATTCACTATAAAAAGAAAAATTAGGAAGTTACATGGTTACTTTTATGATCCAAAAATTTCGATTTTCCAACCCTGGAATTTAATTTTTAATTTTTTTGATATTTTTTAGAACAATTTGATTTTTTTTCTTAGGCAGATAAAATGTTTAATTCACAAAAAAAAAAGTTGATGACTTTTGAAAATTTTTATGTACCAAAAAAAATTCCCGTTTCGCAACCCTGGATTCAATTGGAGTTTTTTATTTAAATTAACTGGTACTGAAATCTTTATACATGTTGATCATTATAGCAAAAATCGGTTGCCCTTTATTATTTGTTACTTAAATTAATTATTTTTTATCAAGCTTTAGGTCACTTTGTTATAAAAGCAACTGAAATTTTTTATTATCCGATATTTCGATATCCTCTGGATATCAACTTCAGGGAAATAATTATTATAATTAAATGAAATTTATTTGTTGGCGGTCAAGCAAAGATTTCATAACAATTATTATAATTAAAATTAATACAATACTTTTTAAAAAAATTTTTGTAGCAGAAAAATTATTTTTGCCTTTTTCGTTTTTTATATAAAAATTGAATAATTTAATTTTTTAAACTAATTTTTTGCCATTTTTTTACACTTTATGCATTTATTATTATGTTTTGCTTATAGAATAATCGAGATATGTATATTCGTCTAAATGTCCAATACGAATGCGAATATCTAAAAATGTCCGAATATGTTTGGCAATACGAATATTAAGTAGATACAATAATTTTCTTGCAAAAAAAAAAAGTTGAATGTTTATTATAGAAAATTAACATTTATGTTTATGTTCTTATTTTTAGGAAACGTTTTCCGTACTACGAAATCATTGGTGATCCAGAGCGAAATACAGTTGTTTTCAAAAAGAGTGCAACTGAACAATTCTCTGTGGAAGAGTTGGTTGCACAAATTCTCGTCAAGGCAAAAGAATATGCACAAGAATCATCTAATCAGATCATAACTGAAGCTATTATAACAGTACCGGGATTTTTTGGACAAGCGGAACGGGAAGCTTTGCTCACTGCCGCCCAGTTGGCCAACTTGAAAGTATTACAGTTAATTAATGGTTATGCGGCCGTCGCTCTCAATTATGGTGTCTTTCATCCATCGGGAATCAATGAGACTAGCCAGTATTATATATTTTATGACATGGGTGCCAGTCAAACTTCTAGCGCTTTGGTAAGCTATCAATTGGTTAAGGATAAGCACACCAAAGAAACCCACCCTGTGGTACAGGTATTGGGTGTGGGTTACGATCGCACCTTGGGAGGCTTGGAGATACAACTGAGACTAAGAGATTACTTGGCCGCCGAATTCAATGCCATGAAAAAGACCAGCACGGATGTAACAAAGTCACCTAGAGCTTTGGCCAAGCTGTTCAAAGAGGCTGGCCGCTTGAAAATCGTTTTATCTGCTAATAATGATCATTTTGCACAAATTGAAAATCTTTTGGAAGATCAGGACTTCAGATTACAAGTGACCCGTGAGAAATTAGAAGAAATTTGTTCTGACTTGTGGCCAAGGGTAATTAAACCTTTAGAACAGGCACTGTCCACCTCGGGTTTGACATTAGATGTTGTTAGTCAAGTTATTATGTTTGGTGGCGGTACTCGCGTTCCCAAAGTCCAGGAAACTATCAAGCAATACATTAAACAAGATGTAGCTAAAAATATAAATGCAGATGAAGCTGCTGCTTTTGGTGCCGTATATAAAGCAGCCGACTTATCTACCGGTTTCAGGGTTAAGAAATTTATTATTAAAGACGCTGTAGTATTCCCTAAGCACGTCACCTTTAAGCGTGATACTGGTGAAGGCTCTGAAGTGAAACAAGTCAAACGTGTGCTTTTCGGTCTCATGAATGCCTATCCCCAAAAGAAAGTTATTACATTTAATAAACATACAGAAGACTTTGATTTCTATGTTCACTATGGCGACTTAAACCATTTGACAGCCGAAGAACAATCTTACATTGGTAGCTTAAACATTTCCCATGTTGAATTACAAAACATTAAGGAACTGTTAAAGACAGCAAAAAATGAATCTGTCGATTCAAAGGGGATCAAAGCCTTCTTTGCTTTAGACGATTCTGGTGTGTTCCATTGCACGTCCGTTGAGTACGTGTATGAAAAGCAAAAGGTTGAAGTTGAGGAAGAGGACGAAGGCACTCTGGCAAAGTTGGGCAGCACAATCAGTAAACTGTTCTCCAACGACAAGGAAGACAAGAAAGAGGAACCTAAACAAGAAGATAAAAGCTCTACACAGGAAGCAGGACAAGAAACTACTGCAGAAGATAAAACTGCAGAAAAAAAGGACTCCGAAAAGAAAGAAACTGATGAACAAACAGATGCTGTCAAAAAGAATGAAACCATTAAAATTATTACAATAAAAGAGCCGGTAGATCACAAAATAACATTGCAATTCGCACCACCTATAGCAGGAAAATCTTATGAAGAGTCTGTAAAAAAACTAGATGCCATCAATAATGCTGAACGTTTAAGAAATCGTTTGGAATCAGCATTCAATGCTCTTGAAACTCACACAATTGATGTGCAACAAAAATTACAAGAAGATGATTACGCTACTTGCCTGACAGAGGACGAAAAAAATAAGATTTTGCAGAAATGTTCTGAAATTTCCGAATGGCTGTATGAAGATATTGAAAATCCTACCCCGGATATATACGAAAATAAACTGGGTGATTTGAAAAAATTAACAAATGTCTTTATGTCCCGCTATTGGGAGCACGCGGAGAGGCCAGAAGCTTTGAAAGCTTTAGACGGCTTGATAGATGGTGCCCAAAAATTCCACGATTCGGCGAAAAACCTCACTAAGGATACAAATCCAGAAAAGGATGTTTTCACTCAAGTCGAAATCGACAGTCTGGGCAAGGTGATTTCTGAAACTATTGAATGGAAAGTTGTTGAAGTTGCAGAACAGAATCAGCTTAAACGCTACGATGAGGTTAGACTTACCGTCGAAAGCATTAAAGATAAAATGCGTCAACTGGACAGCGAAGTTAAATACTTGGTTAATAAAATTGCAAATTGGAAACCTAAAGCAAAGCCAGTTAAAAAAGACAAAAAGAAAAAGAAGAAGGTAGAAGAAGACGAAAAGGTTAAAGAAGGTGAACCAGAATCGGGATCAGGTACTGAAAAAGCCACCAATGAAGACGAACAAGTTGAAAGTCCATCAACTGAGAACGCAGCGCATGAAGAAGTAGCAGAACAAACAGCTACTCCCACAGAAGACCATACACCACGTTCAGATCTTTAAATGTAATTTATTTCAAAACATGGACGTTTAACAAAATTAAAATAATTGAAAGACTGCAGTAGTAAAAATTTACCAGATGATCATAAGAGCATGACAACCACCACCAACTCAGAAAAGTAGTCGCATTTTACACAATAACTCAGTAAGAAGCCAATAAAACTACAAGATTTTTTTCGTAATCACTGCTTCTTCTTAAGTTGTATGAAAATCTTTTTAGCCTTCAAATTAGTTATTTATTATTAACTTCTACTACTTCTCAACTATAAACTTTAGGTATTTGTTTGATGAATTTAATTGATTTAGGTTTTTTATGATATGTGAATTCTAATTTATCTTAGCAACGAACAACACATAAAATGTGTTGTAAAGTTTGCGAAACAACCAAAAAATAAAAACCATTCCGTCATTTCCTTCTTTTTGAATATTTGGGGCCTTTGCTAAGATTTTATAAATACATATAAATATGGGTATATAATACATGCTATTATCTTAATTAAATGAAAATTTTTTGTATAATTTTAAAATGTTGTTTTTCAGTCTATGTTCAAAGGTCTTTAATAACAAAACTTTTCGAAAAGGGATTTTATTTAGCAAGATTTCTGCTATGTATAATAAGCTTACAACTAGTATAAAAATAAATAAAACAAAAATCAATACATATAACAAAACAAAATTCATTAAATAAAATTACATACAAAATTTAATTCTGTTGTTTTATATAAAACTAGAGTAACCCTGCCCGCGTTGCTGGACATTACAATAACATACGTTTACGTCGTTGTATTAAAAATTAAATTTTCTAGAAAGAATAGACATTTTGCTGTTTGTTGAATAATTTTTTAAATATTTTTTGATGCAAAAGATTTTAATTTTAACTGAAAGATTACAAATCCATAATTAAAAAATGTCAATGCTCGCACTGTAAACTTAAATGACAATCAATAAACACACAGAAATTAAATAAGTCAAATGACGCGAGCAAGCATATTCTTATACCGACAAAATGTAATTTTCATAAGAAAAAAAAATACATTTTATATAGGGAAAATACACCATCATAAAAATGCGCGTATAACGCATTTTCGTATAAATTTTTCTAAGTTTTTTTTTATAAACCATCAGTGAAAGTAGACCTTTCCAACGCATGTACTCGTTTGAAAATCGGTTGAGTGGTTCTCGAGTTATGAAATCCCGAACGTAGGACGACTTATTTTTATAAGTCATTCTTAATGTAGTATGAATTATATGTATATACATATATATATATATATATATATATATATATATATATATATATATATATATATGTATATATACATATATATAATTTCAGAATTTAAGCTCTGATGCTAGAGTTAATGTCGACGTCGTCGACGGCGTCAAATGTCAAAAAAAAAGTTGAATCGTATGAAATTGTATGAAAGCAGTTAATCTCAACGCGTTGCAACGCCGTAAAAGTTCAATCTATTTCAACTTTTTCGGCGTTGAAACGCCGTCAACGGCGTCGACATTAACTCTAGCATAAAACAAAAAGTTTATATTTTTCATATAAACTTCAGTTTGGTGACGCGATTTACAATTTACAGCCATTGGGACCAGTGCGAACATGTTAAAGGCGAAATTATTAAAATAATTCTCAAAATTCATACTACATTAAGAATGTACATACACCAATACCTCGCTTTGCGTTTTTTCGAAGTTGCGTCGCTGCTGAATTAGTATTAATTTTCATTGTGCGTCCTTAGATTTTCGAAGCTGCGTTGTTTTGGGTTCGAGTCTTTTTTTTTGTGAAAGATGGCCATGCCATCAAAACTCAGTGTTTCGCTTTCTAACTGAAAATTAACGCAATTTTAATTGAGTTTTATTTTCACTTTGTTTTTTTTAACGATCCTGACAGCGAAAGGAGTTTTAAAGTGTCCCAGGCAGTAGCTACGAATATCAATTGCCACAAGGAAGTGTATTTTATGTTGAAAAAAAGCTTTTCAGCAAACATTCGATCAAGCGCCAATTAAAAAACAACAACAATAAATAAATAACATAAAATGCAAAAGTAATGAAAACAACAGCTGTGATACGTTGTGAAATTTAGAAACTAAAATGAAAGAACATAAAGGCCGAGGCACATAGAATCCGTCATAGGTTATGCATTGCCTTTTTAAACTGACATGAACGTACCGACGGATAAGGTTGGCACAATGAGTACTTTGTTGACGGATATCAAATCAGTTGTTTGTTCTCCATTTTATTTATTTAACTTAAATTTATTTATTTTATAAACATTTTTTATTCTAATTTGTGTTTTTTATATATGAGTTAAATTTTGTTGAACACAAAACACAATAAAATTAATAAAAATAATTTGAAAAACTTACTGATGTCTGGCAAAGTATTCAACGTACGCTCAAAGTTAAAAGTTGGCCAACTTTCGTACTTTGCGTTGACGCAGAAGTACTGAATGTGACAACTCACATAAGAAAGCATGTATTTCAACTCAGCTGTCAGTTGAAAAAGACGACGTATAACGTATGACGGATTCTATGTGCCTCGGCCTTAAGAAAGATATAGAGAAAAGCAAACAGTCAACAGCACTATCACAACATATACTGGACACTGGACACACAGTTGATTTTGAAAAAGTCAAAATCTTGGACAGAGAGAATAATGGAAAGAAAAAATACACAATAGAAATAGAAAGGAAAGAAAGGACGAAGAATTTAAAAATGAATCTAAAAATGATCCTTGGGCATAAACACACAAATAAGAAAACATTGGATACATTTTTTGTGAAAGAAGGCCGACTTACGACAACACCCACTATGGATTCATCAGACAGTTTTGTTTTTTATAAACCAATTCAATATTTTTTTTTTGTTTTAATTGAATTTAATTTTTTTGTTTTTTGTATGTATGTAATAAAATTGTATATTTTTGTTTTTTAAATGTTTACTTTGTTCAATTTTCTTTTTAAAAAGTAGTATTTTCGTAACCCTGGAACCTATGTATTTTCGATAGTTACATGGTTTGCGATAGAAAATCATAATTCACTTTGCGTCGTTTCAAATTGCGTAGCGTTTTTTTGGAACGTAACTACGACGCAAAGTGAGGTATTGGTGTACAGCAAGTTCAACGGTGACCTAAGCTATCGATCGGTCTATCTCACGAATAGTAGGTTAGGTTAGGTTAGAGGGCCGTTGTCCCTGGCGGGACAATCCACTTGGGTCCGTCAATTCGGTCCCTTTGTGATGCCCTTAAGCAGAGGACCTCCTAAGGGATGTCCTCCGCCGTCTCAAACCATCCTGTACCCCTGAGGAAGGATGATATCCCTGAAAGCTCCATGTTTGCCAGGCTGTCTAAGTCTGACAGGAATCGGGAGCCCAGCGCCGCTGCCCTTACATTAGCAAGGGCAGGACACTGACACAGAAGATGGAGGACAGTTTCTTCCTCCTCCTCATCATTGCAGCTTCTGCAATAGTCGTTGTATATTAGACCCATCCTCCTAGCATGAGTCCCAAAGCTACAGTGTCCTGTCAGAACAGTCACCAGTTGACGCATGCGCGCCTTGTCAAACTTGAGAAGGTAGCGTGTTTTGCGCAAATCGTAATGGGGCCACGTGGCTCTTGCCACGAGACAGTTAGCCACGCTTTCCCACCTAAGTTGAGCTAGTTTGTATGATTCGCTTTGAATCAGAAACTTGCATCGCGCTAATGGAATGCCAGTGAAGTGACTGATCATTGAACTGTTCAATTCAGTCCCTTGTCTGGCAATCTCATCCGCAGTATGGTTGCCTGGACATCCAGAATGCCCTGGCACCCAAACCAGTGTCACCCTCGAATGTCTCGCTATCTCGTTGATAGACAGTCAGCATTCGACCACAGTTTTTGATGTACTGTACACACCACTAATAGCAGAGATGGCTTCACGAATAGTATTTAAAAAAAAAATTTTAAATTTGCTTTTCTTTAAAATTTTATTGCAACATCATTGAACAGCCACTTTATCTAGTTAAAATATAAATAAAAACAAGTAAAAGTGCTATATTCGGCTGTGCCGAATCTTAAATACCCTTCACAGATGTAATTCTTCTTTCTTGCTAAAACAGAAAGTAGCTTTAATTAAAAAATAATTAAAAAAATCAAAATCATGTTATCAGTTACTTTTATATTTAAGACTACGTTTAAATTTTTTGGTTAAGAAGCTAAATGTTTGGTTCTTCTTACTTCTAACACCTCTGAACTTCTTTCAAAAATATTATATATGTTTAATTTACAAACAAAAAGAAAAAATCCGTTTCATGTACCCCAAAGGGTTCTAATTGTCCAACGGCAGAAGTCTTTTAGATTTTTTTGGTTTTTAATACCAATTTATTTCTTCCTGATATACATATAAAGTAGGTATAATTCATCATAAAAATCAAAAATAACAAATTATATGGTTACTTTTATGAATCAGAAAATGTCGATATTCCAACACTAAAATTGAATTTTTAATTATTTTGGTTTTCATTCACACACAACCGAAATAAGCAACTTATATGGCTACTTTTATGTACTAAAATATTTAGATTTTCCAACCCCGGAACCAAATTTTTAATACCAAATTAATTCTTCCTGAAGTATAAAATAGGTGTAATTCACTAAAAAAAAACAAAATTTGGAATTTATGTGGGTACTTTTATGTACCAGAAATATTTGGATTTTTCAAATCTGGAAGCGAATATCTATTTTTTTACCAATGCAATTCTTAGTGATTTTTTAAACTTTTTGGTCACTTTCATGTACCATAAAATATTTTAATAATTAGGTTCATGCAACTCTTAATAATGAGGTTTATTTAAGAAAAACTTAAAATTTTTAACCATTTTGGTCACTTTCAAGTACTACAAAATATTGCAGTCATCCAACCCTGGAATCAAAATTTTGGTTTGTTTTAATATTTGATACAAATTTAGTTTTTCCTGAATTAAAAAGTAGTTTTAATTAGTAAAAAAACCGACGTTAGTTTGCTTTTTTGTTACTTTTATGTATAAAATAAATTTAAATTTCCCATCCCTGGGAGGGAAATTTTAATTTTTGTCTTCTTTTTACACCAATGCTAGTTTCCATTACTTATAAAGTAGTTTTATTTACAAAAATCTTAAAATTATCAACCATTTTTGTCACTTTAATGTTCTACAATATACTGATTGTACCAAAAAAACTTTCAATTTCCCAGCCCTGGTATTGAAATTTAATTTTTTTTTTTTGCTTTTTATAAATGCGACTCTTCGTGAGGTATAAAGTAGTTTTATTGAAGAAACATTTTAAATTTTTAAGCATTTTGGTTACTTTTATGTGTAAAAAATTTCAATCTCCCTCCCCTGGAAGCGAAATTTTAATTTTAAAAATTTATTTTATCAATGCAAATCTTCATGAATTATAAGGTGATTTTATTTAAGAAAAACTAAAAATTTATAACAATTTTGGTTATTACATGTACTACAAAATATTGCATGTACTAAACAAAACTTTCATTTTCCCAACCCTGGAAGAGAAATTTTATTTTTTTATTTTCTATTTTTTATCAGTGCAAATCTTCTGGAGGTATAAAGTAGTTTTATTTAAGAAAAATTTAAATTTTGAACCATTTTGGCCACTTTCATGTACTACAAAATATTGCACTTGTCCAACCCTGAATTCGAAATTTTGTTTTTTTTTAATTGTTGATACCAATTTTGTTCTTCCTAAATCATAAGACAGTTTTAGTTAGCAAAAAAAAAAATAGAAACAGCATCAGTTGCCTGTTTGTTTATTTTCACGTATAAAAAATAAGCAATTTCCCATCCCTGGAAGCAAAATTTGAATTTAAAAAATGTTTTTTTTTGGTTAATGCAAATCTTCATGACGTATAAATAGGTTTTGTTAAAGTAAAACTTCCCAGATCTGGAACCATACTTGGGATCTTTCTGAATTTTAATAACACTCTATTTAAGTTCATTTCCAATCCAACGGTCCGAGAACGAAGTCTCTAGCTCTTCTGGGGGCTAGGGAAAACCGATTTCACGTACAGACGGACGGACAGACGGACATCGCTCAATCGTCATCGCTATTCATAAGGATCCAGAATATATATATATACATATATATATATATATATATATATATATATATATATATATATATATATATATATACTTTATGGGGTCCCATATTGATATCGAAGAAATTACACACGGAATGACAAACCTATATATACCCTTTCACTTTTTTGTGAGGGGTATAATAACACCAGTGTAGATAACATTTCAGATAGCGACTGCGCTTGTACTCTTTTGTGTTTAGCATTGCTTAACTGCCCGTTTGAATACTTATTTCGAAATCACTGTATTACCATTATCTTTATTGAAGTTCTCAACAAAAATAAAGGCTGCAAAATTTCGTATACACTGGCAACCATGAAGTGAGCGACTCTGTTATTTATTTAGTTCGTCTGCTGTTTTCATTGTGCTGGTTTAGTTTTTTTTCCTGAGCAAAATTATCTTTGTTCTGAACGTAATTTAAAATTAATATAGACATAATTTCTTAATAAATGGTAAATTTGTAAACTCCAAAAGTTTTATTTATCAAAAAGCGAAGAATACACACGAAACTGCAACAAAATTGACAATTTTCTTGGAAAAGGGTAAGAATATAAAACGAAGTTGGGACTTTCGTTTCTTGTTTTCTTTACGTTTTATTTTTTTCGGTGACTTTGGCAGCTAATAAGGGGAAGTCAGGCAACGTAGCGCTGCCAGATGCACTTGAATGAGTGTGACTGACAAAGTATTTTAGATGTCAAGTTGCAAGATAAAACATGTCAAGCTTGATAAATATGATATATAATATGAATTATATAGAATATAGACATACTTGACCACATAACAAACAAAAAGCACTAGAATGTATATAGTTAAAATATACAATCTAAAATTCTTAAATTAATAACACAAATTAATTTTTTAGATCGCGGAACTAGTTTAAGTGTTATGCTTATTAAATGTATTAAATCAAATAACTTTATCTGTGGTGTTCCGAATTTCAGCTCTTACAATGAAACCCTCTTACCAAAAACCAACAGCAGTCTTCAACCTAATTCCACAATTACGAAACCTCTTGTCTTATATACAAATTTCCAAAAACCAATTGAGAATTACTCAATAAAAAGTCGTCTTAAAAATGTTTCGAGAAACAAATTTTGTTCGATATAAATGTTTTACATTTTATTTTACTAATTGTATCATATATTTTTTTACTAATTGTAAAGATGTTTTGTTGTCCATCGTATTTATTTGGAAAAAGATTAGTCTGTGTACCCAGGAAGATTTAGTTTGAAAGGCAGATATACAGGATTTTGTTACTGCAATCTTGCAGAGTGTAACTAGGGTTTTAAATTTATTTTATAGAATGGCCGAGTTGTGTTTCAGCAGCTATATTTCCACATAACTTGTTTAGCTCTTTAAAGTCGAGTTAATAATTCAAACCATGAAGAAGCTTTAATTACCCCTAATTTGAAAGCTATTCCTTCTGTGAATATATGTAAGGAATTTCTTAATAATCGATCTAAATTTAAAGGGAAAAATTCATGAATAGAGCTTCTTAAAATGTATATGTACATATTTGTATATTTTGAGAAACTAAATAGGGTAATTTTATTGTAATTTATTTGTGATATAATCTCAGTTAATTTATTAAACGTAATGCTTTGTTTTTTTGGTTAAGTACGCCTATATGCCTTCATTTATTTGTTATTTTGGAATTAGGTTAAACTTGGGGAGGTTCAAATGGAACGTCCACAAACACTACTCCCTGTATTCTCCTTCCCACAATCAATTTTGTATATCGCATATGTAGCGATCATCCCCTGAGTGCTGGTCCAAGAAAAAAAATCTGCTGATGATTTGGTGTAAGGACCCATGAAATGCAGGCATATAGATGTATCCAATCACACAACAAACAAAGCATATTTAATAGGTTAATTCTATTTTTAATAAAAATATTTGAGGGTATTCCCCAAAACGCATTTATTTGCAGTATTTACGCATTACTTTTCAGTGAATCTTGTGTTATGAAATACATCTGCAGGTAAAAACTAAAGTTATGTCCCACTTATGAAATATTTGCAAAAAAAAAAAAAAATTGAGCATAAACCACTAAATATTAATGAAAAATATTTTTATTCATATACATATTCATTAAGTAAAACAGTTGTTGTCACATATAGCTAATAGACAGTATCATAAGAATCAATATTGTAGAAACCTCTTGTCTGAATTGAATTTCATTAGTCCCCCTTATTCTGTAGCTCTTTGTCGACGTCAACGTCAAGCCCATATAAAAAATGTGATACAGGGGCCAAATTACTGCATTCGATATCAAACGAAATTTCCTTACATTTTAAATACAAATTTCGATCGATATCGAATGCCGTAATTTGGCCCCTGAAGTATTCGTTATCAATTGAATACTGCTGACGTCCTTAGACTTTTCTCTAAGGGCTAGAAAGCAGCAATAGACTGTTAGAAATACACAATTGATGAAGGAAATGTGTAAATAATTGTCCTATTTTTTCTTTAATGTTGACGTCGACATATACTTATGGAATAAGAGGGGGTACCTAGTGGTTACGTTTATTTATTTTTTTTTTTTTTGCAATTATTTGGCAAGTGTGAACGGACCTTAACGAAGAAAAAAAATCAGCAGTGTAAAGATGAGCTTCTTTGTACCCTCCTTAGTAAATGTTTAATGTGCAATCTGTTTATGCAATCCATTTCTCATTACGATTTCATGTTTTAGCACACACTTGGCAATCAACAACGAAATCATAAACGCAATATCAGTTATGCTTTTTTTGTATTGGCATAAACATCGCGAGAGAAATACGGTTGTGAAATAGCAGCAATTATTATTTTTGATGAAAGAAAGAGATAAAAACATGAAAATCAGGGTACAAACAATCCAATCTCAAAATATCAAAATATTTGTATGTTGATGAAATCTCGTTGGCAATCAGAAGTGAAATCAGAAACAATAATATAAACGATGCAATCTACAATGCAATTTGTCAAATTGCGGAAACGCATTGCATTGCCTGTGCCTACCTTAATATTGCAAGGGAAAAAATTTGTTTTTCATGCCTTCTTAATACAATGGCTGTTTATAGTTGTAAAATAGCGACAATAAGAAAACACATGATTTTTTACATAAATGAAAAATCAGCGTAAAATCTGTTTTTAAATTTACTTCTAGTGTAAGCACGCCCTAAATACAATCAGTGTGGCATTACAAAAAATTTATTTAGTACTTCGTTTTGTGTTTTCCCTTCCACAGTATTGTACGTCTGGCGAAAGTGATTATTGTTTGGTTCTGCAGCATCGGGTTTATTAAATTAGGAGTAAAATAAATTGGTTAAAAAAAATAATAAAGGTATTAACTCAAGGACTCAGGCACTGAATTCATATAAAACAACGTTTGAAATATACGAAAAAACGTTCAGAGTATAAATTAATACTTGAAAAACTCGTTCGCTATCCAGACTGCAAATTTCTTTTCTTTTTTTTGTGGTGGAGTGTTGTGTCTAGTGTACATGTAGTTGTTATTCGTCCAAACCATAAAGTAATCGTTCGTTCATATTTTTCTTTGTGGTTTATATACATAAATATGTATATATGTGTACATATATGTATATGCATACCTGTGCTTATTTTAATACTTTGAGTCTGCAAATTGTATATTTATTTATGAAAAAATGATATGGTCGTTTAGATAAATTAACGAAAAAACGGTTCTCTAACATATATAATGAAAATTAATAAAGGAACATACTTTTTCTATTTGTTCTTTACATAAAACAGGTACAGAAACGTGATACAGGTAAAATTCTTTTTAAAGAAAACGGAAAGATCAATTGCAAAGTCGTCAGAGACAGTTTGTGTGTGTGCGTGCGTGTGACGAGAAAAGAAGGCATATAAATACCGAACCCTACAACCCCTCTCAACGGTTTTTAGTTCGAGTTGTTTGGACAAAATTCCTCTTTTTTTGGAGACCTTTTACAGTACGATATAAAACAACGGAACTCGCCAGGATGTTTGAGTGTGTATGACAAAGATTGAAAACAACCATAAAAGTTAAACGAAGACGAACTCACGTTAACACTACAGCAGCATCCATTACCATAGTGCGTGCACGTTCACAATACAGCAACAAAATTTTATAATTACATATACATAAAAAATTCATAGAAAATCTACCGCAGCAGAGCAGAAGGTATATACATACTATGTATGGATAAGAAGAATTAAAAATGTCAACACAATAACATCAACAAAAACAAAGAACGATAAAATATTGGGAACTTGCAATAAAATTATAATTTCGTTTATTATATCTCCCAATGTAAAAGTGAAATATATTGGTGGAAAGTAGCCAAAAAGTACAATAATAATTAAAAAAAAGTATATAATAAACTTCCAAATATAAAGTAAAAAGAACAAAGTTATAAACAGTGTCATAAATTAGCAATTAATAATCTGATTTGCACCCCAACAGTGTTCGAATTTCTTCTAATTTTATTGTTGATTACAAACACTTTTGGACACCATGGCGTGTCTTAATACTTTAAAATTAGAAATAAAAACCTTGGAAAAGATCTTCACAAAAAATCACGAACGTTTTCAAATTTTGAATTCGAGTGTGGATGAACTCACATGTCGCTTCATTGGAAAAAATGGCAAACGTTATGACATTCATGCTAATATTACGGTAAGTGAATATACGTGTATGTACATACATATGCATATGTAAGTTGTCATATATGTATACTTAAGCATACATATGAACATTTTCTCACCCTTGAATATATTCACACTTTTCATTAAATTGAAATTATGGTCCTAATGAAATACCTATATACATATTAATGTTTTTAGAAGAAATATTTCATAAGAAATAACATGAGAGCTTAAAAAAATTTTTCTTTAGTTTGTAAAAACTTTAAAAAAATTTTTTTTGGGATCAATAACTTTACGAAAATAAAGAAATTATTAGATTATTTCCTAGAAATTAATTATACAATTTTAGTTTTATTTTTATATATCAAATACCTATTTGTTTTTCAAATAATCAAATCACTTGCAAATAAATATAAACAAAGTCTATTAAACACATTTTGACATGGTACATAGTACATATTTTGCTACATACATAAGTATGTACATTATTGTATGTTTTATGATTGTCTTATCAAATAAAACTTTGTTGTATTGAATGATTGTGAATAGAGCAAATTGTTTTTAAGCAAAGTTGCACACTTTTGTAAAGCCTCCATAATATCGATTACATGCACAAGTATGATATAAATATCTATATTATACAGCAACAATAAATTATATTTATTTAAGCAAGAGGTCAATTATTTTTCATAAAAAACTTGCTTTATTTCGATATTTCGCCACTTCTTTGTGTGGCTTCTATATAAAATTGAATATAAAATATTTTTCGTTTTTTCAATTCCACACAAACAAACAAAAATTATTTAAAAAAAAAAAATTCAATACACAAATACCTACAAACAAAATATTATAGTCAAAATTAAAAAAATTAACAAGTTTAATTTTTTAAATGAAATTTATTTGTTAATGGCTAAGAATGTCTATATGCATTTCACTGGTGCTTTACCAAATCATCAGTAGACTTTAACCGTAAAACGTCGAAAATTCTTAAAAGATCTTAAAAGGTTTGTGTCAAGAAAATACTATAAAAAATTTTTATATATGTAACAAACTTTGAAACTGCAACATCTTCCATACTGTACTGGCTGTTCCAAGCCAATCTGCAGTCAACACTCTATTACTCGACCAATATGCTCAAACTGTTCGATAGATTTACACTAAAATGTTACTTCCCTTTTTGATTTTTTTATGTTTTCAAATTAGATTTTCTGTTTTCAAATTAGATCAAATAAATTGTTTTTGTTTTTAACTTATGCAGATTTTTATTTATTCATGCAAAGCTACTAACAGCTTCAAATAATATACTTGCAATGGCCGCTTTCCTTGGTGCGCAGTAAAGGCTGTTTAAAATAAAATGGTCTGCCAGACAAATTACAAAAATTTGACTCGCTTCTGCACAATAACTCGATAGTTTGAAAGTTAGTAGTTATCAAGAAGTTTCAAATACGCAACTTATCAATTTAAATGACAAAACTTCGATTAAAGACGCCAAAGGCACCCGGGTACGTTGGTGCGCACATAAGAGCTAAGCATTCTTTGACAGTGCAAACTCACAACAAACAAAAATCCAATAAGAGCAAAAAATAGTTTACATTCTTAACGCTGCCACCTGGTTAAGTACGCCCTGAACATATCTTTTTAACAATAAGAAAATGTCGAAAAAATTTTTGAAATAAATTATACAGCAATAGATATATTCAGCATTATTTTTTTTTTTCATTCCTCTTTTTGGTATAATAAATCTATAAAACCGAGAAACAAATTTATGAAAATTTTAGGTGTTATCCCGTTGTTATAAATAACTGCTGTTATAAAAACTGCAGAATCACAAAGCAAAAAAAAAAAAAAAAAAAAATTGTGCTCTAAATTGATCCTACCAAGACCATGCGATCTGTTATCATTGTTGCTGAATATAAATTTTGAAAAACATGTATACTATTCAAAAAATAGAAAATAAACTGTTTTGATTAAAATTGCATACCTATCATCTTGATTTTATTTGATAATATATCCTTCGAAAAGTGGCTTTGCCTGAGGGTATTTCTCAAGCCATCTTACATACAGTCTACTGCAATAATGAAATCCCAACTACAATTTGTTAAAATATTGTCCACAGTTATGAATATGCAGACATGCATACTCATGTGTGTGGGTATGTTTGTATATGTGAACGAAGTGCAATTTAAACTCTTCAAAGATTTCTTTTGATAAAAATATTATTTTGGGCTACCGAAGCTTTGGCTAAAATCCAGCTTAAACGATACTTGTAATAGGTATTAAATGTAAGAATGAATAAAATTGTTTTCAACAAGTTTAACAGCAGCAGTTTTTACATTTTTCTTTCATACACGTTTATATTTTCTTCTTTGTTTGTTTCATCTTCTTCACTTTCTTATTTTTTTTTGACAATATGCATACATATATACATGTGTACCTACGACGCCCGCTGGTTGTTAATGCCATTTGCCTTATATTCTGTACAGATTGTATAATAATACTCTCCACTTGATGTGTCACCTACTAAAAACCGTTTAAACCTAAAACTCTTTTTTTTATAACCTCCAAAAAAGAATATGGAGGATATATTCACTTTGTCATTGCGTTTGTAACGCAGCGAAACATCCATCTGAGACCCCATAAATTATATATATTCTTGATCTTAAAGAATTTAATAATTTTTAACTTTTTTTTTGTAAGTTTGTTAAGCAAATGATATATTTTTATGTCGAAGTAGGTCCAACGAGTTAAACTTGGAGCCATAAAATAAAAAAAAATTATTTTTGGAATTAATAAAATTAGACGTCATAAAGTTCATCGTCTGAATTGGGTGTAAATTAAACTGTTATGAAATTTTTTATTTGACATATTGTCATAATTCTATTTTAAATGAAATTTATGAGTGTAGAAAAACAATATATATTCATATCGAATATAATTTGTTTGTTGGTCTGGTTTTGTATGAGTTCCAAAGTCTATTATGCTTATTCTTTTTACAATATTTTATTTATGTTGAACGAATTCTTTCTTTGGAAGAAATATATTCAAATAAAGGGTCCGCCATCTAACGTTTTTTTTAAACGAGTGCTTATTTCGTGAATGGCAACACTTAGCTCATGTCTGATTTGACAGATAATTAGTTTTATCCTTCCGCTGAACGAATGTGGTTGTGTATACGCTTGAACAACGCTTTGAAATATTGCCTGCGATCGACTTACAGAAGATGCCGATTTTTCCAAAATAAATCATCTTTTCAGATGAAGGTCATTTTGCTCTTGGCGGGTATGTAAACAATCGAAATTGTCGCATTTGGGGCACAGAAAACCCGCACGCATACATTGAAAAGCCGACGCACCCAAAACGAGTCACTGTTTGGTGCGGATTTTGGTCCAGAGGCATAATTGGGCCATTTTTCTTCGAAAATGAGCAAGGAGTGGCCGTTACAGTCAATGGCGATCGTTATCGGGCCATGTTGAACGAATTTTTGTTCACAAAAGTTGAAGAGGAGGATATTGGCAACATTTGGTTTCAACAGGACGGCGCTACGTGCCACACAGCCGAAGCTACACTCGATGTTTTGCGCCCTGAAGATCGCATAATCAGCCGCATAGCTAATGTCGTTTTGCCACCTCGGAGCTGCGATTTGACACCGTTGGACTATTATTTTTGGGGTGCCGTCAAAGATAAGTGTTACGCCGACAAGCTAGAGCCAATTGACGCTTTAAAGGACAATATTCGTAAAGCCATTGGTGAAATACAGCTGCACACAATCGGTAATGTGCTTAAAAATTGGACCGATCGTGTAGGCTACTGCATGGCCAGCCGAGGCAGCCATTTGAATGAAATTATTTTCCATTATTAACCGGAAGGATTATACTTTCAAATAAAAAAAGAAATTTGAGAAAATATTCAGTAGTTTTTTTTATAGCATTTTCAAAAAAAAAGTTATTTGGTGGACCCTGTATATTTATGTATACGAAAAAAGAAATCTTTCGACATTGTGAAATCGGCAGTTTATCTTTTTTATTTTGAACAACAAATTGAAATTTTCAAAATGAAAAAGTTCACTAAATTAACACAATTATCCACAGTATGAGTTCATTTCAAAATCAAAATTATGATTTTTAATGGATTTTATTTGTGACGCATACATAAACAAAAATGTCAATTTTTTCAACACATGCTTATTGCATGAGCAGCAAATGTGTAAAGCCCCCTATTTATTTCTTTTTAATTTCACGTTTATAGCATAAGCAGTATGTGTCTTTGGGCCCATTTGAAAAGATAATGAAATTCTCGGAAAATATGCAGTACGAATAAATTCGGTTTGGATGAAAAATAATTTTATATTCCAAATCTATTAATATTTTTATAGGGAAGTCGAACACAAGTAAAAACGTTATATTCGACCGGTTCGAATTTTAAATACCCTCCAAATATATAGTAAGTCAATTTAAAATGTTTAATTTGGTGGGACAGAGTTGCTTTATATAACATTGTACGTCAACGCCCACTAAAGGCGGAGGGGTCCAAAAATAGACTATATCATGTTTTCCACAGACGAACGTATGGGCATTGCTAGATCGTCTTAGGCTTCATCACTAATTAGGAATATATACATATACTTTATGGGATCTCTTTGGAAGGCATTAAAACTGTATTTTGGCGGGGTCGCTCTGACAAGGGCTGTGGGGGAGACATTTCACTTTTGTCATAAACCTCTAAAAATAAATGTTTGGGATAATTATATACAAAATTAAAAAAAAACATTTTTTTTTTGATAGGGTCATTTAAGGGGCAAAGGGGGAGGAGGGGATAGGACAGAGGAGTACCAGATTACATCTCAGCTTCGTCATTAAAGCTTGAAAATGTTACTTTTAAGAAATGGAGGCTTAAGTAAAACAATTTGTTGAATTTTTTTACTATTCTTGCATATAATAACGCCCACTAAAAGGGGCGGGGTCCAAAAATTATAATTTTTTATTTTATGGCTCCAAGTTTAACGCATTGGACCTTCTTTGACATAAAAATATATAATTTGCTTAACAAAATTACCAGAAAAACTTTAAAAATTATGTTGTTTTTTAGAGGTTGGTTTAGTTCTTCTTAGGGGAACTTTTTTCCCTCTTGCCCGATTTAGCCCATTTCCGAACTTAACCTGTACTATCCTACAAGATATATTTATACCAAATTTGAAGAGTCTAGCTCTTTTCGTTTGGATTGAATCGTGATTTCCACAGACGGACGGACGGACGTCTTAGATTTTATCACTGATCAAGAATATATACATATACTTTATGGGGTCTCAGATGGATATTTAGCTGCGTTACAAACGGAATGACAAAGTGAATATACCCTCCAATTCTTTTTATGAGGGTGTAAAAAGAGTTACTAACTTTTGGTTTTTTATATTATGAAAATAAAAAACCATAAGGACATTTATGTTTTTTTAAGGGAAATGTTTCACAAGATTAATTTTATTTACATGTTTTTTATATGTGCTCTTATTCAGGCCTGCTTTTAATCTAAGCGGATTAAATAAGTGCGGAGTTGTCATAGCATTTTTGTTTTAAATCCAATCTGTAACAATGAAGGCTTGATATCTTCGAAATTGTCATTTCGCAAGGAGTACAGAACGGAACTGCCGATTGTGTGCAAAAGATGAAAAGCAAAAAAACTACAATAATAATGGTGGAATTTAATTTTCAAATGATATATTATTATTGAAGCAATGAGAATGTAGGAAAATCATTTTTCCGATCCTGTATTTCTTCGGAAAATTGAAATATGCCACTATATATTTTGACAGGGCTTACAATTCCAAATATTTAGTACATTTAAATATCGATTTTATCGATTAGATAACGATTTTACAATATATTATAATATAATTTTAGATTAGGTTGTACAGGCTTCCAGTTTTCATTAACAAATCCAACCCAATTTTGTACTATTAGGCCTCATAGTGTTACATGAAAACGTTACAAGCACCCAAGGTCTTTGGAGGGAATCGATCCCACAACCTTTGTACTAATAGACTTGCAGGTTCCAAAATAAATTTAAGGTTTGAAACGGAATTGTCCTATGCCAGCCAACGTTGCCCAGCATACTGTTGGTTAGGGCCTTTTGCATTTAATAAATAATAATCGCATTTGTAAATAGGGCATTTTTGTTATATTAATAAAATTGATAATTTTGCTAGATGATGTATTTTGATCTAATAAATAATAAAACAGCCAATTTTAGGAGTCTGGCGTTACTAAATTCCTTGATATACGAAAGAATAAAAAAATTGTGCAAGTACTTACATATTTTGATATCCCAATCGCAAGCCATTTGCTGTGCTTTTTTAGCCGGAAGATTTTATCTGCAAATAAAATTTTTTGATATATAAATAAAAATTTCGACTTTAAAAAGAAAACTAAAAATATTCACACCTTTCATGAATAATTTTTCCCTCAAAATTTTTCCCTTTTCCCTAAAATAGCAATCATGAAAAAATTCCCCGTGAATGATTTCATGCTAAAATTAAATTCCCCTGTGGCATACATTCCCCCACATACACTCCTGCAAGAAAACAACACTGAGTTTTGACAACTGTCAAGACCATGGCGCGGGAAAATAATAAAAAAGAAACGTCTGTCGTGCGACTACCGACTTATCAGCGGGAACACGTTTTTTCCGCCATTTTCTGAGATTGAAGAATAATAGAGATTTTCCCAGCATAATAAAGTTTTTTCTAGTTTAGTAAAGAAAAAATCCAATCGCATTTTATTTTATATGTTAGTGAGTTGGTAAGACAACCACACCCCTTATCGTGAATGATTTTTTTCCCGCGAATTTTTTCACTTTTCCCTTTAATTTATTCACTTAGTTTTTGGTGGGGAATAGAGTAGAAAATGTAATTATTTTCTATTATAATTCGAATATTCGAATTTACAAATTTTATTTTAGGGGCAGAACCCGTTAATATGACACAAACTGATATTTTTTGCAAAAAATCAATTGCCTGCGTCTTTGTAAAACTTGTTGATTCAATTCCAAAGATTAAGAATATTTTTTTAATCTGTGTTTTTCGGTTTCCAAAATTTATCCAAATTAATTGGCCATAATCTTTTTAAATTTTTTAAAATTATTCACCCTTATCGTGGTAGGCGTCTTTCGCCTTCAAATTCGACAATTTGTAATAGATTAAAGAAAAATTTAGCTTTTTGTCTTTAAGCTATTACAAATTGGCGAATTTGTAGGCCAAAAACGCCAACCACGATAAGGGTGATTACCTAAACTTAGTGCTTTTTGTTTGTTATGTGATCAAGTATGTCTATATGCCTGCATTTCATTGGTTCTTACACTAAATCATCAGTAGACTTTAACCTAATTCTAAAATAACAAAACCTGTCAGCTTATACATAAACTCCCAAAAATTAATTGAGAATGTTGGAAATGCATTTATAATGGCAACTCTTTGTTGTAATATACGCGCCGTTGTAGAAATGATCAACTTTGATCTTTGAACTACTTTGTTATTTTTGTATTCATTCGCTTTTTAAACTCGTTAACGTTCAGATCTTTTTTTATTAAATAAAACTTTACTTTTAATCATTCTTAAATAAACTCTGCATTAAATCCTATTAAAACAGAGAATTACACATTTCATCTCTTTTTTTTACCATTCACTGAGAACTAATAGCGGAAATAATTTTTCACGAGAGATTCACGATACCATTTTTCCCTTCGAGTGAAATAAAAATTTCACATGAACAAAAATTCCACTAGTTATTCACGATAGGTGTGGTTATTAATGATTCGCCCTGATTGTGTAAGGCGTTGTGAGGCGTATTTCGTATTATTTAAAGAAAACTGAATTTGTGTTTCTTTAATCTTGTACATAAAATGTCCTCGCCTTACACAATCAGGCTGATTATCTACTTTTTTCGCTGATTAATATAGGACTCGAAGAAGGCTGTTAATATTTAGCATCTTCTTAAGCAAAACTTTTTATTGGACCTATTTTTATAACCTCCTAAAAAGAATTGGAGGGTATATTCACTTTGTCATTCCGTATGTAACGCAGCGAAATATCCATCTTAGAGCCCATAAAAAATATATATTCTTGATCAGTCATATGAAATCTGATCTGATCATGTCCGTCCGTCCGTCTGTGGAAATCACGATTCAGTCCAAACGAAAAGATCCAGACTCTTGAAATTTGGTATAAATATATGTTGAAGGATAACGCAGGCTAATTTCGGAAATGGGCTAAATCGGGCAACAGGGAAAAAAGTTCCCCCAAGAAGAACTAACTTAATCTCCACAAAAACAACATAATTTGTAAAGTTTTTTTGTAATTTTCTTTAAGTAAATGATATATTTTCATGTCAAGGAAGGTCCAACGCATTAAACTTGGAGCCATAAAATTTAAAATATTAATTTTTGGAACCCGCCCCCTTTGGTGGGCGTTATTATATGCAAAAATAGTGTAAAAATTTAACAAATTGTTTTACTTAAGCCTACATTCCTTAAAAATTACATTTTTAAGCTTTAATGACGAAGCTGAGACGTAACCTGGTACTCCCTGCCCCCCGCCCCCTTTGCCCCTAAAAAGACCCTATAAAAAAATCATTTTTTTGACAAATTTTTCATTTAATTATAACAACCATTTATTTTTAGAGTTTTATGGGAAAGGTGACATGTCTCTTCTATGGCCGTTGCCAGAGGGACCCCGACTAAATACAGTTGTAGTGCCCTCCAAAAAGAATTGGACCCCATAAAGTATATATATTCTTGATCACTAATGATCGTCTGTGGAAAACATGATATAGTCTATTTTTGGACCCCGCCCACTTCAGTGGGCGTTGACGTGCGATATTATATAAAGGAACTCTGTCCCAGCAAGTTAAACATTTTAAATTCACTTACTAAATATTTGCAGAGTATTTAAGATTCGACCCGGTCGAATATAACGTTTTTACTTGTTTTTTTTTTCAAACACATCTGCAAAACATCAACTTGTGACAGCAAAATACATACATATATATTACATATATATATATATATATATTTTTTTTTTTTTTTTTATGGACGTAATGATAGCAACTATCAATAGTGGCCCCACGACAACTTCACTAGCACCACCCTGGGACAGCTTTGGCATTTCATCAGGGTGGGTAGTATTATCAGTATTATTCCTACGTCCTCCTTAGTTCCTAGGTAAGGAGGTTCGGAACTGATGCGCATATTTAATCGTCAGTAGCTAACGAATCCTAAGACGTACTAACTCTCCTACGAATCTGTGCTAATCTGCGAAGTTCTATTAGAACAAGCTGTACAAAACTACACACTCTGGTCCAATTCAATAAGGATTCCAGCATGGTCGGAATAATATTCTCCGGGCTGATCGTACGCCCCAAGCCTTCCTCTAAATACGACCTCCAGTTGCTGAATCGTGAGCAGACAAAGACGACATGCTCAGCATCCTCAACCACATTCCCACCACAGTGTGGACAGAACGGAGAGTCGTCGTGCTTAAAACGAAATAGATATGACCTAAAGCAACCATGTCCAGACAAGAACTGTGTTAGGTAATAGTTCAGATCACCATGTTTCCTAGTCAGCCATAATCTGATGTCGGGTATTAATGAATAAGTCCATCTTCCCTTTTCAGTGGTTGACCACCGTTCTTGCCATTTTTGCATACATAAATCAGAGTTATCCCTATTCATGATTTCTAAATCGATAGGGATCATACCCGCAATGATAAAAGCCGCCTCGTCCGACACTGTCCGAAATGCACTACATACTCTTAAAGCAGCTAGCCTATACACAGGGCATACCAGCCCCACATATGTGGAATATCTAAGTGAGTCTGACCATACCGGGTGTGCATATAGGATAATGCTCCTTACTACTCCAGCGAGCAGTTTCCTCTGAAGATACTTTGGCCCTCTCGTGTTTGGCATGATCCGAGATAGCGCCAAACAGGTCCCTGATGCTTTGGATGCTATATATCGCAAGTGCTCGCGAAAAGATAGCCGTGTGTCAATCATCACACCCAGATATTTCAGAAATGCCTTTGATTCTATGGAACAGGTGCCAACATTGAGGGTAATAGTTTCCCTAGCCTTACGACTACTAATCAACACCGCTTCGGTTTTATGATCAGCTAGAGTCAATCCCATTGCAGTGATCCAGGACTTTACTAATTGTACGCTGGCATTTGCAATGGTTTCTGCCTCCAGCAATTCCTTAGCTTCACACACCAGCGCTATATCGTCTGCGAATCCCACAATCTGCACTCTCTCAGGTAACCTCAACCTTAGTACTCCATCATACATTACGTTCCACAACAATGGTCCAAGTATCGATCCTTGGGGAACACCACCACTAATCCTACGTTTCCTTATACCCGCATCTGTAGTATAGATCAATTCCCTATACCGGAAATAATCCTGCACTATCCCTATCAGATATTCTGGGATGTCCAATCGAGTTAGAGCATCAACAATATGCACCCAGCTCGCTGTGTTGAACGCGTTCTTCACATCCAGCGTCACAACTACACAGTACTCCTTTGTGCCATTCCTCCAACTCCTGCCATAGATAGTCCGTGCAGCAGTTTCTACTACCACGTTTAAAGCATCCACTGTTGACCTCGCCCTCCTGAAGCCAAATTGGTTGTCTGATAGACCATTTCTGTCATCAACGCAATTCCCAAGTCTTCGGCAGATCACACCCTCTAGCAACTTCCCACATGTATCTATCATACACAGTGGCCGATAAGATGAGGGATCATCTAGGGGTTTATTGGCTTTTGGTATTAATACCAACTTCTGCCTCTTCCATCTTGTTGGAAAAATTCCCCTACCTAAGCATGTATTCACCATTCTTAAGAACTGCTCGGGACAAAGCCTGACGGCCTCCTTTAATACTATATTTGGAATGCAGTCGAGTCCAGGTGCCTTCTTGTCTCTAAACCTAGAGACAACGTCCTCAATCTCAGCTATTGTAACCGGGGGAAAATTTAATGTCCCAATTGGAGGGTTGTGCTCCCAAGGTGGTGCGTCCTGCTGGGGAAAGAGATGGTCTACAATTTCCTCCAGGATTGGCCCCTCACTCGGTTGCAACGGGGTCAGGCATTTAAGTTTTTTGGTGACCAGCTTATATGCGAGACCCCAAGGATTATCATCCACCTCATCACAGATATTAAGAAAACACTGCCGCTTGCTCCTACGAATTGCATCCTTTAGGGCCTTCCTCCTATTCCTGTAATTCTCCTGGTATACGCTATTCTCTAACCTACCTCGAGTTCTTGTATACTGCCTTCTGGCACGTATACACTCCGCCCTCAAGCCGGCAATATCATCATTCCACCAATAAACCGGTGACCCCTTTACGGATCCTTTCCGCCTCACCATAGATGCATCGCACGACCGCGTGATATGGTTTACCAATTGTTCTGCCATATCCTCAGCTGAACCATTTAATTCCATACCTTCCATACAGATGGCAAAAATATCCTTATCAAAGGTATTCACTTTCCATCCCGACAAACCTTGTGCACGGGGAGTCACATGCCGTATATCATCCTGTATATCCATAATTATGGCACTGTGATCGCTGTGAGTATAAACATCAGATACTCTCCAGTTTACACGGTTTATAATGGTATCGCTGGCAAACGTAATATCAATAATTGAACCACCATTTCCTCCTCTAAATGTTTCCTCATCTCCAGAATTCAAGAGCACAACATTTAGCGCAGAAAGGGCCTCTAATAGCATCCTTCCCCTTGCATTTGTCAAGGGGCAGCCCCATTCAACAGCCCACGCGTTGAAATCCCCTGCTATTATAACAGGACTCCTGGCTGCAGCGTCCATCACTATGTTGTCTATAATAACACGAAAGTCATCAATAGAATACCTAGGAGGAACATAACAGCTGTACAAACATATGCCGGAAACAGTGGCCCGCGTGTACCCACATTGCGGTGATAACCTCTCCCTCAATATCAAAGAACCGGTAGTCCATATAGCTGCTGTATCTGTATCATCAGTAACCCAATTTGCAGATACAATCTTCTTATATGGCTCGCTGAGTACAGCAACGTCTACCTTTAAGTCTCGTACGGTTTGCCTAAGCAACTCCTGTGCTGCTTGGCAATGATTGAGATTTAGCTGTAATATGCGCATCCTGATTTTTAAGTAGTGTTTAACCTCTAAGCTTTTGTAGCGCCCTCTTGTAGTACGGGCAAACTACGCATCCGGTGACATGGTCACCATTAGTACTTCCACCCTTTCTACAGAGCATGCACGAAGGTCTGTTGGAACATGTTGCAATCTTGTGGCCAGCTTCCCCACAACGCAAGCAATTTCCGGATAGATCCTGGCCGCTACAATTCGTCGCCCTATGTCCAAAATCGAGACAGTTGTAGCACCTCTTCGGTGCTATCTTTTCCCGTATTCGACACACGACCCAACCGATGCGTATCTTGGACATCTCTAGAAGGCGTCTAGCTAGAGGAGCACTCAGGCCAATCGTGGCAGTTTGTGTTCCCCCATACGCTCTCCTCAGTGATTTAATTGCATTCAACTGCAGTACCTTAAAATCGTTGGATTTACTAACTATGGCGTCATAGATGTCCTCCTTGGAAGTCACCTCATCTATGTCCCTAATTTCAATCCTAACCTCTTGGGATAGTGCCCGTACTTCGGCAGTCCCACCCAGTACCGCTTCCACCTCCGACCTGAACACACCTATATTCTGGTGAGCGGGTTTAGTGAGCTCCAGTAGCAGCTCACCCTTCCCAGTCTTCCGAATGCCCTTCACATTCTCCCCCAGATTACTAAGTTTAGGGTCCTTCTTCACTTGCTTGAGAATCTCAGCATAGGAAGCGTTCCCACATGTTTTAATAACTAGGGCATCCGAACGTGACCCCTGCTTACTCCTAATCCTATTTCTATTCGCTTCCCTGGGACGGACCTTTATCCACCCAGGTTCCTTAGTGCCTGGGTTCGGCAAAGCAGCACCATTCGCTGCCGCCGATCCCACACAGCTACCTTCACTACTCCTGATTGCATCTACTGCATCCTTCCTCTTCTTCTTATCCCTATTCCCCTTTGGCCCAAGAGTACTTTCATCTCTCCTACGCTTCGGGGTCGCACCTGCAGGGACAGGGGGAGATGGTCTTACCATAACCCCTGTCTGCGTCTGCTTATTGCAGGGCACCTTGAGCTGACCAGTTCCACTGCTCAGCTCATCTGCCACCTGCATATACAATGCCTGTATTTCTCGAGACATCGATACTATATCCTTGTGGACATTCGATCTTGTCTTGAGAAAGTCTAATAGCTTTGCTATCCTCTCTCCTAGTTTTTCAACCTTGCCTTTCGGTTCCTGACCACCGTCTGTGGTGCCAAAACCTACCCTATGCGGCGTGTTCACCGCCGTAGGGGGCGATCTCGCGATCACCGGCCTCTTCAGGAATGGATTCTCAATTTCGCCATTTCCAGAGCCTTCCGCTTTCGCTTCTAAATTATTTTTATTGATCTTCATTCAATTGGGTCCAAACTCGCAGCCGCTGTCTCCGTTCGTTGTGCAGTCACGTTTAGATCCCATGGGTGTCTTTGCAAGCAGTGAGGTCCATGCGAGGGTTGACGAAGAGACCTTATGGATCAATCCGCCAGAGCCAGATCCGTGCTAACCGGGAATCAACATCCGGACCTACACCACCAACTTAATGATGACGAACTTCAAACGTACTTTGAGACTTGCCAAGTTTTAATAGGACGGAGGCAGTTGTGGCATTAGCCTGAGAGCCATTTCTGTACAAATTCACTCATACATACTTAAGTCCCAGAATACCACATCTACCAGCCCAGGGTTCTACCATTTCAAATCGTTTTCCCAGGAATGCCATAATTAAGACCGTACTGGACTTGGTCTTAATGCCAGGGACTTCAAAGCCCCATCTCAGTGTGCCAAATAAAGGGCCACACTGAATAACAGGTCTTCTTGGGGCATCTTTGTTCAAGCCCTCCAACCCGTTATAATAACTCAGGGCCGCGGGGTCGTTACTCCCCGTTATCCGTACAAAATATCCTTATGGATTTTATATACGAATATCCTTGCGGATATATATATATATATATATATATATATATATATATATATATATATATATATATATATATATACATATATATGTATATATATATATATATATATATATATATATATACATATATATGTATATATATATATATATATATATATATATATATATATATATATATATATATATATATATATGTATATAGTATATATTTTCAAGCAAGCCGTCGTTGCCCGTATAGCGTTAATTAGGGCTTTGGGCATTCAATAAATAATCACATTTGTAAGTAGGACATTTTTGTTATCTTAATAAAATCGTTGTCCACAGTCAGAAAATTTTTAAATTTTGCGAGATGACATATTTTTACCTAACAGACCAGAATTAATAAAAAAAACACAATTTTGAATTTTTTGTTAGCAAATTAGTCTCGCATTTGACATTGTACTTTTAGTAATATATAATACAATGCGATTAGTAATTGTATCACCATTTTAATATAACCTGACAAGGAAAACATTTATTTGGGGGTAGTCAAACTTTTAAAGTGTGATAATAATTCACGAGTATGTACATAAATACACAGTAAGGCAATACACTTTTAAGACTCTTGTTGCAAAAAAATTTCCAATTCTTTCTTTTGTTAGATTTTAATAATTCATAACGTACATTTACTTTATTTAATACATTTATTGTTTTTTAACTCTGATTACCTTTAAAAGTTCAATATTTCATTTATCAAGTTTTTTTTATTTATTTATACATATGCTAAATTTATAATTTTGTAAAGTTAAAAACAACTGTAGCGGAGTTAATGTGCATATGGTGCCTAATTGGTTCATTGCTCTAATTAAAGGTTAAATTACAATTTTCATTTTTGTTGTACTTTATTGTTATTGTTGTGAAATGTTTGTGTGCATGTGACCAGCAGTTATGCACGTACATATTTTTCAGGCTCACGTTTACTGATTTTAGACATAATCTTGAGTTCGTAAGAATTACTGCATCATATATGAATATATCAGAGAACGGCGTGAGTGCGCCACAACCCTAAGCACATTGCATATGTACTCTCTTTGTATAACAGACCATAGTGCGCTAAATATAAAAAGGAAGTTGTGTGTATATAACACATCCTTGGTTTGCTGAGAGTTTCAAATCGACATTAATACATACTTTTAGATATTCAATACTTTTTCTTATGTGCGTATTTCTAGCTTTAAAAGCAAAGAGGTGGGATTCCGCTCTTATCTTGCTGGAGACGCTTTGATGCTGCATTACTTGAATCAGGTCAGGACAGGTGGTTCAGAGAATGCACTTGCGAGATATTGAGGGTTTTATGTCCCCCCGCTAGACTATAATAGGACAAAAGATCTTTTGAATTTCGCAAAAGCTCATCTACGCAGTAGTAGTAGTCACACTCGCTGGACACTGCACTTTTGGGGTCCATGGCAGGCTCATGGGCCTCCCCTATAATGACTACTGTTCCAGTTGCAATAACGGGGAGGAGGAGGAGGAAAGCATTGCACACTTCCTCTGCCTCTGTTCTGTTCTGGAGGAGCAGAGTCTACAGTCTGGATAGAACACACTTCAGAGCCATATCGCAGATATCAGGTATAGAACTGAAAAACCTGAGTCTCTTCATTAGGAGCAGCGGCTGGTTCGGCTGCCGACTCCCTTGAGACGTGGGTGCACGACCAAATTCTTCCTCAAAAGAATTTTTAACTATCCTTCCCTCTTTCAGTCACACCATTTTCCTTCATCTTCCACACAGGTTTCCCAAAGGAATCAAATCAAATGGGCCCACTCTTTTTATACCCTCCAAAAAAAATATGGAGGGCATATTCACTTTGTCATTCCCTTTGCAAGGCAGCGAAATATCTATCTCAGACCCCATAAAGTATATATATTCTTGATCAGTGATGAAATCTACGACGGTCTGAGCATGTCCGTCCGTCCCTCCGTCTGTGGAAATTACGATTCAGTCCAAACGAAAAGAGCTATACTCTTGAAATTTGGTATAAATATATCTTGAAAGATAGCACAGGTTAAGTTCGGAGATGGGCTAAATCGGACAAGAGAGGATAAAGTTCCCCTAAGAAGAACTTAACCAACCTCTAAAACACAAAATAATTTTTAAAGTTTTTTTGTAATTTTGTTAAGCAAATTAAATATTTCTATGTCAAAGAAGGTCCAACGCCCTAAACTTGGAGCCATAAAATAAAATAAATAAAAATGTGGACCCCGCCCCCTTTAGTGGGCGTTATTATATGCAAAAATTGTGTAAAAATTTAACAAATTGTTGTACTTAAGCCTACATTATTTAAAAATAAAATTTTTAAGCTTTAATGACGAAGCTGAGACGTAACCTAGTACTCCTCTGTCCTAACCCCTCCTCCCCCCTTGGCCCCTTAAATGACCCTATCAAAAAATTTAATTATCCCAAACATTTATTTTTAAAGGTTTATGACAAAGGTGAAATGTCTCCCCCACAGCCCTTGTCAGAGCGACCCCGCCAAAATACAGTTTTAATACCCTCCAAAGAGAATTGGACCGCATTAATTAAATATATTAATGATCAGTTGTGTTTAATGATTAAACACATTCGAGACAGCAGGCTACACGAACACACGACTGCCGTTGGCTACAATCGTCGCCTCGTAATCAACTACTTAATTACTTTTGAGACGGCGGCTCCATTGTCAACATCTCATTTTAGTGGTGCCACTTTCATATATAAAAAAGCGCCTATTCTAAATCTATTTATAGACCGAAACAAAATTAATAATGAAAACACTTTATTTGTTTATAGCTCTTTATTGTTTTTGCATTTGTAATAAATACATTTTGATGTACTTTTTTGTTATGGCACTTTGAAAATGAGTTTATGAGTTAATTCATTTGTGATATAACGTATTTTATCGATAACGGCTATCAAATATATACAAAATTAGAGTATTCAAAATAATGGCATTTTTACTTGAAAAGTCAGATACAAAAATTTCATAATTTAATAACTCTTGCAATTGGTGAAAAAATTTGAAAAATATGTCGTAACAATAGAAAGACATTTTGGAGTACTTTGAAATGATACCCATATCGTTTATATGGGGCCTATATTATATCAGTTATTACCAAAAAAATTAAATAAAATAAAAAAATAAAAGCCGAGAGAGAACGCAAAATAAAAAATAAATAAAAATTACAAAATAATTTTTATTCTTGAAAGGGGTATTATATATTTTTATTTTTAAAAATAAGCATATTCTTGAAAATATTTTTAAACGCTTATTTATTTAAGACGTTGCACTGTGTTGGCAGCACTAATTTATTTATTGTCGCCTATGAAAATAGAAATTAGTTTAATTTGACTACAACCACAAAAGTAGCACGGACAACAACCTGTCGTGTAGTCGTGAAAATATTCACTCCCATATAAACACATGTATTCTATTTTTGACAGGTTGTAGTCGGTAGCCTGCTGTCTTGAATGTGTTTAATGCTTTACTCGAAACAACATTTTTTTAATTATGAAAAATGGAAATGAAAAATGAGGTAAAAAATTATGTTTGCTTAAATTTGTATTTAAGTTTTTCATCGAACATATTTTTCGATAAATAAAAATCCAAAGCTATAAAAAATATTGAAAGAATCTAAATTTTTAAGAAAAGCGTTAAAGAATATTTATTCGATAACATGGAAATGTTTCTATTGTAATATTATTACATTTTAAACCTTTTTTTTCCTTTCTCTAAAACATATTTTGAATATTTGATGTGATAAATTTTTTTTTTATACCTTGCCAACTGGCCTCAAAAATGTCCCTATGGACGGACGCTGAGGCAACAATCAATTTTTTGTAATAATCTAATTTTGAAAAGAAATGTGAATAAAAAAAAATTTTTGTACACTGCAAAAAGAAGCATAATTGTGATCTTTGTTCTTCTAAAACATCAAATGAATGAAAAAATTCCTTCAAATTTCATTTCAATTCATTATTTTGATAAAATGAATGCATTAAAAAATTTTTATATCGTAATGAATTCATTAAATTTTTAATTCAATTCATATTTTTGGAAAAGGAATTAATTCAAAAATGTTTACTTTTATTTTGAATTCAATCAAATATTAATTAATTCAATTCATATTTCCGGTAAAATGAATTAATTCAAATCATTTTAAAAAGTTCCTTGAATGATTCATAGAATCATTCAAAAAAGAATCATTCGCTTACAGCTCTGCTGTATTGTGTATAATACAAGCTCTTTTTAAAAATTTTCGGATAAAACTTGTTATATTTGTTTCATTTATTACAAAAAATGTCCCCCTCTTACTATTTTTCATATTTATTTTCACGCAACCCATAAACTTAATATCTGGCAATGAAAGAAAACACGATTCCTTAATAATAATTTAAAACCCCCGTTTCAAATTATTATTAAGCTGATGAAATAACCTTTTTTTATTGTAGAAAAATTTCGTAATTAGTATTTGATGTTAACAAGCTTTTCTTTTCTTTTAACCATTAAAGGAAACTTATCCATCTTCACCTCCAGTATGGTTTGCGGAAAGCGAAGAGACAAGCGTAACAAATGCTGTTCAAATACTAAGCAATACAAATGGACGTGATAACCATGTTATAAATCAGGTCAGTAACTTCACTTTGCCATCTCTATTCATCCTATTATTTTATTTTTATCATTTTTGTTTTTATTACGTTATTGTTGTATGACCTAATTTTGTAATCATGTGCAATTTCAATATGTACATATTATAATTCATCTCTCCCCCCTTATCACGATATTATATTTGCTTTAGGTGGGCATACTATTACGTGAGCTATGCCGCCTACACAATGTTCCACTGCCGCCCGATATTGATAACCTGACAATACCGTTCCAATTGCCACCACCCAATAGCGCATCTTCATTAAATCAACAGCCTGCAGCTCAGCATCAAATCGATGATATTGAATCAGATCAAGATGAAATCGAAGATCCCATTGGTGACAGTGAACAAGAGAGTGAAGCCGATGAGGATCTCCCATTGGAAATGGATGACGGACGCAGTACAAACAAGGTAGAGATGACCTAAAAAAATATTTGTCAAAGCAATTTACATTTTTCTTATTGCAGAAAGATGAAATGGAGGTGGAACACTTAGCAACATTAGAAAGACTGCGACAAAGTCAAAGACAAGACTACCTAAAGGTAATAAATTTGTTTGTTTGTTTGTTGTTTGTTTGATGAAATACTTTACAAAGTAAATTTGCAAAGTATTTGGTGCAGAGATGCCGACGGGGTGACTTAGACCATATGCCGGCGATGTTATTAATCGGTATTTTTTCCGGTACTGACGGTACACGACCTATGCCTTTACAGAGGAAGTAGCAAAAAAACTGTAAATCTATACAGTTATCTGAGGCGTTGAAATTAACTAGTGCGAGTGAGACGCAAAACTCTCGAAAGAGAGTAAACGATCAGTGGTCTGGCTCAGTGTTGCCAAGTTAGGGGTTTTCACCCTAAATCTAGGGTTTTTATTTACGTTTAGGGTGAATTTTAGGGTGTAAAATGTTGTTAGGGGGAAATTTAGGGTTCAAAAATAATTTTTAGGAGTTTTTTTAGGGTTAATATATATAATTTTATTAGTGCTTTTTGTTTGTTATGTGGTTTGTTGTGTTTTCTTGAATTTCAAATCCTATGGTTTTGCTTGTGTAATTCTCAATTCATTTTTGGGAGTTTATGTATAAGCTAAGAGGGTTTGTTATTTTGGAATTAGGTTAAAGTCTACTGATGATTTGGTGTAAGAACCAATGAAATGCAGGCATATAGACATACTTGACCACATAACAAACAAAAAGCACTTTTAGTGTAATTAAAACAGCGTCTATTGTCTTCTAATATTTATTAATAATCAAGTGTATCTACAGAAGTGTGTCTTCGTTCGTGCTATCTATCGTACTCGTTTTTCTACTACTCATACCAGAGTCGTATTTTGCATTCATCTATAAAGATGCCAGACTGACATCTGCGGTACGCCACACCACCCCCCTTCCGGAATTTCAGTTAATATATGTGGGCTTCTCCAAAAATGTCACCCTACGATGTCGGTAACACCTGTTTCTCACCTGCGAAACCTCTAATGGTATGTATGCTGGCTTCAATCTATCCACTGACACGGTTCTTGATCGTGTTCCGATTTGAATTGTATACGTCTTCGGGTGTCTCTCGAGTACCAAATAGGGCCCGTCATATGGTGCTTTCAGAGGAGTGCGTACCGCGTCATCTCTAAGAAATACGTGGGTACAAAAGCGTAGATCTTTTGGTATGTATACGGATTTTTTCCCGTGTTGTGTGGTCGAAGTTGGACGCAAGTTCTCAATGTAACGCCGAAGCTCCCTCACAAATTCAACTTCGCCGATGTGTGTAGTCGGTTCCTCCCCTAAAAATTCCCCAGGCAATCGTATCGCTTGTCCATACACCATCTCAGCTATCGATACGCCAATGTCCTCCTTGACGGCGGTTCTTAAGCCCAGCAACACTATTGGTAACATCTCTGTCCAGTTATTATCAGCCTCATGGCATTTTAGGGCGGCCTTTAAAACGCGATGCCAGCGTTCGATGAGACCATTTGCCTGTGGGTGGTATGGGGTTGTTCGGATGTGCTTTATACCCAACACCTGAGAAAGATGGTGAAAAAGATTACTCTCAAATTGTCGGCCTTGGTCCGTTGTTATGAATTTTGGCACACCAAATCGGCTTATCCAACCGTTCAGCAAAGCTTTTGCAACAGTTTCGGCAGTAATATCCGCAATAGGTATCGCCTCCAGCCACCGAGAATACCTATCTACACACGTTAAGCAGTATGTATATCCCTTAGAATTTGGTAGAGGGCCGACAAGATCAATATTGATGTGCTCGAACCTTTTGTCGGGCACCGAAAATGTTTCCAACTCGCTTTTTGTGTGCTTTGTTATCTTGCACCGTTGGCACTGTTGACAAGCTCTGACCCGATTCCTTATATCCGTATTCATTCTCGTCCAGACGTAGTTTTTTGAAATTAATTTAACTGAAGCCCTCATCCCTGGGTGAGATAAGGTATGTAGCGTTTCGAAAACCTGGTTACGCATTGATACGGGAATATATGGTCGAATCCTTCCTGTTGATGTGTCGCAGATTATGTCGCCTTTAACGCTTGGCATTTTTATTTTTTTTAAAGTTAGCGATGTCGAATTCGATTTCAACAGGTTTTGTAATTCGGTGCATTTTGCTTGCTCCACGAGAAGTATTTGGTAGTCAACAGCTGACGGCAATTGTACGGTATCAACGCGTGATAAAAAATCTGCTACTATATTGTCCTTTCCACTTATATGTTGGATACTTATGCAATATTGACTTATGTAACTCAGTTGCCTAGTTTGGCGTGGGGATAGTCGTTCCCATTTCTGCTCAAAAGCATGTAATAAAGGCCTGTGATCCGTAAACACAATAAATTGACTACCCTCCAAAAAATATCTAAAATATTTAATAGCTGCGTATATGGCCATTAATTCGCGGTCATATGTACTGTATCGCTGTTCCGTCGTCGTAAACTTTTTGGAAAAGAAGCCTAGTGGCTGCCAACTATTGTTTACCCTTTGCTGCAATGCCGCACCCATCGCCTTATCAGATGCGTCTGTGACCAATGCTATTGTAGCTCCTCTTCGCGGAAAAGCCAACAGGGCTGCATTCGCCAGCGCTAGTTTTATGTCGTTAAATGCCTTTTCTGTTTCCACTGACCATATTAATTTCGTCCGGTCCCGCTTTTTGCAGGGTCCCATCATCTTTTGTAACGGCACTTCTATCTCTGCGGCTTGCGGTAGAAATTTTCTGTAAAAATTTACAGCGCCCAGAAAGCTTCGCAATTCCTGCACCTCGGTAGGTTTTTTCCGGTTTAAAATGGCTTCTACTTTTTCAGTGTGAGGTCTAATGCCACATCTGGTTACCATATGCCCCAAAAACTCGACCTCGCCCTGACCTAGTTGACATTTATCAATATTGATCACTAGACCCTTTGTTCTGTAAATCTCAAACACCTGTCGCAGATGTTTTAAGTGCTCCTGCACTGAACTTGACGCAATTAATACGTCGTCCAAGTATGGAAAAACGAAATCCAGCTCTCTTAAAGCCTCATCCATAAACCGCTGGAACGACTGTGCGGCGTTTCGTAACCCAAAAGTCATGTACCTGAATTCAAACAGCCCAAAAGGGGTTATTACCGCTGTTTTCGCTACATCGTCTGGGTTTACAGGTATATGATGAAAAGCCTTCTTACAGTCTATCACCGAAAATATTGTTTTGCCATACAGCTCACTAGCGAAATCTTGAATATGCCGTATAGGGTAACTATCGTGTATCGTTCTTGAGTTCAGGAGTCTGAAATCGCCGCATGGGCGCCACGACCCATTTGGTTTTTTCGCTAAATGTAGGGGACTGGCCCATTGGCTCTTGGAGCGTACACAAATGCCGCGCTCAAGTAAATACTGGAATTCCTTTTTGGCTATGTCCAACTTTTCGGGTGATAATCTTCGAACCCTTTGCGAAACAGGAGGGCCTTTCGTTTGAATAAAGTGTAGAACTTCGCATGGCGATTTCGCTAGAATGTGGGTGTCATCAGTTAAGTCAATGAATTCAGCCAGTAGTTCATGAAACATATCCCTCGATTTTCGTATTGCAACGACAGTAGGTGGACACTTTCTAATTTGGCAAATATGGCGCAATTGTGTCGTCCCATCCACCAGTGACTTTCCTCTCATATCCACTAATATGTTAAAAGCTTCTAAAAAATCGGCGCCGATAATAGCGTGCGTCACATCTGCAATAGTGAAATTCCATTTAAATTGACGTCGAAGACCAATGTCTAGTGAAAGGAGCTTTTTTCCGTATGTGTTGATTTCAGTATTATTAGCTGCTAGTAATTTGATACATGATTGTTGCAAATTTCTATCCGTTCGTTTAGGGATTACGGATATCTCCGCACCCGTGTCTACTAAAAATTTATAGTTAGAATTCTTGTCCTCTATGTATAGGCGGCATGTGGAAATATTGAGCCCCCATCGTTTTGTCGCCGAAAACGGAGGGCTTACCAGTTTTCCGAGTAGTTGCGGCGAAAGTTGCAAGGTTGACGGCACTTGGTTGCCTTTTCTTTAAACGTACGATGAAACCAACAAATTTCGTTTGATGGTGAGCGCATTGAGCGCGATTGCGGTGAGTATACACGGCGTCGTGTCCCTCGGCGTTGCGTTTTTTGCAACTCCTGATTATCCCTTTCTAAACGATCAAACTTTTTAGTCAACTCCATAATAGCAGTATTTACGTCTGCATTAATTACACTATTTATTTTGGGTTGATGCTGCACATCCATTATTGAGTCAGCCTTAGCAGCTACTCTATCCAAGTTGCCTTCAACTGTTGCCAAAATCTGTTGCATGTGGACTGGTAACTGACGCATCCACAGAGATTTCAAAATTTCTTCATCCAACTTACTACCGGACAAATCCTTTATCTCACGCAACAGTGTTGAAGGTTTCTTATCGTCCATTGGCAGGCTCTCAAACAATCGCTTGAAACGGCTATCTTCAGACTCGCTAAATTCGGCAATGAGCCGCGCCTTGAGTGTCTCATATTTGTTCATTTCTGGTGGTTGCAAAATTATGTCGGAAGCGCACTTAAGTATTGAAGAATCGATCTCTGCCACCACAGTGTAGTATTTCGTGTCGTCAGTTGTTATTCCCGCGCGAACAAATTGAGCTTCCACCTGCAAAAACCACAGCTTAGGGTCTGGCTTCCAAAAGGGTGGTGGTTTTACTGCAACTCTTAATACTTGTGCTGCAGCGGCTGCGGGAAGATCTGCATTTCCGTTGTTCATTGTTAAATCGGTGGTCACCACTTTAGTGTAATTAAAACAGCGTCTATTGTCTTCTAATATTTATTAATAATCAAGTGTATCTACAGAAGTGTGTCTTCGTTCGTGCTATCTATCGTACTCGTTTTTCTACTACTCATACCAGAGTCGTATTTTGCATTCATCTATAAAGATGCCAGACTGACATCTGCGGTACGCCACACACTAATTTAGTTGAGACAATATGTCGAATAAACGATTTTAGGTATATAATTTTATTGTAGAATTATGCCAACAATGGAAACGGAGACTTCCAGACAACATAAATAGAATGAAACAAGTAACAACCTTTTCAATTCATTTTAAAAATATTGTTGAAGATGTGGATGGTACTTTGGAAGAAACAAAAAGCACTAATTTAAGAATTTTAATTTTAAACACATATGAGGAGGTGTCTAAGAAGTGTTACTAATCACCTTTCCTTAAAAAACAATTTAAGTTTTATTGTTTCATTTTAGAGAGAAAAATAAAACTCCTAATAACAAATAAAAGTCTCTTTTTAAGAGAACTCAAACACTCTAGGATAATTTTGTTTAGATGGAAAAATGAAACTCTTTAACAGAATTTTATTTTATCACGGCAAAATAAAACTTCCTTGTTAAGAGTTTATTTTTTTGTTGGAAAATAACTCAACTGTGGAATTGAGAGAATTCTGAAGTTTAAGATATTCTCGATGTAGTGGAAAAATCAGTTTAACCAAAAAATTTAAAAACTTGTAATTATTGTCCTTAGCAAGATGTTCTTTTAACTGTTTCATTGCTATTCTTGAATGTTTGAAAAAAGAAAATTTTAGCTTACCGACAGTTTGCAGTTACAAAAAAATGTAAACAAATTAAAAATTTAAAGAAAAAATCCAATTAAGCTAAAATTTCTTTTGCTGTATTTCCGTAACGGTAATAATATGACCGTGATATATTGGCAGATGGTCCAAATTATTGTAAATAATCGATTATCAACAAAAAAAAACATTTTCGAAAAACATGTCGTTAAGTTTTTTTGGCGGTTATGACTCTATATATCTCCTATGACTAGTAACGAAGAGTTTTTGAGTTTAAAATTTTCGAGTAACTGTTATTTACGGACCCTAAAATCTGTTGTTAATTTGTGGGAAAATTGCGTACCTTTCGTATACCTTTTGTACTTTCTTCAAATAACAAAAAAAAATTTGTATATTTTTTTTAAGAAAAGTATAGAAAAATTATATGACCCGAAATTTTATCAGGCTTTAGAAAGATTTATCTGTGCAATCTCTAAAACCTTTTCCTTCTAAATAATCACCCACATAAGCCACATAATCACCTTTATTTTGTAACTATTTGTCAACGTCACGTCAATACAATATGAAAATTAAAACACGTATGTACTTCTCTGCTTCTGCAATTGACAATTTCTAACAGCCTATTGCTATATCCGAGGTCCTAGAGAATTGTCACAGTAGTAGGTAAGTGTGCCATAATAGATATTGTCTTGGCGTGATGTTGGCACATACTAGATAGTTACAGAATAAGGAAACACATTTTAATTGGATTATATATTTGATTTTAATATACAGACAAATTGCAATATTTAAGAAGTATAGAAAATATATATAAATATGCTTCTATACACGTATAATTAATATATTTAATTTTTACTAGGGTTCAGTATCCGGTTCCGTTCAAGCAACCGATCGCTTAATGAAAGAACTACGTGATATCTATCGATCCGATTCAATTAAGAGCAATATGTACTCCATAGAATTAGTAAATGACTCCATATATGAGTGGAATGTACGCCTTAAATCCGTGGATCCAGACAGTCCCCTATACAACGACTTGATTATGCTCAAGGAAAAAGAAGGCAAAGATAGCATTCTATTGAATATCATTTTTAAAGAAACTTATCCATTTGAGCCACCATTTGTACGTGTTGTCCATCCCATAATATCAGGTAAATTCATAATAACGAACAACAATAATTTCAATAAATCTGGTTTAACAATAATTTTTAATTTTTTCGTTTTTCTGCGTTCTCTAAGGCGGCTATGTTCTATTAGGTGGTGCAATATGCATGGAACTATTAACTAAGCAAGGTTGGAGTTCAGCTTACACAGCTGAAGCAGTTATTATGCAAATCGCTGCAACATTAGTTAAGGGCAAAGCTAGAATACAATTTGGCGCCACCAAGGTTAGTGTTGACAATATTATATGTATAAAATTTTCTTTTCAAGTACTTTTTATATCCTTCACTTGTGATTTTTATTTCCCATGCTTGTCCGTACGAACATAATTTTCCAATCCCTCTTATATAAATGTACATATTTGAAATGGAAAATGTTTGTTTGTGAGTTGGCATGTTTATTTCACTGTCGAATGGAATCCGCTTAATGGGTTCCAATGAAATGTTAAAACCAATAGCATATGGTTCATATGTAAATACTTCGTACTTTTTATGGACTTTTGTGTCAAACTTGTCGTACTTTAGAGATACGATATATTTCTGGGACAAAAATTAGTAAAATCTTGTATACAAATAATCTGTTGTCTACTTTATACATGTGGTTTAATTCTTGACGTTAAAAAATCGACAAAAATTAGTGCGCATGCTCTTTTATTTTAGGTACTTACGAGGACGAATTGATATTGAAGCTACCTTAAGTAGGAAAAAATATTTTTTTTTTCAACAACCATTTAATTCTCAACATAATCTCCTTTTTGCTCAATACACTTAGTAAGACGATAGTCCAACTTTTTTAAACCATCTGAATAATACGATTTTGGGAACCCCTCAAAATACGCGTTAGTTTCGGTAATCACTTCTTCTTCGTTTGAGATGAATCTTTTTCCTGCGAACCATTTTTTCAAGTTTGGAAACGGGAAAAAGTCACTAGGAGCTAAATCTGAACTATAAGATGGTTGATCAGCCAATTTGAAGTGTATTTCACGTAATTTTAGCATCGTATCCAATGCTGCGCGAACCGCTGCGTGGTATTGAAGAAATAGCACTTTTTTCTTCTTTAAATCAATTGATCGAATAATGCACGATAATAACTTCCTGTAATTGTGGATTCTTTTTCGAGATGATCGATGAGCAATATTCCGTGTGCATCCCAAAATACAGTGGCCATAACCTTGCCAGCCGATTTCCCTGTCTTCGCCTTCTTCGGAGCTCTTCCACCAGCTTCCACCCATTATTTCGATTGATTTTTGGTTTCAGGTGTGTCGTGGTGGACCCACGTTTCATCAACACTTATTATTAGTCGACGCCAAAAATCAACAGGATTACACTTTATCATGTCCAAACACCGCTGTGATGTGAAGTAGTCTGTCGAACTCGTTTTTGTTCGACACTGAGCAAACGCGGCACCCATCTTGCCGATAGCTTTTTCATATACAAATGTTCATGCCAAATGTTGAACAAACGTTCATATGATACGTTTACCATTTGAACAAACTCATGTAACTTGACTCGGCGATCATTCATAACGATCAAGGATCGAGGATTTTCTTGATATTTTCTTCAGTAACCACCTCTTTTGACCTTCCTGTTGATGGTATTGTTGCAGTGCTTGTTCGGGGCAGCGTTTAAATTCAGCAATCCAATACTTTACCTTGTAATCTGACGGCGCAGACTCACCGTAATGTTTATCGAGCTTTTCTTTTGTCTCTTTCGCTGTTTTCCCTTTCAAATAATTGTGTTTAATCACTGCACGAAATTCACTTTTTTCCATTTTTCAAGAAACACAAAAGTAGCTCGCTTCAAACGACTTCAACAAATAAACGAATCGATGAATTTGAGTGAAATTTTAACAGCTGACGTTTGACAGATCGCAATTTCTAAAAAAAAAAAAGTTTTTGTGTTTGTGCTGCCATCTTAGCTTCAATATCAACCCACCTTCGTATACGCATATTACGTAGTTATAATTTTAACGAACATTTTATATTGCTATATTAAATTGAATTAAGATTCTATAGGCTAATTGTTCGAAATTTTAATTTAAATCTCAGAAAGACATGATAAATATTCCAAGGCACAAAGGCAAGTCAACATCAGTTTTATTCAACTTACACAGCAGAGCAGAACAGCTGTTTTCGAAAGCCTCAACACCTTCATCATCAGTGCTCATGTGTATTGTGTTTGTCACCACTTATTAGGTGGCTTAGTTGAATGTGATAACAGTTCCTATTTACACAAATTTCATTGTGAAAAAGGATACGAGAACTGTATCAAGCTGATGTTAACATGTTATTGTTATAATACCCGTGTTACCGTTTGATTATTTTTTCTTCATGTCCCGTTTTTTTTAATTTTTTTTAATTTTTTGTTCCATCATACCTAAGAAAACAGCTGTTCTGCTCTGCTGTGTAAGTTGAATAACAAAAACTGATGTTGACTTGCCTTTGTGCCTTGGAATATTTCTCATGTCTTTCTGAGATTTAAAATTAAAATTTCGAACAATTAGCCTATAGAGTCTTAATTCAATCATCACATTACTTTTATTTTACGTCGAGGTAATTTCGGTGCTGAATGAATGAACAAACAGCAATTAACAATTACAACAAAAAAACTATATTAGCTTCTTGCACACTTTTCAATTAAGTTTAGAAAATAAAGTAATCCTGTATAAAAGTATTTTAAAACCTGTTTGAACTTTTCGAATTCAACAATTTAAATATGGAAAATTTTCAAAGATACCAGTCTAAAACGTTCCATGTTTTATATCAAATACTGCAATACATATCTAATGATCTCAATATTCCGAAAATAAAAGACGTAATTAGAAGATGTAGTGAAATTTATTTAGAAAGGTTAAGCCAACCACTTGCTATTGCTCTTCTTGATGATACCAATGAAATCACCACACTTAAAAGGCACCATATTTTGGACCTTGCTTTTAGAAATTAATTTCCATGTTTTAATTTATTATATTAAATGCAAATATATATTAGTTATCTCTTAATATTTCTGTTTAACTATATTTTCCTCAGTGAGTTTTACATATTATGTTAATATTATTTAGTAAAATGTACTTGTTGTAATGGACAGATTGTAAATAAAGAATTATAAAAAAAAAATTACTGCCTATTTCAGAATGTCGAATGCATTTTTTTCTTTCGCCAAAATACAAAAGGGTCACAACTCAAAATACTAAAATTTTCAGCAGAGACAAAAAACTGTTTATGTGCAGAGGCAACAAACACACTTAACATAAAAATAGACATAACTGTATTTTTCCAGTTAAAGAAGATAGTGATGTGAAAGAAATGTTTGCAGTAGTTAGAGATGTGTACTCTGAATTAATTTATGGAAAAAAGTCAGTTTTGGAAAATTTTGAGTTGTGACCCTTTTGTATTTAGGGTGCGATATTTGAAACAAAAACAAAATGTTATAATTTTTTTTTTAAATGCAGAAAGTAGTAACTCGAAATACTAAAATTATTGGCAAAATATTGATTTGTAAAAATATTATTAAGGTGAGCCTATTTTTTGTCCGTAACTGCATATGGAAACTTATTATTACGTGATTATTTTCTCATATCTACATACATACGAGTATGTATGCATTTACATACGTGAAGGATATATAAAATGTCGGCTGAGCCGAATATAGTCTTATTTTTTTATGTTATTATTGCAATATCTTGAATATATTAATCACATAACTTAGGTCTTATCGCAGGCTCAGTACAGTTTGGCACGGGCGCAACAAAGTTTTAAATCCTTGGTTCAAATACACGAAAAGAGTGGTTAGTACTATTGTGTGTTGTATAATTTTAGCTATTCTTAAAACTAATAGAACTCTTTTATTTCGTTCAACAGGTTGGTTTACCCCTCCTAAAGAAGATGGCTAAGATGGATGATATATGGGAGAAATTATTACATTAAAGCTGCTTTGATTTTATTTTATCATTTTGTATGTGTGTGCTTTTTCTCATATGTATGTAGTTTTTCTTCTAACTCATAATACCCACTTCTAAAATATTGAATTGATTGTCTGTCTAACGGGCTGGTTGGCATAACCATCATCGTTGTAGTTTTGTGTGACGTGCAATTGCTTGTGTAATATTTTAAGTTTTGATTAATTTTTCTTTTACTTTGTTTTTTTTTATTGTACTCCCTCCCACGCCATTCATGCATACATATATGAATAATATTTACAATTTATATGATCATATCTACTCAAGTACTACCGCTACTACAATTATTAAATGCTGTGTGTGTGTATATGTATGTGTCTTTGTTGTATTAACCGTGTCGTCTTCTGTGTTGAAATCTATTTAAGTTGCAGTAGCAGTAGCCGATGTAACCAACAAGCCACGCAGCAGCATACAATTATAATTAGCATTAAATAAAAATAAATAAAAAACCAAACTCTGTTTTTATACATACGAAAATAATTAAAGTTGAAAAAATTATAAGGAATAACCATGAATATGAAACAAACACACACAAATAAACATAATATTTTATTGCAAAGTAGTTTTATAGAGTTTGTAATTTTGTCGTAAATAATTTTATCATAAACGCATACATACATACTTATCTCTAATATTTGTTTATAATTCCCAAATCCTAAACGTATTTATAATTTTCATAAACTTTCTTTAATTTGCGTTCTATGTTCCATTTGTTTCCGTATCATATGAATGTTCTTAATATGCTTATTCTCTTTTTAATTTATGCAAATTAAAACAAACTAAGAAACACTTATAAATATAGTACATACAAAAAAAAATACGAAGAAAATAAGAAATACTTAATTATAGCAATTAATGAATATAAACAAATTTCAAACACATGGATTTACAATGTATAATTAATTTTATTATAATTATATAATTTTTTCAAAAGAAAATTAAACAAACAATATCGATGTTTTTTTTCCTTGAAACTATACCTTATTCTTAAATAAATTAAAACACACTGAGAATAAATTTAATTTTTAAGTTTTACATAAAAAAAAATATATTAAAAACATTAAAGTAATGCATACATATAAGTTAAATATAAATAAAAATTGCAAATAAACAGATAATTATATGATTATGTAATAAAGAGAAAAAAAACAGCAGTTATGGTGGTAAATTATATAAATTTTAAAGTCAGTAGATTGCTAATTTTCGTTTTTTTTTTACAAATATTTTCCCTCTTATAAATGTTGATTTATTTTTATTGACCTTATCGGTTTATTGTAATAGTCACCCTTATCGTGTTGGGCGTTTTTCGCTTTCAAATTCGACAATTTGTAATAGCTTAAAGACAAAAAGCTAAATTTTCCTTTATTCTATATTGAGGAAAAACTCCAACCACGATAAGGGTGATTAATCAAGCTTGTGCTCGTTTTTTATAAAATATTGGGCCTTATTACGGTTCTCGATTCGAAAAAATGTAATACATTAAAGAAAAATACAAGATTTTTCTTTAATCTATTACAAACACTCGAGTCGAATCGAGAACCGTAATAAGGCCCATTATTTCTTTTAATTTTTATTCAATATTTCGTTAACATCTTGAGGAAATAAAAATTATTATTATATTGAATAAAAATTATAAGAAATAATCACCCTTATCGTGTTTGGCGTTTTTCGCCAGATTCAGACATTTTGTAATAGATTAAAGAACATTTTAGCTTCTCTTTAAGCTATTACAGTTTGTCGAATTTGCAGGCGTAAAACGCCAAACACAATAGGGGTGAATATGTTATAAAAAACGAACACAAGCTTGATTAATATTACAATAATAATTCCTCTTATTCTGTAACTGTTTGTCAATGTCACGTCAACACAATATCAAAAGTAGGTCTGTTACATTCAGGTTGTGAGCAACTACTGAATAATGCTGGCAGCCTTTGACTATTCTTTAAGCGCTGGAAAATAATAGGAGCTAAATGCTGAAGAAAACGAGTATGCAGATGTCTTATGGTGATTTATTTTCTGAAAAGAATTTAACATTTTATCACTGTTTTCCTAAGAAACTACAACTGGGCGCATTTTTAAAATAAAAATGATTTTTTTTTTTTTGTAAGAGATGGTAGATTAATTTCTAATAAATTCACTATTTCCAAACGCCATAATATTGCCATTTTTTATTGAATAGTGCAAAATATGTAGCAATCTTTTTTAGAAAAGAAATCAATAAGTATTAGTTTTGTTATTGTCTTGACGTTGACAAATAGTTACTAAATAAGGTCGATTGTTTTGATCAATTCTGACCGATTTTGACTGTTAATTCAATATTTAATTACTCCGGTATGTGTAATGAAAAACAATTTATACACTAAGTTGGAGTTTTTCGGATTGAGATTAGAGATTTAATCATCCTTAATATCGGTTTTTAGTTTTTAAGTGCAAAAATTAAATTTAGAAAACTAGCTTTTTGTCTTTAATATATTACAAAATGTCAAATATAAAGGCGAAAAACGCCAAACGTGATAAGGCTCATGGCATTTTCTTTTCTACAAACATGTAACACATTTTTGGCTTTTTTTTAATTTCCAGTTGAACTCAGTTTTAAAGCAGACATTTATTTTCTTAAGGGATGGTAGCCACGTTTCTAATAAATTCATTGTTTTCAAATTTTTTTTTTGTTTTGAAAAGATAAAAAATATCGCACTTTATTGTAGAAAACATTCCGCCTGATTGTGTAAGGCGTTGGCGTTTACCCCTCAGGCTTTTTTCGTAGTAGATTAAAGAAAACTGCTTGTGTGTTTCTTTAATCTTGTACAAAAAACGTCTTGGGCCTAAACGCCAATGTCTTACACAATCAGGCTGATTAATTAACAATCAGGCTGATTGTGCAAGGCGTTGGTGTTTACGCCAAAGGCGTGTTATATTAAAGAAACATACACGCAGTTTTCTTTAATCTACTACGAAATACAACTGAGGCGTAAACGCCTTACACAATCAGGGGGAATAAGGTGTTTTTCTGAATTCAGATCAATTTTCCATTATCCCATGCTGAATTTGGTTCTTTCAAGCCACAATTGTTACATCTATGAGATTAAATATTTGTTTAAAAAAATTATTGATACATATATACATACATAAATACATATCACTCCTTTATTGCAACATAGACATATCTCAACATATTAAATTTTTTTTCTTATTTAAACGAAAAGGGTCTTCTATACCATCTCCAAATGTAAAAATTTCCATTATATCTCAGGCTGAACCGAAGTTATAACAAAATACATTTTGTGCAGTTGGATCTGAAAGCGTTCGTTTTAAAAACTTTATGCTAGAAACACAACTGGGACGAACGAGGAATTTCGTTCAATACGACGAAAAAATTCGCTCTATACATTCGTCGTTCGAAACACAATAACGACGAAGAAATTTATTTACTATTTGTGCAAAGATAAAAATTAAAACAATGAACAAAAGGAATTTTAAATTTGGTAAACATATTTGTAATCTTTTGACGACGGGTTGTACAGACATTCATTTTGCTACATATTACCAATAATTATTTCGATAGTGTTCTTTTTATCACAACAAATTCGTTTTTGTAATTTTCAAAAAAAAAAGTTGTTTTTTATGTAAATAAAATATTCTTTTCATTTAACAGCTGATGGGGTGACCATATCAAAAAGTAGGCAACTGGAAGAAATACTATATTATATAAATTGTTAAAAATTAATAAAAATACATCCGAAATAGACCTTTTCATAAATTACTTTATCAAAACTTGCATCTGTTAAAAAGTGTCTTCACCAAAAGTTTTACAATCTTAGAAGTATATTGTCAGAAATTATAATATCAAAAATTATATTTTCAACAAACTTTAATTTCCAAAAATTTTTCCTTTTATAACAGGAAATTTTGAAAAAGTGCCTCCAGAAAATTCGATTTATTTTTCAGAAGAATCGAAAACGTCAAGAGAACATTCTTTTGAATTACCATTACTCATCAGCTGTTCAGCAAAATATCTGGCAAAATTTTGCAAAATGCTGTTCGCGTACTTTTTTGGAAATTTTTTTAATTGAATTTGGTTATTTTCTCTATCACGAAGCTGCTGGATATATATTGCTGGAAAAGTAAAGAAACAGACCTATTATTACTGCGAATTTTCAAAAAGTACCAAAACATATCCAAGTTCTTTTTTGGAAGAATAAAAAGTATAGTCGTCAGTCAACAATGTTACCAATTTCGGCCTATAAATCATGATTGAATTTAAAATATAGCGAAAAACAAGTAAGAAAAAAATGTTTCTATTAAAATTACGTTTCATTTTTATGAAACCATTAATAATTGTTGGACAATGTTCACACTTTTTTTTTAACATTAATTTATTTACATATTCAAAATCGTTTCTAAGCGCTAAACAGTGACTATAGATGATGCCTTTGCCATAATGGATTGTTTCAGTGTTGATGCGGTATTATCGTCTTTTACAAAATGTACCATACTATCGTTTTTATTCGAAACATCTGAAGCTGCCATTAAGAGTTCTAATGAGCCCTCCAGTTCTAATAAATCGTAAGTTAATGTAACTTCTCGTTTCAAAGCTTCTGAAAGAGTTATGATATCCCTACGAACAGAACTGGGCATCTCGTCAATTTTGTCTTCGTATTCATCCAGTAGAGTCATAGAAACATCGATAAGAACTCGCATAAAACGTTGCTCTGCAATATGCCGACATATAAAACGGATGATAGTGCGAAGCGATTTGGCATCTCGACCAGCCAGTGCGCGCTGCAGGCCTTTACGATGAATAAGCTCCTGCATTACAGTAACAAGCACCTCAGGAGATTGCTTCATCACTCTGGGGTACAGTAAACAATCCAAACTTTTGTAATACTCGTATTTTCTCAAGTGAGCGTCATAATTCTTTAAGCGTTGTCTTGCCTCGAATGCTATTTCATGGTCTACTTGAATTTGAGGTTTTTGTGTGAAAACGCTAGCTACTTTTCGCCGCCGATCTCTTTCATTTTTTCGTGGCCCTTCCATATTTTGTATGGACACTAAACCATCTACCATGCCAGCTACCACCGTCTGATCATTGGGAGCAACTCCCAAACTAAGTACAGCATTTGGGAAATTAAGTGTATGTACTGTTTGATAAGTGGCTACATCATAGATTTTAACATGACGATCTAAGCTGCCGGATAGAATGCGTTCACCATTTGATCCCAAACGTAGGCATGTCACTGTCTTACTATGCTGTGAAAGTTTTGTGAGCAATCTACATCCGGCAAACGCATCCCAAACACACACTTCCGTGCCACCAGCACTAATAAAAATACCACCAGTTGGTAGAAAGAGCAAAGACTCCACTGGGCAACCATGATTTACTGTTGCTGCCAGTTCATTTGTTCGTATGTCATATAAATTTATTTTACCGTCGTATCCTCCAGATACAATAACATTTGCCGAGACTGGGTTCACTGTTCCAGCACGCACATAGTCCTCATGGTAGCCAAAACTATGTACGGCCTTTTCATTTGCAATATCCCATAACTTGACAGTTTTGTCGTCTGAAAAACTAGCGATATGCAACAAATCAGATGTAAAATTTACCCGATGCACAGGAGCTTTGTGGCCTTTGAATAATCGCAAAACATTTTTGCTAGAGGTATCAAACAATTTAACAGAACCCTGCTCATCACCGGCAACTAACAAGCGACCATCTTGACGAAACGTGCCGCCATAGGCAGTCTCTTGAAAACGGGACAAGTTCTTTACCACTAATTTTGTAATCGGATTGTAAATTTGCACTCTCACGGAGCAGGTAACTGCAAAGTAATTCGGTTCTATAGCACTAAAGTCAATGTAGTCAATTGCTCCAAACTCCTTCACCAGCGTCGGCACCTGTTAATTTCAATGCAATACAAAAGGTTGAAATATGCTCCAGTATTTTGTCTGCATATTACTTACGCTCAATCTTTTCCAATATTCCGTGTCTGGGGTCACTAACTGACCAGTTTTTGGGTATTTCTTTATATTTAATGGTTTAAAGTTGGACATTTTATATTATTAGACTAGAGAAATATGTACGAAATTCTATCTATGAATATTTTCTGCTGTTGTTTTTATTTTTTTTTTAGTTTACACACGTGCTGTCAAAGGGACTAGAGATGTTTGACTCATTTTCACACAACCCCTGTACGAGTAGTCGGTAACCACAATTTACATTTGACTTTCGTCAAAACTTTGATTATGCTTGTTTCATCATATGATCACAGACATAATATATGATATCAAACTAGTATATGCATATATTCAAAATTTCAAACCCACATTTCAATATATTTGATTGCTGATTCTTCGAACTTTTAGATTTCTAACCCTCTTAAAAATAAAACTTTTATGCCGTACGTCCAAAATTTTATTTTTGTTTAACTATATATTTCTTTATCAACTTTTATTATTATTATCCGATATTTCGACATCTTCTTCAGGGCAATAATTATAATTAAGATTAATATAACAATATTTTTTTTATAACAAAAATTGCTTTTGTTTTGTTAAAAAATGAGCAAACAAACAAGTAAAAACGTTATATTCGACCAGGTGGAATCTTAAATACCCTCCAAATATTTAGTAAGTAAATTATATATGTTTAACTTGGTGGGATGGAGTTTCTTTATATAATATCCTACGTCTACGCCCACTGAAGGGGGCGGGGTATAAAAACAGACTATATCGTGTTTTCCTCAGACGAACATATGCGCATTGCTAAACCGTTTTAGAATTAATCACTGATCAAGAATATACATACATTATAGGGTCCAATTCTTTTTGGAGGGCATTAAAATTGTATTTTGTTATGGTCTCCCTGGCAAGGGCCGAAGAGGAGACATTTATAATTTGCCATAAGACTCTAAAAATAAATGTTTGGGATAATTAAATAGAAAATTTATTTAAATTTTTTGTTTATAGGGTCTTGTAGGGGCAAAGGGGGAGGAGGGTGTAGGGCAGAGGAGTACCAGGTTACGTCTTAGCTTCGTCATTAAGGCTTAAAAATTTTATTATGAAGGAATGTAGGCTTAAACAATAAAATATTTTAAATTTTTACACTATATTTGCATATAATAACGCCCACTAAAGGGGGCGGGGTCCAAAAAACAAATTTTTTGATTTTTGAATATAAAAATATATCATTGGCTTAACAAAATTACAAAAAAACGTTAAAAAAGATGTTGTTTTTTTAGAGGTTGGTTTAGTTCTTCTTAGGGGAACTTTTTTCCCACTTGCCCGATTTAGCCCATTTCCGAACTTAACCTGTGCTATCCTTCAAGATATATTTATACAGTATTTCAAGAGTCTGGCTCTCTTCGTTTGGACTGCATCGTGATTTCCACAGACGGACGGACGGACATGCTCAGATCGTCTTAGATTTCATCACCGATCAAGAATATATATAATTTATGGGGTCGCAGATGAAGTGAATATACCCTCCATGTTCTGTTTTGGATGGTATAAAAAGAAAAGTAATTTTTCTGTTATGAAATTAAAAAAATAAATAAATTTGTTATATTAATCTTAATTAAAGATATCGAAATATCGGATAATAATAAATTTAAATTTCTTTTATAGAAAAGTCACCTAAAACTTGATAAAGAAATAGGTGATTAAATCCACATTTCTAATTTACTTATGACATATTGTTGGCGGTATATCTGTTCATTTTGAACCTGAATATGACACCGACAAAAGCGGTCGTCTTGACTGAAACGCATTTGAACAGTGTTAAACTAAAAAGTATCTACATATGTTATATTGGTTGCTATATGAAAGCATATTGTGAGGATTTCGTTGTAGTCGTTTTTGCCATTTTAAATATTGATAATTAACGAGCAGGCACATGAAGTTTGCCAAATGGGGAAGGGAGCGAAGATAAAGAACATAAATTTGTACGTAAATTTGTTGTAGAAATTTATTTTCTGTTTTAAACTGTTATGAAAAAAAATTAAATAGATTCATATCGAACATACTTTATTTGTTGGTTTAGTTTTGTATGAGTTGCAAGCCTATGTTCTTGTTCTGTTGTTATTTTTGAAAATAGTTTGTAATTTACAATTTGTGAATTATCAGATGGTTTTCGGAAGTATATGCATAAGATAAGAGGTTTTTAACTTTTCAAAACTGTGGTTAAAGTCTACTGACGATTTGGTAAAGCACCAATGAAATGCATATAGACATTGCTTAACCACCAACAAATAAATTTCATTTATATTTTCTGTTTTAGTTTGTTTTATTAGTACAAACAAGTACAAACGAGAATTGAAACTATACTTCCCGTCAATTGGGATTCGTAAAATAGAACATTGGGATAACAACTACTATGGAAGGTGTGGCAGCTTCGTCTTGAAAGATGTCAAATACTATTGTGAATTGCTTCAAATATTTTTTTTTTGAATGCAAACAAATTGGCACGTCATACCCAAAAATTATTTTTGTTTAACTTGGTGAAAAATAAATAACAATGGTAAATTTATCTGTGCTTAATTAAATATGTGATAATAAGTCTTGTATATGGATATTAAATTTTACAGAGCGCCCTTTTCAACTTTCAAAGTCTGTTATCAGTCATATTGTTAATGATTTGTACCTGTGCCTATGTACGTTCACTCTTCCCAAGTATAATGGACCGCAACAAGACTGGGTTTGTATATGTGTTATCTTATTTATATTAATTCTAATGTTTTGTTATTTAGTTTGCTCGGAGTGTTTTGGAAATTGGCTAGAATAGGAGAACGCAAATCGCCGTATGTGGCGGTAGCATGCTTAGTAATGGCGGTTTCCATACTGTTTTGGGCGTGATTTATACTGTTTAAAAGAGATTTAATGGCTTTAATTTAAGAACTATTATTTCTATTTTCTTTAAAGATTAAGGATTTTTATAGAATTTTGTGGATATTAATACAATACTATTTTAAGATAAATCATACCAGAAATATGTGCAAATGTTTTCAGTTATTTTATGAAACAAAGAAGACGGCCCCAATTGAGTAAAACACGTTGTGTTATAACGCTCTAAGTTATATATATATATATATATATATATATATATATATATATATATATATATATATATATATTTATATACATATGTATATACATATGTATACGGTTCATATGCATAAATATGTTTCAAAGTGTTTAAGATTCATTTAATTTAAGAATTATAAAAGATAGACCCACTTAAATTGACCTACTGGAAAATGGAACATGGCCTCACAATTTTCCTATTGAAATAAAAAAAATTGTTGAGCAATTTTTGGTATTTCGGTGCCGTTTGTAATATATTGTTTAATGTATATTTTGCTAAATTTAAAAATGACAACTACATTAATAAATAGTAAAATTAAATATTTCGAAATATGAAGGAGAAAACCGTTGCAGGCTCCAGAATACACTAAACAAACGACGCCTTTGTATTGAGCAACGACTCCTCTTATTAATAATTATCTGCATAGTCGATCTACAGTCAGACACAAGGACTTTGCCATCCTTTTACATCGCTTAATAAATGTTTTCTCTTTAGTCGACCGCTTTTGGGACGAAAGTGTTTCTCTTCCTTGTATTTAACCAAGTATTTATCTGAAATGTTATTACAAGCTTTCTTCAGCATAATTTTCATGTTTTTTATTTTATATGTACATATGCACGATTTAAAACTAATTCTACGTTTCCACAATTAATGGGATATCGACATGCATTTCAACCTAGAGTAACGTAACCGCCAAACAAAATAGTTTTTAAAAACTTCGAAGGATCTTTTTCTAAACTAGCATTATTATAATAATCATTACTTTAATTAAGATAAATTTTTGTATAGAAAACTAAAAAGTAAAAAAAAAATAATTTTTCAGTTAAAATTTAAATTTTGTTTTTTATTGGCCTGAAGAAGATTATCAAAAGATTTCGAAATATTGAAAAATACCAAATTCAATTTCTTTTATAAAGATGTAACAAGTTAAAGTAAAACAGATAATTAATTATTTTTTTTTACTCAACAAAGAGAAAAAATTTTAAACCATGAACTTTCAGTTTTCAAAATTGTGCAGTTTTAAACATGAAATATGAACATACGAATGTTTTTTATATTATTAATATATAACATTGTTAATTTTATATCGAAGCATTTTTAAAACTAAAATTTACGTTTTTAATTCAAAAGTGATTTCTTATATATACAACAATAATAATGCTTATTGTTTCAAAATAGTTTTGATTTTAAAAATAAAAATGAAAATTTTCAAAATGAATATATCTTAAAGGATAGCACAGGCCAATTTCGTAAATGGGCTGAATCGGGCCAGAGGGAAAAAAGTTCCCCTAAGAAGAACTAAAGCAACCTCTAAAAAAATAATAAAAAAAATTTTTAAAATAATTTTTAAAGTTTTTTTTTTTGTAATTTTGTTAAGCAAACGATATATTTTTATGTCCAAGAAGGTTCAAAGGGTTGAACATGCAGATAAAAAATTTGAAAAATCCATTTTTGGACCTCGCCCCCTTTAGTGGGCGTTAAAGTAACATATTACATGGAAAAATAGTGTTAATATTTAACAAATTATATAATTTAAGCCCACATTCCTTAAAAATTTAATTTTAAAGATTTTATGACGAAGCTGAGATGTTCTCTCATCTTTGGGCAAGTTCGGACAGAATTATATTATCAGCTGTTTTTTGTTTACATTTGAAAATAAAAATTTTATAAGCAAATTTACAAATAAAGAGAAGAAGTTCTTATTTGAAAATTGATTGAAAGGAATGGATTTAAAGTTACAGGAGAACATGCAATTGCAACTTGACTTTCCATTTCAGAAATTAAGGGGCATGAAGAAAATAATCAAACGGTAACACGGGTATTAAAACAATAACATGTTAACATCAGATTGATACAGTTTTCGGATTCTTTTTCATAATAAAATTTGTTTAGATAAAAGCTGTTATTACATTTAACTAGGGCACCTAATAAGTGGTGACAAACACAATACACATGAGCACTGATGATGAAAGTGTTGCGGCTTTCGAAAACAGCTGTTCTGCTCTGCTGTGTAAGTTGAATAAATCTGATGTTGACTTTCCTTTGTGCCTTGGAATATTTATTATGTCTTTCTGAGATTTAAAAACAAATTTCGAACAATTAGCCTATAAATCTTAATTCAATTTAATATAGCAATATGAATGATCGTTAAAATACTTACTACATAATACATATATTACTTTATTAAAATATTGTCGAAAGCAAAATACATATTAAAAAGTCACAAATCGGATTGATTTCTACTCTTGTGGTAAAGCTAATGATCATTTTTATATATTTGACCCAATTTATAATTTTTCAATAAATACGTTTTATTTTACATGTCAACAAAACGAATAAAAAGGCATAAATGGTTGTTGTATTAGCTATTCTAATTCTTTCATGATATTTCCATTTCATGAATTATGACTGAGCTAAAAAATCAACTGAGCTGATGAATCAACTGAATGAGAATTAATTCAGTAAAGTGAGAGGAGCGGAAAAGAGCGATCACTCAAAAGAGTTGTTTTGCACAACTCTAATGCATTAAACACATTCACGACAGCAAGTTACCGACTACAGCCTGTCAGAAATAGAATAGACGTGTTTATATGGGAATAATTATTTTCACGGCTACACGACCGGTTGTTGTCCGTGCTACGTTTGTGGTTGTAGTCAAAATAAACTAATTTCTATTTTCATAGGCGACAATAATTAAATTAGTGCTGCCAACACAGTGAAACAAACATCTTAAATAAATAAGCGTTTAAAAATATTTTCAAACTGATCAAGAATATAAAAATTGTTATAAATAAAAAAAAGTAGTAGCCCTTTCAAGAATAACTGCCTATTTCTCATTGTCCAATGAATTCTTTCTTTCGTACAAATATATTTAAAACAAGAACAATATTTTATAAATTGTTTTTGTTTCAAATGTATTTATACGAAAGAAAGAATTCATTCGGCAATGAGAAATAGGCAGTAAAAATTATTTTGTAATTTTTATTTATTTATTTTTTTGCGTTCTCTCTCGGCTTTTATATTTTATTTTTTTTATTTTTTATTTATTATTATTTAGAATATAGGCCTCATAAAAACGATATAGGTAACATTTCAAACTACTCCAAAATGTCTTTCTATTGTTAGACATATTTTTCAAATGTATTCACCTATTGCAAGAATTATTAAATTTTGAAATTTTGTATCTGACTTTTCAAGTAAAAATTCCATTATTTTGAATACTCTAATTTTTTATATATTTGATAGCCGTTATCGATAAAAGACGTTAGTTGGGTCACAATTAAATTAACTCATAAACTCATTTTCATAGTGCCATAACAAAAAAAAAGGAAATCAAAATGTATTTATTACAAATGCAAAAACAATAAAGAGCTATAAACAAATAAAGTGTTTTTATTATTAATTTTGTTTCGATCTATAAATAGATTTAGAATAAACGCTTTTTTATATATGAAAGTGGCACCACTAAAATGAGATGTGGACAATGTAGCTGCCGTCTCAAAAATAATTAAGTAGCTGACTACGAGGCGACGATTGTAGCCAAGGGCTTTTGTAGTCGTGTGTTCGTGTAGCCTGCTGTCTCGAATGTGTTTAATACATAAAGATTTCAGTTTATTTCTTATTAATTTTATCCGCTGTTATCAATGATGCTAAAGTTTTAATTTCATGAAAAACCGCTACAATGAAAGTTAGTTTAAAAAGTAAGCAGCACTAGTTTTTCAAACTTTACAATTATGGTTTTTTGCGTTCCAGCAAATTTGGATAATTTTTGCACTTTCAGAGAGTAATTTTCTTTCTACTTTCATTAGCCCACACCTGCCCGAAACAGAGCTCTTATATTGTTAACATGTTTATCGATTTAGTGCGGTTCGCAATCTTCATAGCCTCGTCACTATTTCCTGTAGCCGATAAATTGTTTTATTCACGGTTGTATTTCACCAAGTATGCAATAATTTTCACAACAGAGTTCGCTTTTAATCCATAAGTATTTAAAAGAGCCGTTGCCATGGTAAAAGTTTTGTTTACATCGTACATCAATCGGCTTTGATATTGAAGTGAAATAAAGAAAGAAGGAAAACTAAATGAAAATGTTAAATGCATTGCCAAAACATTCTGGGATTTACTTCGTTAAAGATAATATTAATAGTTTACAATTTAAAATACATTTTCGTTGCATTAACACGCTGCTCAATTTGCCAAAATATACTGTGCCTGAGGGCATTAACAAAGAAACAGCTACACAGGCAGAACAAATTGAAAGTTCGCCACCACCAGACGAAGAAAAAAATGTGCTTATAAAATGGCAACAAAAACTATTCAGCGCCACCGAATGCAAAATGTATGGTGAGTTGAAAAATTGTGTCAGCGAACAGCATAGAAAGTACTATGAAATGCTTAAAGAGCAAGAACGTGGCCAAAAACACACTAAAAGGAAGCGACAACGTAGAAAAGTGAAGGCAGAAGTTGTGGCAACAACTGCTAAGGACAATTTTATATTCACTTACGTGCACAAGGATAATTTCTTGCCACCAAGTGATTTGGAAGAAAATATGACAGGAAAAAAGGAATGTTTGCTGGCAGAGCCTTACGAACAGATGTTTGTTTACGCTGCTTTAAGTCCAGATACTCAGTTAGCTGTTCTGCGCTGGTTCAAAGAAAAACATCTGCTTTATATATATCCCGATTTTTCAGCTTCCCAAAACCAGCCATATTTCATAGAAATCGATAGTGATTACCGGCATTTGTATTCATATGGAATTGAAGACGTCTCCCTCAAGGACTTGTCAACGTCAATTGGCCAACAACAATTTATTTATCTGCCAGAGTTGCCAGCTCATTGGCGTATAGAAGAGGAGCTGGCGAACAAATTTGCCATGCCACCCAGAAGAACTCAAAGATTTGCCATAATATTTACCATAAATGACGCTGCTGGTTTTGAGTACGATAATGTGCATGTTCGATATCATATCAAACTACCCGAGAATACAATAGTGGAAGAGGGTCTTTTGAATGCCACATCACATACTGCTGCTGCTGCTGCCAGCTCTTCCTGCAATACACCCATACACATTGGCTTCTCCTGGCAAATCACCATACTTTGTGAAGAACAATTTGATGCTTGCCAACATTTGCGTGTATTTTTCGAAATCATATCAATTGATTCGTGGGAACGAGAACGCATAGAGGGATTTTCACACTTCTCTGTGAATCTCTTGCTGGCCGGTCAACACAGGGTTGAAATCAATTGTATTCGTCCAGTTGAAACATTTTTAGAATCAATTACACGTTATTTTATTGGCGGACGTCGAAAATTCAACTACGAAAATTTCGTTTGTAAAGAGGCCACTGAAAGTCTAGAAGAAGCTCCGAATTTTCATTGCCGCTATGGTGAGCGTATGCAAAATTCTGGTCGATTAAGTTTATCTTGTCAAATTTTAAGCCAACGCAGCTGTGAACTATTGAACCCTTGTGCCAGCCGCACCAGCGGTATGACTTTAGATGACATCATGATGGCTTACAAGGAGGCACGAAAGAGATTAGAAGCAATTACTTTAAATTGAATTTTTATTTAAATTAATAAAAACGCTAAACCACTAGTGATGTGCGAATATTTATATTCGTATTCGAATTTGCAAATATTCTGCTCTTCTTATTATTCGTATTTGCATTCGCCACTTGGGGAATTATTTCTCAAATATTTTTTAAACAAAAAACAATAATTCCTCTTATTCTATTTGTCAACGTCAACGTCACGTCAAGACAATATCAAAAATAGGACACTTACATACCCTTTCTGCGCAACTTATTAACTACTTCTGACAGCCTCTTCTACTCTCTATGTCGCCGAATATAGCAAAAAGTTGTGAGAAATTGACAATTGTTGAAGAGAATGAGTATAGAAGTGTTCTAACTTTCATATTGTCTTGACGTGACGTTGACGTTGACATATAGAATAAGGGGGAATAATAAATTATGTATGAATTTTTATTGGTCGAACTTTCTTATGTAAATTGTTGATTTTTTCAACGGGCTTAAGTTCGAATCTGCATGACTGCAAATGATTTTTTATTGGGCCTTATTACGGTTCTCGATTCGACTCGAAAGAATGTAATAAATTAAAGAAAAGCACACGATTTTTCTTTAGTCTATTACAAACACTCGAGTCGATTCGAGAACGGTAATAAGGCAGATTATTTTATTAATAAATGAATTTGATCAAATTCTATTTTTATTGGGCCTTATTACGGTTTTCGATTCTATTCGAAAGAATGTAATAAATTAAAGAAAAATACATGATTTTACTTTAATCTATTACAAACACTCGAGTCGAATCGAGAACCGTAATAAGGCCCATTAATTTAAGATTGGAATATTCTGCCTTATTACCGTTCTCGAATCGACTCGAGTGTTTGTAATAGATTAAAGAAAAATCTTGTACTTTTCTTTAATTTATTACATTCTTTCGAGTCGAATCGAGAACCGTAATAAGGCCCATTAAGAATATTTTTCAATAATCATCAAACCAGCAGAACGGATCAGTACTGATTTCGAGGGCGCTACGTCATCTCATCAGCGTTCTTTGTTCAATTTTTCCACTTTTGCAAGTGGTGCTAGTTAGTAGGAATATAACCCCGACAAAATATAGTTTTAATACCCTCCAAAAAGCATTGGACCCCATAAAGTACATATATATATTCTTGATCAGTGATGAAGTCTAAGACGATCTAGCAATTTCTATACGTTCGTCTGTGGAAAACATGATATAGTTTATTTTTGGACCCCGCCCCTCTTTAGTGGGCGTTGACGTACGATATTGTATGAAAACATAGTGTAAATATTGAACAATTTCTATTCCTTAAGCATACAAGAAGCTGAGATGTTCTCTGATCTTGCAGAGCTGAAACGTCTGCCCCACGGCCCTTCCCGGAATGACTCTGTCAAAATAGAGATTTAAAATTGGGCACAGAGATGTCGTAAAGGAACTCTGTCTCATCCAGTTAAACATTATAAATTTATTTACTAAATATTTGTAGGGTATTTAAGATTCGACCAGGGCGAATATAACGTTTCCACTTGTTAAACAAATAATTGTTTATGAATACAAATTTATGGAATTTGGATTAATAATCGTTTGTAAACCTACTGTAAGTTTTTTAGAATATGGCTGCCATACTTTATATTTTCCCCTATTAAACAGCATCTCTTCGTAAACTATAGTATTTTCTAAGATCGCAGCTTTTATTTTATTGACATTTTAAGTTTTAAACAAATCCTATCCAATGGTAGAGAAGTTGTGTAAACTTAAACCAAATGTTCGTCAGGTTTTTCTGTAGAAATATCACTCATACGTACAGATGTCTATGAAAGCTATTGAGAGATTTCTGTAAAAACTATTGCATACAATAGGGGGGGAATAAATGAGCACATTATAATTTGTGCGAATGAATTACAGTCGACTCTTGATAATTTGAAACTCGTTAATTTGAATCTCGCGGTAATTTGAACTGTTTTCCAAGTCCCTTTGAAAAACACTTAATAAATTGAAAAATATCTATGTAATTTGGTCCCCTCAATAATTTGAAATTATTTGAATGGCATTTTAATCGCCGACTCGCTATAATTTGAATTTTTTGGCTCTACGCTCTATAATTTGAATTATTTTAATTGCTGTGTTTTACGCAAAATATAAAATAAATAAAACAACCATTTATTTTAGTTTTTTGCGATGAGCTGCAAAAATGACATCTTGCTCGCCAACGTTCTATAATTTGAAGTTCGGTTATTCTACACTCTTTAATTTGAACTCCTATTGTGATTTTGTTTCTGTTTTTTAAACAAATTTAAATCGTTTGCATTAGTTTCTGTGCCACGATTTTAGTATACACCACTACATCAACAGTTGCTAACATAAAAAATTAAATTTCTTTGCTTTGCTTTTGCGGAATTTATTGCGTGCAAATGGTTTTGCTTTTTTTATGAAAACTCTTGTTAATTTGAATTTTTTCTGTCTCTCTTTCGATATCTTGAAGTCTCGTTAAAATGAAAACTCGATTATTTTAACTTTTTCTCTGGTCCCTTCAGTTTCAAATTATCAAGAGTCGACTGTATATGAAAACACTTACGGTCTAATTCATAAAATATATTTCATGTTTATAACCTTCTGGTGTGACAATTTTTGTATATAGAAATATGTCAATTAACGATGAAATATTTTTTATGAATTACACCTTTATTCGCTAGACATTGTGAGTGTGGATTTTTAATGCGTGGTGAACATTTTGACGTTCAAAGTAGATAAGTACGACGCTTAAGGTCTTTTTCATGTTGGCACAATCGTGCTGCATATAAGAGGGAGGATTGATATTAAAGCTACCTAGCGCTAGATGGCAGCACAAACACACATTTTTTTTTTTAGAAATTGCGATCTGTCAAACGTCAGCTGTTAAAATTTCACCCAAATTCATCGATTAGTTTATTTGTTGTAGTCGTTTGAAGTGAGCAACTTTTGTGTTTCTTGAAAAATGAAAAAAAGTGAATTTCGTGCAGTGAAATTACTTGAAAGGGAAAACGGCGAAAGAGACAAAAGAAAAGCTCGATAAACATTAGGGTGAGTCTGCTCCGTCAGATGACATGGTAAAATATTGGATTGCTGAATTTAAACGCTGCCCCGAACAAGCACTGCAACAATACCAACAACAGGAAGGACAAAAGAGGTGGTTACTGAAGAAAATATCAAGAAAATCCTCGATCCTCGATCGTTATGAATGATCGCCGAGTCAAGTTGCGTGAGATTGTTGAAATGGTAAACATATCATATGAAGGTGTGTTCAACATTTTGCATGAACATTTGTATATGAAAAAGCTATCGGCAAAATGGGTGCCGCATTTGCTCAGTGTCGAACAAAAACGAGTTCGGCAGACCACTTCACAGAGGTGTTTGGACATTATAAAGCGTAATCCTTCCTGTTGATTTTTGGCGTCGATTAATAACTATTGATGAAACGTGTGTGTCCACCACTACACACCTGAAACCAAAAATCAATCGAAATAATAGGTGGAAGCTGATGGAAGTGCTCCGAAGAAGGCGAAGACAGTGAAATCGGCTGGCACGGTTGTGGCCACTGTATTTTGGGATGCACACGGAATATTGCTCATCGATTATCTCGAAAAGGGGTCCACAATTACAGGAAAGTATTATCGTGCATTATTGGATCAATTGATTTAAAGAAGAAAAAAGTGCTCTTTCTTAAAGACAACGCACCGGTTCACGTAGCATTAGATCCGATGCTAAAATTACGTGAAATACACTTCGAATTGGTTGATCATCCACCTTATAGTCCAGATTTAGCTCCTAGTGACTTTTTCCCGTTTCCAAACTTGAAAAAATGGCTCGCAGGAAAAAGGTTCATCTCAAACGAAGAAGAAGTGATTACCAAAACTAACGCGTATTTTCAGGGGTTCCCAAAATCGTATTATTCTGATGTTATAAAATAGTTGGAATATCGTCTTACTAAGTGTATTGAGCTAAAAGGAGACTATGTTGAGAAATAGATGGTTTTTGAAAAAAAAGGTTTTTTTTCCTACTAAGGTAGCGTCAATATCAATCCGACCTCGCATGTTCATGGTTTCAGATATTTATGCACTAAAACAGATCAAAATGGGATCTCTTATTCATAACCTTTGGCGTTCGCTATAACAAATTCAATTATTATTTTTTTTACACTCGTTTTTTTTTTTTTTTTTTTTTTATCTCGGACCAGCACTCAGGGGATGACTCCTATATATGCAATGCATTGCGCCGGAACTGAAAACGAGGGGATAGTATTGAGGGGACAGATTAGAAAAGATGAAACGATAGACAGTTTTTTTTGTAGCTATTTCAACCTTTTACTTCGCCGGCTAATTTTTGCTACAGGGCCGACGAAGGTGGGTGCTGTTACTCTGCTTTTTTAGTATATGATGGTGTCAGTCGCTGCCATTTATGTTCAGTGATCAGTGACTATGCCTTCATCATTGAAACAGGCTGGCAACAACTAACACAACCACGCAGTAATGCTGATCAGAAGAATTCAACACAATATTTCATGACTAAGCGCGGGCTCGAACTCACGACCCTCCGCTTCATAGTCTCGTGTTCTGCTACTTCAGCCAACAGCACCCACATTTTCTAAAGGTGTTGTAAATTTTTCTAAACACCGTCTCCAGCTCTGCTAAAAGAGAATATTTTCGGATATAAATTTCTCTTAGTCATAAGAATAATTGGCGTCATACTGTCTGCAAGCATAAAATAGGAAACCTTATATGTGTGTTTGTGTGTCTTCAATTCTTTAACAGACATGTAAAGAAAAGTCTTATACAGCCGATATGTACATGAGACAAGCATGAGAGTATTCGAATATGATGGGAGTAAACTTCGAACGCATATGTTGATGTGTAAGCACTTTTATTGTGTGAAAAGAACTTTTTCATTTTAGTATGACTTTCCATGTCATGAAGCAAGGACATGGGAAATTGTGGGCAATTTCTATTACCATACTGCATGCTTAATACGTCTAAATAAATGATTTTTCTTTGCTTCCTTCGTCTAATTTTAAGTATTCTTTCCTATTCGCTTCAATCTTAAGTGCAAAATGAGATAGATTGATTTTAAGGACTTATTTACATAAATTAATTATAGTTCATTAGTTAAAACGAAAACGTGGCATAATAATAGAAAAGCCATATACACCAGGTCCATTATTATTTTCATTTATTGGCACGTTTTGTATACATGCATATATGCTCTGTAGCATGTACACGTTCAATTGTTGTTGCCGTTGTTGTTGTGGCCGGGTGGATTAAGGAAATTTATGACACTTTGTTGTGAAACTTAAAGCCAATATAGCACAGAAAGTCACTTAGTTATCCAATAACTCATGTAGCTGGCCAGCATTCTGTCAACGAAGTAACCTACAAGCCATTCCAGCATCTAGTTTGCACTGGTTCAATGTGACCATAAATATTAATAATACTTTACACGAGTTGGGTATAAACGTAAGGACCTTTTTTTTTTTGTTGTTTATGGAATATTTTTATTTGAAATGTTGCTGACCATGTTGAAATGGCCACCGAATAGTAAATCGTTTATTATTTTGTGGCAAGAAGAATGGCAGGCAATATATATTACAATAAATAAGTCAACAACAAAATTTACTCCTTCTATAAGTGCAGTGAATGTATCGGGTGATTTTTTTTTTTTTTTTTTTGATATTGTAGAAATGGAGAACTTTAAATTGAAAACTAAATTGGTTTGTGTTAATTAATGACTTTAAACATTTATATTTGAATATTAGCTTGTGGCTTGGATGTTTGTGATGTTTTCGGGGAAGACAAAGGGATCTACTAGGACCCAAGTGTGCTGGATTTGTTAGTCAAAACTGGCAGCCTGTTAAAAAAAAAAAAAAAAAAAAAAAAAAAACTCGGGCCAGCACAAAAGGGATGACACCTACATATGCAGAGCATTGCACCGGAACTGGAAAGGAGGGGAGTATTGAGGGGACAGATTAAGAAAGTTGAGAAGATAGAGAATTTTTTGTAGCTATTTTAACCTTTTTTACTTCGCCGGCTAATTTTTGGCTACAGGGCCGGCAAAGCATTGTACGGTTTCTCTGCTCTTTAGTACATGATAGTGTCAGTCGCTGCCAATTATGTGCAGTGACCGGTGCTATGCCGTCATCACTGCAACAGGATAACAACAACTAACCCAACCATGCACTGATGCTGATCAGAATAATTCGACACAGTTCCCCTTATTCTGTAACTCTTCATCAATGTCATGTCAACACAATATCTAGAATAGGGCAATGCTGACAGCCTCCTATTATTCTCTAAGGCCTAGAAAGTAAGAAGAGGCTGTTAAAAGTAATTAAATGCCGAGAAAAAAATATATCTAAATTTTTAAGGTTTTACATTGTCTTGACGTGACGTTGATAAATAGCTACAGAATAAGGGGAATTATTGATGACTGAATAATTCAGGACACTCGGTTTTATAGTCTGGTGTTAAATAATTCAGTGAACAGCCTTCCCAAACTTTGGCGAAGTTTGCATTGTGACTTGGGACTGAACCCGTACAACATTCAATCGACCCAGGAACGATCCTAGACAGTGACGTGCGTTTGCTGAACAGGCTTTGGAGCATATTTTTTTGACAACGATGCACAATGCCTTGATCCATAGACAAAAATCAATGAAAAACAAATAAAAACGTTATATTCGACGTGGTCGAATCTTAAATACCCTCCAAATATTTAGTAAGTAAATTTAAAATATTTAACTTCGTGGGACAGAGTTCCTTGAAGACATCTAATTTTAAATCTCTATTTTGACAGAGTCATTTCGGGAAGGGCCGTGGGGGAGACGTTTCACCTCTGCAAGATCAGAGAACATCTTCAGCTCCAGGAATAAAAATTGTTCAATATTTACACTATTTTTGTATATATTATAGTACGTCAACGCCCACTAAAGGGCGCGGGTTCCAAAAGTAGACTAAATCATGTTGTCCACAGACGAATGTAGGGACATTGCTAGATCGTCTCAGACTTCATCAGTGGTCAAGAATATATATACATTATGGGGTCCAATTCTATTTGGAGGGTATTAAAACTGTATTTTGGCGGGGTCGCTCTGGCAAGAGCTGTGGGGGAGACACTTAATCTTTGCTATAAAACTCTAAAAATAAATGTTTGGGATAATTAAATGTAAAATCGATTTCTAATTTTTTTATAGGGTCATTTAGGCGGCAAAGCAGGTTACGTCTCAGCTTCGTCATTAAAGCTTAAAAATGTTATTTTTAAGGAATGTTGGCTTAAGTAAAACAATTTTTTTAATTTTTAAACTATTTTTGCATATAATAACAGCGACTTAAGGGGGCGGGGCCCAAAAATTAATTTGTTTGATTGTATGACTCCAAGTTTAACGCGTAGGACCTTCTTTGACATAAAAATATATCATTTGCTTAACAAAATTCCAAAAAAAAACTTTAAAAATGATGTTGCTTTTTTAGAGCTTGGTTTAGTTCTTCATAGGGAAACTTTTTTCCCTCTTGCCCGATTTAGCCCATTTCCGAACTTGACCTGTGCTATCCTTCAAGATATTTTTATACCAAATTTCAAGAGTCTGGCTCTTTTCGTTTGGACTGAATAGTGATTTCCACAGACGGACGGACATGCTCAGATCGTCTTAGATTTCATCACTGGTCAAGAATATATATAATTTATGGGGTCTCAGATGGATATTTCGCTGCATTACAAATGGAGTGACAATGTGAATATACCCTCCATATTATTTTTTGGAGGGTATAAAAATCGGTTATTTACAAAATAAAAACTGTCGAAAAATAATGCTGAATTCATAAAAGGAACGCCGAAAGAAGCACATAAGAATCGGCTGGTTTTGATAAGAAAATGAAAATGAGGGTGCTGTTGGCTGAAGTAGTTAACACGAGACTATGAAGCAGAGGGTCCAGAGTTCGACTCCGGCTCAGTAGTGAATATTGTGTGGAATTCTTCCGATCAGCATTACTGCATGGGTTGTGTTAGTTGTTGTCATTCTGTTTCAGTGCTGAAGGCATGGCAGCGACTGATACTATCATGTACTAAAGAGCAGAGGAACAGCAGCCTCCTTAATCGACCCTGTAGAAAAAATTAAGTCAACGGTTGAAACAGCTAAAAAAAATTTCTCTATCTTTTCATCTTTTTTCATCTGTCCTCGCAATACTATCATCTCATTCCTAGTTCCGACACAATGCACTGCATATGTAGGGGTCATACCCTGAGTGCTGGTCCGAATTAAAAAAAAGTCAGATGAAGTCGACTATATATAAGCGGATTATAATAGAATCCATTGCGGAAAACTGAAAACATTTGGTTTGCTTTGCGTGGCTGCCCACTTCAAGAAACCATTCAAGTAAAATCAATGTCATTCGTTTTTAAAATGCTTCTACAATCGTAGATGTCAACCTATGCTGAACCCTATTCAAATAGTCGAAAGTGGTGATTGCTAATAGCTTTAACCTGGAGCACAAAAATAGCTAATCAAGTCATTTAGGCTGGTCTCTGATAACTCTGATAGTTCCTCTAGTACTGGGATGCATAAGAGCTTGTGCCTATGGAAAGTGTAAAACTGGTTCGGTCTTACATTCTTCACTTGAAATTAATAGTTCAAAAAATTTTTAAAATATATTTATAAACTTATTTAAAATATGTGTGCAAACTTACCTTTATAATGAAGATGGTACGGCAAATTGTTGAAACAGATCTTTTAACTTTTCAAATACTCTTTTATTTATCTATTTATTTAACCATTTTAATTATTTAATTTATTAACGATTAATTTTTAGCTTTTAAATAATGGAGATATTTTTCTCATAAATTTTTTTAACCACTTTGATTATTTAAAAATATGAGCACTTAATTTTTATCTTTTAGATAACAGAGATATTTTTTTCATTAATTTTTTTATTTATCTATTTATTTAAACACTTTAATTATTTAATTTATAAACAATTAATTTTTAGCTTTTAGATAATGGAGATATTTTTCTCATACATTTTTTTATTTATCTATTTATTTAACCACTTTATTTATTTAAAGAAATTAACACTTCATTTTTATCTTTTAGATTAAATATATATTTTTCTCATACATTATTTTATTTATCTATTTATTTAGCCATTTTAATTATTTAATTTATTAACGATTAATTTTTAGCTTTTAGATAATGGAGATATTTTTCTAATACATTTTTTATTTATCTATTTATTTAACCACTTTAATTATTTAAAGAAATTAACACTTCATTTTTATCTTTTAGATAAAATATATATTTTTCTCATACATTATTTTATTTATCTATTTATTTAACCATTTTAATTATTTAATTTATTAACGATTAATTTTTAGCTTTTAGATAATGGAGATATTTTTCTCATACATTTTTTATTTATTTAACCACTTTAATTATTTAAAAAAATTAACACTTACTTTTTATCTTTTAGATAAAATATATATTTTTCTCATACATTATTTTATTTATCTATTTATTTAACCATTTTAATTATTTCCTTTATTAACAATTAATTTTTAGCTTTTAGATAATGGAGATATTTTTCTCATACATTTTTTAACCACTTTAATTATTTAAAAAAATGAGCACTTCATTTTTATCTTTTAGATAACAGAGATATTTTTCTCATTCATTTTTTTATTTAACCACTTTAATTATTTGATTTATTAACGATTAATTTTTAGCTTTTAGATAATGGAGATATTTTTCTCATACATTTCTTTATTTATTTAACCACCTTAATTATTTAAAAAAATTAACACTTAATTTTTATCTTTTATATAACAGAGATACTTTTCTCATACATATTTTTATTTAATTATTTATTTAACCACTTTAATTATTTCATTCATTAACAATTAATTTTTAGCTTTTAGATAATGGAGATATTTTTTCATAAATTTTTCTATAAATACTTTTAAATTGCCCATTTTTATTTATTTTTTTATTTAATTCACTGAAACACTTTTTTTGCTTTCGCTTAAGAACGCGAAGCGTCGTTTTATTTTTCTTTACAGACAATGAAACGACCGAACTTAACGAGCTTAAACCCGACAATTCGCGAACAATACGATCTAAAATATCGCGCTTCCGATTCTAAGTAAATTTTTCATTTAAATTCTTATTTGGTTATGCAAAACCCAATACTATCCACTCGTTTTCAGTTCCGGCGCAATGCATTGCATATATAGAGGTCATCCCCTGAAAAAAAAAGAATAAATATTTTTTTAAAAATATTATAAAACTTTTAGTATAATATATATATTTTTTTATAAATTTTTTTTTATTTTACCACTTGATGATAGAAAAATTATTTTAATTTATTATATAGTAATTTTTATTTAGTAATTTTTTCAATTTTTATTTAATTAGTAATTTTTTAGTAATTTTTAATTAATTTTCCATTTAGAAATATTATTTTAATTATATAATTTTTATTAAATTTAATTTTTTATTTGTTAATAGAAATAATATATTGATTTATTATATAATTTTAAAATTTTTATTATATAAATTTTTATTATAATATAAATCTTACATAATTTATCATTCGGTGATCGAAGTATTATTTGAAATTACTATATAATTTTTGGTTTTTAATTTTCTTATAAATAAAATTCTTAATTCTTAAAAAAAAAATTAATTTTCCTATAAATTTGAAAATTAAGTAAAGCAACACTCCCTGATCAAAGTTAGTCGAGACTTAGTACCTAAAATGTGCAAAAGTGAAAGAAAACCCATAAACAAAATTTGGCGAGCCATGTTACAGTTAAATTATTGACATTAAATTTATTATTAATTAGAAAATTAAAAAAAAACAACAAAAAAAGATTCCAGATTTTAACTTGAGGTCTTCATGAATACGTTAATTGACTTGTATATGTGAACAGGAGGATAATTATGTCAATAAAATTAATATTGACTCAATTAAAAATGCTATTGGCTGAAGTAGTGGAACAAAAGACTATAAAGCGGAGGGTCCTGAGTTCAAACCCGCGCGGACTCATATGAAATATTGTGTTGGATTCTTCTGATCGGCATTTGCGCACGGTTGTGTTAGTTGTTGCCAGCCGGTTTCAATGATGAAGGCATAGTCACTGATCACTGAACATAATTGACAGCGACTGATACTATCATGTACTAAAAAGCAGAGTAACAGCACCCACCTTCGTTGGTCCTGTAGCAAAAATTAGCCGGCGATGTACAAAGGGTTAAAATAGCTACAAAAAATTCTCTATCTTCTCATCTTTCTTCATCTGTCCCCTAAATACTATCCCCTGTGTGCTGGTCCAAGATAAAAAAAATAAAAATTAAGGTGTATGTCTGAACACCGCACAGTGGGATTTTTTGTGCAATAAGTAATTTTTTCGACACATAAAATTTAAAAATGTAATGATGCAGTTTTGCAGAAAATTCATTCAGTACGAAGAATCCATAAATTGTACCTATCCCAAAAAAACGTTTATTTGTCTTTGAAATAATGAAATAAAGTAACATGTAAATTTTGATCCAAAATATTGAAAACTGTTTACGCACTTCTATAGTTTTTGTACCTAAAATAATTTTATTGCTCTGATTTAAATAGTGTTTTTTTCAAATTTAGCCTTTTCTGCGTATTTAAAAAACAATTATAAAGTTCGCTCATATGGTTTAAAAGATATGATAGAATAAAATTTGTTCGATAATGTGCCGTGATTGCAAACTTCCTTGGAGAAAAAAAGGGTTGCTCGGTCGTGCTAGATGCTCCCGCTATAATAAAATGAAAGGTAAGACCCCATATTATCAATTAAAAAAATTTAAATAATTAATAATCTTTTATAAAATCATAAAATTTGTCTCCAAATTCATGCAATTTTTATAAAATAATTATTTATAAAATAATTAGTTTTTGTAAAGAAACAAAAAGTTGTGGGAAAAAATATAATATGGGTTATATGGGCGGTGAGTGGTGGGAGTTAATTGAGGTAAAAAAGGCTCTGTGCGAAATTTCAAAAACTTTGGGCCAAAAATAAATTTTGATTTCTATGGGCGGTGGGTAGTGGGCGTAGCCAATTTTGATGAAACATTATTTTATACTTAATTGAGGTAATAAAAGGCTCTGTGCCAAATTTCAAAAACTTTGGGCCAAAAATAAATTTTGGTTTCTATGGGCGGTGGGTAGTGGGCGTGGCCAATTTTAATGAAACTTTATTTTATTCTTAATTGAGGTAATAAAAGGATCTGTGCCAAATTTCAAAAACTTTGGGCAAAAATTAATTTTGGTTTCTATGGGCGGGGGGAGTGGGCGTGGCCAATTTTGATGAAACTTTATTTTATTCTTAATTGAGGTAATAAAAGGATCTGTGCCATATTTCAAACATTTTGGGCCAAAAATAAATTTTTGTTTCTATGGGCGGTGGGTAGTGGGTGTGGCCAATTTTGATGAAACTTTATTTTATTCTTAATTGAGGTAATAAAAGCCCCTGTGCCAAATTTCAAAAACTTTGGACCAAAAATAAATTTTGGGTTCTATGGGCGGTGGGTAGTGGGTGTGGCCAATTTTGATGAAACTTTATTTAATTCTTAATTGAGGTAATAAAATGCTCTGTGCAAAATTTCAAAAACTTTGGTTCAAAAATAAGTTTTGGTTTCTATGGGCGGTGGGTAGTGGGCGTGGCCAATTTTCATGAAACTTTATTTTATTCTTAATTGAGGTAATAAAAAGCTCTGTGCCAAATTTCAAAAACTTTGGGCCAAAAATAATTTTTGGGTTCTATGGGCGGTGGGTAGTGGGCGTGGCCAATTTGAATGAAACTTTATTTTATTCTTAATTGAGGTAATTAAAGGCTCTGTGCCAAATTTCAAAAACTTGGGGCCAAAAATAAATTTTCGTTTCTATGGGCGATGGGTAGTGGGCGTGGCCACTTTTAATGAAACTTTATATTATTCTTAATTGAGCTAACCAAAGGCTTAGAGCAAAATTTCAACATTCTACGAGCACTCCTTATAAAGGGTCCACCATCTAACGTTTTTTTTTCAACTAGTGCTTATTTCGTGAATGGTAACACTTAGCTCATGTCTTATTTGACAGATAATTAGTTTTATCCTTCCACTGAAGGAATATGGTTGACTATCCATTGCGTTTTCGCTTCGCTAAGTGGGCCTGCGATCGACTTACAGAAGATGCCGATTTTGAAAAAAAAATCATCTTTTCAGATGAAGCTCATTTTGATCTTGGCGGGTTTGTAAACACGCAAAATAGTCGCATATGGGGCACAGAAAACCCGCACGCATACATTGAAAAGCCGACGCACCCAAAACGAGTCACTGTTTGGTGCGAATTTCGGTCCAGAGGCATAATTAAGCCATTTTGCTTTGAAAATAAGCAAGGAGTGACCGTTACAGTCAATGGCGATCGTTATCGGGCCATGTTGAACGAATTTTTGTTCACAAAAGTTGAAGAGGAGGATATTGGCAACATTTGGTTTCAACAGGACGGCGCTACGTGCCACACAGCCGAAGCTACACTCGATGTTTTGCGCCCTGAAGATCGCATGATCAGCCGCATAGCTAATGTCGTTTTGCCACCTCGGAGCTGCGATTTGACACCGTTGGACTATTATTTTTGGGGTGCCGTCAAAGATAAGTGTTACGCCGACAAGCCAGAGACAATTGACGCTTTAAAGGACAATATTCGTGAAGCCATTGGTGAAATACAGCTGCACTCAAACGATAATGTGCTTAAAAATTGGACCGATCGTGTAGGGTACTGCATGGCCAGCCGAGGCAGCCATTTGAATGAAATTATTTTCCATTATTAACCGAAAAGATTGTACTTTCAAATAAAAAAAAAGAAATTTGAGAAAATATTCAGTAGTTTCTTTTATAGCATTTCAAAAAAAAAGTTATTTGGCGGACCCTATATTTTTTTGCCAAACATTGTATGAACAAGTCCCACTGTGCACCGTATAAATCGATTTTTATTGTTGAGTAATTAACTCACAACCGACACTTGCAAATAATTTACTATTTCTATTTTTACTATTGTGGGGAATTGGTTCATAATACAGACTGTCTACACAAAAGAGCTGATCTGTCATTCTGATCAGGAAGTTGTATCATCTTAAACGGCTAAAAAAAAAAATTAAAAACCTGATTAATAGTAAAAAAAAATATTTTCTTTTGTGAAATTCGGTGATAATTGTGATAGAAAAATAATAGTATTAAGATAAAAATATTTATGAATAAAGAAAATTTTCTTTTTTTGCACAAATAAAATATTTTTCTAATTTTAGAGTACCCAATACGGCAAAAATTTCCCAAGAACTTGGTAATATTCGGAGATATTGATTAAAAATACATTTAATTGTAAAAACCATATAAAAACTTGCAGAAAATTGTTTTTATTGCAAAATCTCTACTTTTAAGTCTAAATTGATTAAATGGTACTAAATTGTAAGAATTGCAAAAAACTTAAAAAACCTACTACAATATAACTTTTTTGCGATTATATGATCAGGTGCCAAAAATCATTAACTATTCTCGGGTATAAAAAAAAATAAAAAGAAAAAAATAGCTGTTCCATTGCTGTTGTGGAACTCAATCAAGAAATTATACTCATTTGTATATTTATGTACTAAATACAATAATAAAAAATTAATGAAAAACTTATTTTCAATTTCTTTCCAGAAAATATCTCACCAAACGAATGTGTGTGTGTGTGGGTGTGTGTACATCCATATGTGTGTATTTATTTATCTAAAGCACTTTTGTTTCTTTTACAACTTTTATGGGATTAGTTCCCCATTGGGGAACAGTAACATTATTTAATAAGCTAAAATGAAAAAAATTCTCTAATGAAATTTAATGGAGATATTCTTCCAATTTAAATTAAGAAAGCACTACTTGTTGTCTAAAAACAAAATTACTGCTTTAGGAAGTTATTTCTTTTTTATAAATACCGCTGGAGTTTGTAAAAGTAAAATCGATTCATGTCGGTATATGGCCCATAAAAAGAATTGGTTATATAAAAAATAATTTTTAAGCAATTATATAGTTCTTATCTGCTCTAAACAAACTTCGAAGCGATTTTAGCTGAAAGTCCATAACATCCGTTCTATTCATATGCGATTAATACTGTCTGCTCATTCTATGCACTTCTAAATTCAAATTACATGCAATGCCCACATTTTTTCTTGTTTCAATGCAAAGCCATGGTGGAAATATTTATTTCACCATGATGAAAAACAAAGAAAACGTAATCCACGACACAAACCTTTTCTCAACATGTATGCGAAGCATACAAAAATAGAAAATATATATCTTATAAATTATCACATACAATTGATCTGAAACTAGCTTTATTTGTTTTCAGACCAAATAAAAGTAGTTCCATAGATTTAAAAATAATCTTTTCAATAGGGTGACATCAATAATCTATATATCTATTTCAATGACAAAAATTGCTAAGAACTCAAACTTAAAACTTAATTAAAAGCTTTAATGAACTTCATCAACAATTTAACATTATCTTAGATCACTACAAAATGGGATAAATAATCTACTCATAAAAAATGTTTGCTTTATTTAAGTTCAGACCAAATAAAAGCTGCTCCATAGAAAAGAGAAGTTTTCCAACACTCCATCAATCTATCTTGACTGACAAAAACTCATGTTTAGTTTCTCTTCACCTAAGAACCTCTACACCTGTAGAGCTTTTATCTAATGAATACATATTCTACAGATAATTGCCGACTTAAAGAAATTACATTTCTCAATTACAGGATTTTGTTTATTGAATTTACCTGTTTAGATCTGTAAAATTTAATAATGAAACACTTTAAATTTATTAAATGCACTCTAAACAATATTTCTCACAACTTTTTAATTTAATTCATGCACTATTTCTATTAATTCCGCTCTATTAAACCTTCACGCACAAATTTACGAAGCGACCTGTTTGACTTTTCTTGTTAGACTGAATAGAAGTGGCAATTAAAGGAGATGGAGAACAAATCAAACTGCATGAATAGAAAGAGGAACCAAATGCAAATTGTTAAAACGTACTTTTTGCACATTAACATGAAAACGGAAATTTGGGGCCTGAAAGTATAAATTCAATAGATACAAAACATACACACAAATTTAGGAGATTCTTTATTAATTTTCTAATAAGTTGCATGCGCAACATAAATAAGTAATGTGGATAATTATATATGTATATAGTATATATATATATATATATATATATATATATATATATATATATATATATATATTTTATATTTTGATATAAATGTGCGCATGCATTTGTAGTCATCGTGAAGAAAAGGCGAGCTGTTTTAGGTCATTATTCGCATTTTCCACAACCAAATTAATTTGAAGAAAGTGCACAAAATAGTACACAGATATAAGGGCAATAGAAATCGGTGTGTTAGGATTAAACATTTTCTATAAAATACCATTATTTTACAAATTTGGTTTTAAAAATCAAGCAAAAAGAGATATGCTACGTGTACAAGCAATACACTAATGTAATACTTGTTACATGGACTTTTGTTTTTTAAAAACTCAACATTATCCATTATTTTCTGAGTTTTATATATTCCTCAGAAAATAGAAGTTATTTTTTGATTTTTACTTATTCCTCAGAATATAAAAGTTGTTTTTGGATTTTTATTTATTCCTCAGAAAACAAGTTGTTTTTGGATTTTTATTTATTCCTCAGCAAGTAAAAGTTATTTTTGGATGTTTATTTATTCTTGAATATGAAGAACTAATGATGAACGACCTGGCGAAGAAGAGTTGTTACAGACGCACAAATATAAGCTATTAAATTCACAAGGTCAGTCAGTGAAAAAATTATTTTTTTTCTGAAGAATAAATAAAAAGCAAGAAAATTTTTTGAGAAATAAATAAAAATAAAAAAACGACTTTTATTTTTTAAGGAATATACATATAAAATGCAAGAAATAACTTGCATGATGCTGGGTTAATTTACCCCATCACTCATTAATTAAGGCAACGCCTTTCCCTCTTTGAACTATTTTTAAATTTAAGTCGTTGTTTAATAAAAAAAGAAGTGTCTGTAAGTGTGACTTCCTATTAAATTTTTTAAAATTTTAAGTTTGTAAAGAAACCGATTTCGGCCATATATTCACTGTTCTCTTCCTTATATATAAATAGTTCTATGAGCTGCTTGCTTTTGATATTTTATATACTTGAAATATCACCAATTTCATTATATACATGGAATAATTGCATGTTATTAATATTGGCGATATTTGAATTATTGTGGTGATATTTAGAACGCCTGTAAAAATACACGCTAAATAAAGAAGAGGTGTGGCAGCACTGCCAACAAATAATTTTGAAGGCTTTTAGTTTTTGCATTCACTACCCATTTTCTTATTCATTATCTGCAGTAACGGTGCTAAAAGCTCATTTCTTTATGTTACCGATATTACTTCGTTTTTCATGCGAGTACATACTTATCCACGAGTGCATTTCAAACTGTGTGTTAGTTAACATTTGGGAAAGCACTGGCCTCAGATAAGTTTGGAAAAGAGTCAATTAAAGGATTTTGTTTATTGAATTTACCTGTTTAGATCTGTAAAATTTAATAATGAAACACTTCAAATATATTAAATGCACTCTAAACAATATTTCTCACTATTTTTTAATTTAACTTATGCACTATTTCCATTAATTCCGCTCTACTAAACCTTCACGCACAAATTTACGAAATGACCTGTTTGACTTTTCTTCTTAGACTGAGTAAGAGCAGTAATTAAAGGAGATGAAGAACAAATCAAAGTGCAAGAATAGAAAGATGCAAATTATTGAAGAGTACTTTTTGCTTTAAATTAAAAAGGGGAGCTGGGGACCCAAAAGTATAAATTCAGTAGATATAAAACATTCACACAGATTTAGGGATTTTATTTTTAATTTTCTCAGTTCTATGCGCATTATAAGGAAATAACGTGGATATCTAAAAACATATGTATGTATATACATATACTCGTACATACATACATATATGCCATGTATGCACATATGTATGTACTCTTATTGTGAATCGAAAACAACATATTTTAACTAATTATTCGTATTTTCCAAAAAAAAAAAAAAAATAAATTAAAGAACGTGCACAGAAAATTACGGCAATACAAATCGCATTCTAAGGTTTCGAAATGTTCTATTAAAATAAACAATTAAAATGTTATTTGCGATAACGATAATTATTTAATAAGTATAATGTTTAGTCTATTATTCATATAGCGAATTATGTAACAATGCGGTGGAGTTGGGGACAGAGACTGAAATTTGGTTTTCGTTTATCCTATGACACAAAATAGATAGAATGAAGTACAAATTCCTCAAGTACAAGAAGGATCTGTTTTTGATATTTTTGAAAAACCTAAAATATTTCAGGTTACTGATAAAATATCTTCTGATTTTTGGTTCGTTAATGGATTGAGAAAATATATTGTATATTGAAATGTGTCGGATAGTACACAGTTTTATTTTAATTCTTTAGAATAATTTTAAATTTAATTAATATTGTAACAACTTCTTGTTGCTAATATGAGTAGCTATTTCAATCTTTAGTCACCGGCCAATTTTTGCTTCAATGCCAATGAAAAAGAATTAAGTTAATATATTGTTATATTACAGAACTATCCATATTGATGCTATACTTTTATATTGAATGCAAATTTTTTCGCCGCCACTTATCTAAAGTAAAGATACATATATAAATATCAGAACATTCTTTTTTATTGAAATAATTTTTCCCCTAAATTATTTCCCCTTTCCTTCTTTGAACTATTTGTAAGTGTAAGTCGATATAAGACCAAATTAAACTAAAAAAAAGAAGTGGCAATAAATTTGATTTTCTTTTTAAAGTTGTTAAAATATTCGCTTTGCGAGAAAATTGATTTCGGCCATATACTATATTCACTGTTCTCTTCCTTATAAATATAAACAGTGTATGTATGAACATATACTGTTCATCACTAATCTATTTGACTAAAATTTTATTCACTTAAAATATCATCAATTTCGTTTATGTCCACACCATAAATGCGTTTTATTTATATTTTCGATATTTGAATTATTGTTGTTATATTTAGACCGCATTTTTACGGCCTAACTAAAAATGAGGTGTGACAGCTCTGCCAACAAATAATTTTGAAGGCTTTTAGTTCTTGCATTCACTACCCATTTTCTTATTCATTGTCTGCAGTAACGCAAAAAGCGCTTTTCTTTATGTTACCGATCAGAGAACAGTTTGAATGTATTCACGTTTGTACATAATTCATGCATTCGTTGCTTTTGCCATGCAATTTATCGACACCAACCTTCATTACACATGCTTACTGAATGCTCACAATTTTCGTTAGTTGCTTTTTTTCACATGCTTTTATTACTCCACCACACGTTGATCAACGAAATCAGAAAAAAAATTCAAGCACTTGCTCATTTTTCGTTTATTACGCATTAGTATTAGTACCAATATTTTCATACTTTAGTCGACCATTCGCAACATTCGCTACTTTTGTGAATCTTCAATACACACAGCAAAGGCAAGCAATGCATGCATGTCATTTCATCGTACTCTTTGTATGTGAAAGATGTGTAGCTTCGTTTCATTAATATAATGTGGATTGACAGCATGTTTTCATTTTTGTGTGAAAACATTCAAGGCAATAAAATGGCCATTCAAACTGTTCACTGTTACCGATATTCCTTCGTTTTTTATGTGAGTACATGCTTATCCACAAGTGGATTTCAAACTGTGTGTCAGTTAACATTTGGGAAAGCACTGGCCTCAAATAAGTGTTGGAAAAGTTATAGAAGGAGATACAAATATGATTACATACATCCATACGAGATATCGAGATATTTTGTTTATTGAATTTACCTGTTTAGATCTCTAATATTTAATAATGAAACACTTTACATTTATTAAATGCACTCTAAACAATATTTTTAACTACTTTTTAATTTAATTTATGCACTATTTCTATTAATTCCGCTCTACTAAACCTTCACGCACAAATTTACGAAGCGACCTGTTTGACTTTTATTGTTAGACTGAATAAGAGCAGCAATTAAAGGAGATGAAGAACAAATCAAACTGCAAGAATAGAAAGGGGAACCAAATGCAAATTGTTAAAACGTACTTTTTGCACATTAAATTAAAAAGGGGAACTGCGGACCTTAAACTTAAAGTTAAAGAAAGTGCACAGAAAGTTACGGCAATACAAATCACAGTCTAAGGGTTCGAAATGTTCTATTAAAAGAACCAACTAAGATGTTATTTGCGATAACTATGATTATTTAATAGGAATAATATTTAGTCTATAATTCAAATAGCGAATTATGTATGTAACAATGCGGTGGAGTTGGGGACAGCGACTGAAATTTGGTTTTCGTTTATCCTATGACACAAAATAGATAGAATGAAGTACAAATTCCTCTAGTACAAGAAGGATCTGCTTTTGATATTTTTGAAAAACCTAAAATATTTCAGGTTACTGATGAAATATCATATGACTTTTGATTCGTTAAGGGATTTAGAAAATATATTCTGAAATTTTTTGGATGGTACACAGTTTTATTTTTATTTCATCATATCAGGATATCTTCGAATCGATCAGCAATTCTTTAGAATAATTTTCAATTTAATTTATATTGTAACAACTTCTTGTTCTTCTTGCTGCTAATATGAGTCGCTGTTTTAATATTTAAATCGCCGGCCAATTTTTGTTTCTTTGCCAATAAAAAAAATTAAGTTCAAATATTGTTGTACAGATATATCCATATTGACTGTCTAATGCTATATTTTACATTGAATGCAAATTTTTTCGCCGCCACTCATCTAAACTAAAGATATACGATATAAATATCGAACATTCTTTTTTTAGTGAAATAATTTTTCCCATTACTTTTTTAGTGAAATAATATTTCACCTAGTTATTATTATTAATTTGAGGTAAATTATTATTGTATTACTAATAATTTATCGGAATAAGGCATTTCGTGAGGTTGCAATATTATACAGGATGCTAGGCTAATGTACTCCCTCACTCATATGTTAAGGCAACAGTCCTTCCTTCTTTGAACTATTTTTAAGTGTCAGTCGATATAAGACCAACTTAAACTAAAGCAAAGAAGTGGCAATAAATATGATTTCCGTTTAAAGTTGTTAAAAAATTCGGTTTGTGAGAAAATAGATTTCGGCCATATAATATATTCACTGTTCTCTTCGTTACACGGAATAAATATATACAGTTCATCACTGATCTATTTGATTTTAAAATTTTATTCACTTAAAATATCATCAATTTCTTTGATGTCCACACCATAAATGCGTTTGATTTATGTTTTCGATGTTTGAATTATTTTACGGGCTAACTAAAAATTATGCGTGGCAGCTCTACCAACAAATAATTTTGAAGACTTTTAGTTCTTGCATTCACTACCCATTTTCTTATTCGTTATCTGCAGTAATTTTCCTTATTTGCAGTAAAAGCTCATTTCATTATGTTATTGATATTCATTCGTTCTTTTATTGTGAGTACATACTCACACACACAAATGCATTTCAAATTGTATGTCAGTTAAAATTTGGCAAAGCACTAGCATCAGATAAGTGTTGGAAAAGCGATAAAAGGGGATGCAAATATTTATAATGTACATCCATACATTTGTATGTATGTATGCATGTGCATAACACAAACAAAACAAGATATCGCATTGCGCTGTTCTCTTAGCTGACCGTACATGCCCCCTGATTTGATGTGACGTCACTCTAATGAGGAGAAATAATATGCGGCTCGTGTTTTTTTTTGTTTTTTATCCGAATGTATGATGCACAAAAAAGAAGTTTAATATTAAATTTACCTGTTTAGATCTTTAAAATTTAATAATGAAACACTTTAAATTTATTAAATGCGCTCTAAACAATATTTTTCACTACTTTTTAATTTAATTTATGCACTATTTCTATTAATTCCACTCTATTAAACCTTCCGGCACAGATTTACGATGTAACCTGTTTGACTTTTCTTGTTAGACTGAGTAAAAGCAGCAATTAAAGGAGATGCAGAAGAAATCAAACTACAAGAATAGAAAGAGGAACCAAATGCAAATTGTTAAAACGTACTTTTTGCACATCAACAACAACAGCGGCCTTATTTTATAACATTTTTAATAAGTTGTATGTGCAAAATAAATAGCTAACTCTTTTAGGGGATAGAAAGCGTATTTTTTTACTTAACTATTCGTAGGTCCCACGAATAAAATATGTTGAAGAAAGTGCACAAAATAGTAGGGAAACATAACAGTCTTAGGGTTTGAAACGTTCTATTAAAAGAAAGAATTAAAATTTTATTTTGCCATAACGATGATTGTTTAATAGAAATAATATTAAGTCTATAATTTAAAAAGCGAATTATGTATGTAACAATGCGGTGGAGTTGGGGACAGCAATTGTAACTTGGTTTTCACGTATACTGTGACAGAAAATAGAATGAAATGCAAATACCTACAGTACAAGAAATATTTTTTATATATATATTTGAAAAACCTTTAATATTTCAGGTTACTGATCAAATATCATCTGATTTTTGGCTCGCTAACAGAGAATAAACTGAATTTTTTCGGATGGTACACAGTTTTATTTTAATTTCATCATAATCAGAATACCGTCGAATTGACCAGTAATTCTTTAGAATAATTTTTAATTTAATTTTTATTGTTACATCTTCTGAAAGAAACTAAGTTGATATATTGTTATACAGAACTATGCATATTGACTGTATAATGCAATACTTTTGCAATGGATGCAGATTTGTTCACCGCCACTTATCTATAGTGAAGAAATATAATGCAAATTTTGCTGCTAATTATAATTATTATGAGGCAAATTATTAACTTCTTATTGATAATTTATCGAAATTTCGCAGGATGCAATGTTACACACGATGCTGGGTTAATTTACCCCATCACTCATTAGTTAAGGCAACGCATTTTCCTCTTTGAACTATTTTAAAATTGAAGTCGTTTAATAAAAAAAGATGTGCCTATAAATGTAACTTCCATTTAAAGATGTTAAAATATTAAGTTTGTTAAGAAATCGATTTCGGTCATATACTATATTCACTGTTCTTTTTTTTATAAATATAAACAGTTCTTCTGTGATCTACTTGAATTTTAAGTTTTATACACTTAAAAAGCACCTATTTCTTTATATACATGGAATAATTGCATATTATTAATATTGGCATTATATGAATTATTGTGATGATATTTAGAACGCATTTTTACAGGCTAAATAAAGAAGAGGTCTGACAGCCCTGCCAACAAGTAATTTTGGAGGCTTTTAGTTCTTGCAGTCACTACCCATTTTCTTATTCATTATTTGCAGTAATTTTCCTTATTTGCAGTAAAAGCTCATTTCATTATGTTATTGATATTCATTCGTTTTTTTACTGTGAGTACATACTCAAACACAAATGCATTACAAATTGTATGTCAGTTAACATTTGGGAAAGCACTGGCCTCAGATAAGTGTTGGAAAAGCGATAAAAGGGGATGCAAATATTTATAATGTAGATACAAGCATTTGTATGAATGTGTGTATGTAAACATGCGCATAAAACAAAGAATGCAAGATAGATATCGCATTGCGCTGTTCTCTTAGATCTGAGAACATGTTGGCCGATTTTATGTGACGTCACTCTAATGAGGAGAAATATTCTGCGGCTCGTGTTTATTTGTTTTTTATCCGAAGTATGATTCGCAAAAAAGAAGTTTAATGTAAACTAAAGGATTTTGTTTATTGAATTTACCTGTTTAGATCTTTAAAATTTAATAATGAAACACTTTAAATTTATTAAATGCACTCTAAATAATATTTTTAACTACTTTTTAATTTAATTTATGCACTATTTCTATTAATTCCGTTCTACTAAACCTTCACGCACAAATTTACGAAGCGACCTGTTTGACTTTTATTGTTAGACTGAATAAGAGCAGCTATTAAAGGTGATGAAGAACAAATTAAACTGCAAGAATAGAAAGAGTAACCAAATGCAAATTGTTAAAACGTACTTTTTGCACATCAACAACAACAGCGGCCTTATAAATAATTAACGTGGATATCTAAAACTATAGGTACATTTGTACTCTTTTAAGGGATAGAAAGCGTATTTTTTACTTAACTATTCGTAGGTTCCATGAATAAAATATGTTGAAGAAAGTGCACAAAATAGTAGGGAAAAATAACAGTCTTAGGTTTTGAAATGTTCTATTATTAAGTTTTTTTATTTAACACATTGTTGTCACAATACTAATATATAAATGAAATTTATTTGTTGGTGGTTAAGCAATGTCTATATGCATTTCATTGGTGCTTTACCAAATCGTCAGTAGACTTTAACCACAGTTTTGAAAAGTTAAAAAATAAATATATAAATACTTTTCTTGTTATCCAATGGATTTCTGATTGTATAAAGGTGTAGAAAAATAAAATAGATTCGTATCGAACATACTTTATTTGTTGGTATAGTTTTGTATGAGTTGCAAGCCTATGTTCTTGTTCTGTTGTTATTTTTGAAAATAGTTTGTAATTTACAATTTGTGAATTATCAGATGGTTTTCGGAAGTATATGCATAAGATAAGAGGTTTTTAACTTTTCAAAACTGTGGTTAAAGTCTACTGACGATTTGGTAAAGCACCAATGAAATGCATATAGACATTGCTTAACCACCAACAAATAAATTTCATTGAAATGTTCTATTAAAATAATCAATTAAAATTTTATTTGCAAAAACGATGATTATGTAATAGGTACATATAATGTTTAGTCTATAATTCAAATAGCGAAATATGTAACAAAGCGGTAGAGTTGGGAAATTTGATTTCCACAGATACTGTGACAGAAAATATAATGAAATGCAAATACCTGCAGTACAAGGATCTCTTTTTTTTATATATATTTGAACAACCTAGCATATTTCAGGTCACTTATAACACAGTAGCACATTTTTCAACTACAAAATCTTGAACCAATTAAGACTCCCAAAATCTGAAAGCCTTAGCTGGGTTTTGAATTATTAGCTAATGTTTTTTTTAAATTCATTTTGGAAGTTTCCTACTGGGGGTAGATTTTAGTACCATTTTTAGAAAACATGTACTGATTCTAAAGTCTCTATCTAGTGAACTATTCGAAATATTGCTTTTCTCCCTTCAGCAAATTTTTACCTCTTAATTAGATCTAAAAATTTTTGCTTGAGATAAAATCAAAAAAACAAGAACATCTTACTCAAAACAGCAAAACTGTCAAAAAAAACGTAAAATTTCTTCATAGATTTTTATTGTTGATGATAGATGGTTCAAGATTTTAGTGCTGCACTGTGTAATATATCATATGATTTTTAGTTCGTTAAGGGATTGAGAAAATGTATACTGAAATGTTTCGGATGGTACACTGTTTTATTTTTATTTCAGTATTCTGATCAGCTCTAGAATAATTTTTAATTTAATTTATATTGTAACAACTTCTGAAAGAAACTAATCTGATATATTTTTATGCAGAGCTATCCATATTGACTGTATAGTGCAATACTTTTGCAATGGATGCAGATTTGTTCGCCGCCACTTATCTATAGCGAAGAAATATAATATAAATTTTGCTGCTAATTATAATTATTATGAGGCTAATTATTAACTTCTTATATTCTTTAATTTTATATTAACAACTTATCGGAGTTTCGCAGGGTGGCAATGTTATGTAGAATGCCAATTTCATTATATACATACTACATTTGCATATTATTAATATTGGCGATATTTGAATTATTGTGATGATATTTAGAACGCATTTTTACAGGCTAAATAAAGAAGAGGTCTGGCAGCTCTGCCAATAAATAATTTTAAAGGCTTTTAGTTCTTGCATTCACTACCCATTTTCTTATTCATTATCTGCAGTAACGGTGCTAAAAGCGCTTTTCTTTATGTTACCGATATTCCCTCGTTTTTTATGCGAGTACATGCTTATCCACAAGTGGATTTCAAACTGTGTGTTAGTTAACATTTGGGAAAGCACTGGCCTCAGATAAGTGTTGGAAAAGTGATAGAAGGAGATGCAAATATTTATAATGTAGATACAAGCATTTGTATGGATGTGTGTATGTATGCATGTGCATAAAACAAAGAATGCAAGATATCGCATTGCGCTGTTCTCTTAGATCTGAGAACATGTTGGCTTATTTTATGTGACGTCACTCTAATGAGGAGAAATATTCTGCGGCTCGTGTTTATTTATTTTTTATCCGAAGTATGATTCGCAAAAAAGAAGTTTAATGTAAACTAAAGGATTTTGTTTATTGAATTTACCTGTTTAGATCTTTAAAATTTAATAATGAAACACTTTAAATTTATTAAATGCACTCTAAACAATATTTTTAACTACATACTTTTTAATTTAATTTATGCACTATTTCTGTTAATTCCACTCTATTAAACCTTCACGCACAAATTTACGAAGCGACCTGTTTGACTTTTCTTGTTAGACTGAATAAGAGCAGCTATTAAAGGAGATGGAGAACAAATCAAACTGCAAGAATAGAATGAGTAACCAAATGCAAATTGTTAAAACGTACTTTTTGCACATTAAATTAAGAAGGGGAACTGGGGGCCGTAGAGTATAAGTTCATACGATATATACACACAAATTTAGGGAATTGTTCTTTAATTTTCTAAGTTCTATGCGCACTATAAATAAGTAACGTGGATATATAAAAACATATGTATGTATATATGTAAATATATATGTATGTATGCACGTATGTATGTACTCTTACTGTGAATCGAAAACAACTTATTTTAAGTAACTATTCGTCTTTTCCACAAAGAAAATAAGTTAAAGAACGTGCACAGAAAATTACGGCAATACAAATCGCATTCTAAGGGCTCGAAATATTCAATTAAAAGAATCAATTAAAATGTTATTAGCGATAACGATGATTATGTAATAGGTACATATAATGTTTAGTCTATAATTCAAATAGCGAATTATGTATGTAACAATGCGGTGGAGTTGGGGACAGCGACTGAACTTTAATTTTTAATTATACTATGACACAAAATAAGTAGATTGAATGAAGCACAAATTCCTCAAGTACAAGAAGGATCTGTCTTTGATATTATTTGAAAAACCTAAAATATTTCAGGTCACTTATAATATATCATCTGATTTTTGGTTCGTTAAGGGATTGAGAAAATATATACTGAAATGTTTCAGATGGTACACAGTTATATATTTATTTTATCATAATCAGAATACCGTCGAATCGATCAGCAATTCTTTAGAATAATTTTCAATTTAATTTATATTTTAACAACTTCTTGTTGCTAATATGAGTAGTTATTTTAATCTTTAGTCACCGGGCAATTTTTGCTTCAATGCCAATGAAAAAAATCAAGTCAATATATTGTTATACTACAGAACTATCCATATTGACTGTCTAATGCTATACTTTTATATTGAATGCAAATTGTTTCGCCGCCACTTATCTAAAGTAAAGATATATAAATATCAGAAAATTCTTTTTTTATTGAAATAATTTTTCCCCTAAATTATTTCCCCTTTCCTTCTTTGAACTATTTGTAAGTGTAAGTCGATATAAGAACAACTTAATCTAAAAAAAAGTGGCAATAAATATGATTTCCGTTTGAAATTGTTAAAATATTCGGTTTGTGAGAAAATAGATTTCGGCCATATAATATATTCACTGTTCTCTTCGTTACACGGAATAAATATATACAGTTCATCACTGATCTATTTGATTTTAAAATTTTATTCACTTAAAATATCATCAATTTCTTTTATGTCCACACCATATATGCATTTGATTTATGTTTTCGATATTTGAATTATTTTACGGGCTAACTAAAAATTAGGCGTGGCAGCTCTACCAACAAATAATTTTGAAGACTTTTAGTTCTTGCATTCACTACCCATTTTCTTATTCGTTATCTGCAGTAATTTTCCTTATTTGCATTAAAAGCTCATTTCATTATGTTATTGATATTGATTCGTTTTTTTACTGTGAGTACATACTCACACACAAATGCAAAGCACTAGCATCAGATAAGTGTTTGAAAAGCGATAAAAGGGGATGCAAATATTTATAATGTACATACATACATTTGTATGTATGTATGCATGTGCATAACACAAACAAAACAAGATATCGCATTGCGCTGTTCTCTTAGCTGACCGTACATGCCCCCTGATTTGATGTGACGTCACTCTAATGAGGAGAAATAATATTGCGGCTCGTGTTTTTTTTGTTTTTTATCCGAATGTATGATGCACAAAAAAGAAGTTTAATATTAAATTTACCTGTTTAGATCTTTAAAAGTTACTAATGAAACACTTTAAATTTATTAAATGCGCTCTAAACAATATTTTTCACTACTTTTTAATTTAATTTATGCACTATTTCTATTAATTCCACTCTATTAAACCTTCACGCACAGATTTACGAAGTGACCTGTTTGACTTTTCTTCTTAGACTGAATAGAAGTAGCAATTAAAGGAGATGGAGAACCAATCAAACTGCAAGAATAGAAAGAGGAACTAAATGCAAATTGTTAAAACGTACTTTTTGCACATTAACATGAAAACGGAAATTTGGGGCATGAAAGTATAAATTCAATAGATACAAAACATACACACAAATTTAGGAGATTCTTTATTAATTTTCTAATAAGTTGCATGCGCAACATAAATAAGTAATGTGAATAATTATACCTATATATAGTATATATATATATATATATATATATATATATATATATATATTATATTTTGATATGCATTTGTAGTCATCATGAAGAAAAGGCGAGCTGTTTTAGGTCATTATTCGCATTTTCCACAACCAAAATAATTTGAAGAAAGTGCACGAAATTGTACACAGAAATAAGGGCAATAGAAATCGGTGTGTTAGGATTAAACATTTTCTATAAAATACCATTATTTTACAAATTTGGTTTTAAAGATCAAACAAAAAGAGATATGCTACGTGTACAAGCAATACACTAATGCCATCCTTGTTAAATGGACCTTTTTAAAAAAACTGAACATTGTCCATTATTTTCTGAGTTTTATATATTCCTTAGAAAATAAAAGTTATTTTTTGATGTTAATTTATTCCTCAGAAAATAGAAGTTATTTTTCATTTATATTTATTCCTCAAAAAATAAAAGTTATTTTTTGATTTTTATTTATTTTTTTTAGAAAATAAAAGTTATTTTTTGATTTTTATTTGTTCTTCAAAAAACAAGTTATTTTTTGATTTTTATTTATTCCTCAGAAAGTAAAAGTTATTTTTGGATATTATTTATTCTTGAATATGAAGAACTAATGATGAACGACCTGGCGAAGAAGAGTTGTTACAGACGTACATATATAAGCTATTAAATTCATAAGGTCAGTCAGTGAAAATTTTTTTTTTCTGAAGAATAAATAAAAACTAAGAAAATTTTTTGAGAAATAAATAAAAATAAAAAAACGACTTATTTTTTAAGGAATATATAAAATGCAAGAAATAACTTTTATTTTTCTGAGGAATAAATAGAACTCAGGAAACAGTGATTAAAATGTAATTTTTAAAATAAAAGATATAACAGTTAACAGCTTCAGTAAATGTCATATTATTTTCATTTCTTTAAAAATTTTGGAAAGAGTACAGTATTTCGAACGATCTACAGTTTATTTAAGGAATTGTATGATATAAATAGCAGTATGCATATTTCCTAAAAAAAAAGAGTATAAACATATGTATATATATTTGTAAAAAGCAATTTCTCTTCTTAAATTCCTTAGCTGTAATAATTTGTTTAAAGTCTTGGTAACAGAAATACTAAAGGTAAGGAAAACATGAATATATATTTATTGTAGAAGTACGCTATTGTGAATTGCAACAAAAGCAGAGAAGGAAAAACTCCTGTTTGCAGTTTTGTTTGCTAACCATGAAATGTCTAAATAAGTAATTACAAATAATTCATATATCTTTTACAATTGAAATATGTATATATATGGTTAGCAGGAATGCTAACGTCACAAAAAAAAAAAATAATAATAATAAAAACCGGGTTATTTATTGATTATGAGGGACAACAACGAAGCTTATGTCCTCTAAAATTGTTACTCTCATATAATAAATATTACACTTATTATAAGCGAAAATCAAAAGCACGCAACTCCAAGTGAAACTTCAAGTGCAACTACGGCACATACTTTTCCCTAGTCCCTAACGATTATATACTTCTATTGCATCTTGTTACTTCATAGTGGGTTTTGTATTTTCATATTGCATTTTGTTAAAAATTGTGTTAAAAATTTTGCTCATAACAATAAAAATTATAGGTCAGTATGGTATTCTTGTTCCGTAGTTTTTGTTGATCTTATTTTGAAGAAGGTCTGTCTATTTAAAACTAGTTTAAATTTTCATTTTTCTCAAAAAGTATTTATTTATTAATCGATTTCTGCTTTCTGTTTCCCTCGGATTTAATACGCTTGTGCCAGAGCTTGTTTTTCAACATTCAAAGTTTTTTATGTATTTATGATTGTGTGAGTGTGTTCTCGCAATAGTTATTATTAATAATAACTTTATATTAAAATTATTATCGGAAATTAATAGCGAAACAGTTTTCAGTCGATGCCGCGTAGCCTCAATTTTACAATAACAGAAAATGTATTATCTTAAAATACACGATTTCTTAAAAAATTTTACAATAACAGAAAATGTATTATCTTAAAATACACGATTTCTAGAATATACCTTTATGAATATAAAATATTTTTATTGTAAATTTGGACAGTTGCATTCAAAATTTTTTGAATTTCTGTATCCCACTTAATCGCACGAGCCAATCACAGCAAAATCTTGCAGAAGTCTGACCGAATAATTGTAATAAAAATTCATTTTGTTGTTACTCTGATCTCTTTTTATGAATATTTTTATAAATTTTTCCAAATCGCACGACTTGCGAAACAAATTTGTCACACAGTTATATTTTTGGTCCACACTAACAGAGTTATTGTACTTTGCAATTCCGTCACACTAACCATTAGAAACATCAAGGAAAAAACTTCATGAATAAAAGAAGTGCAAGAGCAAAAACAGAAACAGCTTTGCAAATACATTTATAGAGCAAGTAGATTAAAAGCTTTAATGAACTTCATCAACAATTTAACGTTATCTTGGATCACTACAAAATGGGATAAATAATCTGCTCATAAAAGATGTTTGCTTTATTTAAGTTCAGACCAAATAAAAGCTGCTCCATAGAAAAGAGAAGTTTTTCAACACTCCATCAATCTGTCTTGACTGATAAAAACTGCTTAAGAATTCATGTTTAGTTTCTCTTCACGTAAAAACCTCTACAGAGCTTTTATCTAATGAATACATATTCTACAGATAATTGCCGAATCAAAGAAATTTCATTTCTCAATTACAGGATTTTGTTTATTGAATTTACCTGTTTAGATCTGTAAAATTTAATAATAAAACACTTTTAATTTATTAAATGCACTCTAAACAATATTTCTCACTACTTTTTAATTTAATTTATGCACTATTTCGATTAATTCCGCTCTACTAAACCTTCAAGCACAAATTTACGAAGCAACCTGTTTGACTTTTCTTGTTAGACTGAATAGAAGTAGCAATTAAAGGAGATGGAGAACAAATCAAACTGCAAGAATAGAAAGGGGAACCAAATGCAAATTGTTAAAACGTACTTTTTGCACATTAAATTAAAAAGGGGAACTGCGGACCTTAAATTTAAAGTTAAAGAAAGTGCACAGAAAATTACGGCAATACAAATCACAGTCTAGGGGTTCGAAATGTTCTACTAAAACAATCAATTAACATGTTATTTGCGCTAACGAGGGTTATTTAATAGGTATGATATTGAGTTTATAATTGAAATAGCGAATTATGTAACAATATTGATACTGGGGACTGAAATTTGGTTTTCACTTATCCTATGACACAAAATAGATAGAATGAAGTACAAATTCCTCAAGTACAAGAAGGATCTGTTTTTGATATATTTGAAAAACCTAAAATATTTCAGGTTACTGATAAAATATCATCTGATTTTTGGTTCGTTAAGGGATGGTACACAGTTTTATTTTAATTTCATCATAATAAGAATACCGTCGAATTGATCAGCAAATCTTTAGAATAATTTTTAATTTAATTTGTATTGTCACAACTTCTTGCTGCTAATATGAGACGCTGTTTTAATATTTAAATCACCGGCCAATTTTTGTTTCAATGCCAATGAAAAAAATTAAGTTGTAATATTGTCATACAGAACTATCCATATTGAAAGTAAAGATATTTAAGTATCAGAACATTCTTTTTTTAGTGAAATAATTTTTCCCATAATATACCCTCTCACACATTTGTTAAGGCAACAGCCTTTCCTTCTTTGAACTATTTTTAAGTGTAAGTCGATATAAGACCAACTTAAACTAAAACAAAGAATTGGCAATAAATATGATTTCCGTTTAATGTTGTTAAAAAATTCGGTTTGTGAGAAGACAGATTTCGGCCAAATACTATATTCCCTGTTCTCTTGGTTACACGGAATCATCACTAATCTACAGTACGAGCTCGATTTGTGCAACCGAAAGGAAACCGAGGTTGTTGCTTTTACCGAAAAGTTGTCATAACCGACCACTAAAAATTTTATATAAAAACTCACACTCTGGACACCACAATGGGCCTTTTATGGCCCTCGAGTGTTTTCTCGCTTACTGCGGGCAGCCCTTCTAATCTAACCTAACCTAATTTCCTCAAAATTTCTAATTTTTGTTTATTTGTTAGCATAACCACTTTTTTATTGCTCCCATGTTTATTGAAATGATGTTTACTTTAAAATGATCTTCACTAACATCATAAAAAACGCAGATTTAAAACCAAAACAAAAAACTAACTGTAAAGAGAGAATGAAGAGAATCAAATATATAAAAAGTATCAGCATTGACGTGTGGAAAACATTCTTAAGATTTGTTATTTGCTGAAACTTTAAGTATTTGTTTAAACTACGTTTCTGCAAAAATAAATTCAAAGAAAAAGTTACTTTACATTTTATAAAACCCAAAAAGGTGCACTTATTAAGACTGATACATATATGTATTTCATTTTAAAATTTTATTCAGTTAAAATATCATCAATTTCTTTATGTACACACCATAAATTCGTTTTATTTATATTTTCGATATTTGAATTATTGTTGTTATATTTAGAACGCATTTTTACGGCCTAACTAAAAATGAGGTGTGGCAGCTCTGCCAACAAATAATTTTGAAGGCTTTTAGTTCTTGCATTCACTACCCATTTTTTATTCGTTATCTGCAGTAATTTTCCTTATTTGCAGTAAAAGCTCTTTCATTATGTTATAGATATTCATTCGTTTTTTACTGTGAGTACATGCTCACACACAAATGCATTTCAAATTGTATGTCAGTTAACATTTGGGAAAGCACTAGCATCAGATAAGTGTTGGAAAAGCGATAAAAGGGGATGCAAATATTTATAATGTACATACATACATTTGTATGTATGTATGCATGTGCATAACACAAACAATACAAGATATCGCATTGCGCTGTTCTCTTAGCTGGCCGTACATGCCCCCTGATTTGATGTGACGTCACTCTAATGAGGAGAAATAATATGCGGCTCGTGTTTTTTTTGTTTTTTATCCGAATGTATGATGCACAAAAAAGAAGTTTAATATTAAATTTACCTGTTTAGATCTTTAAAAGTCATTAATGAAACACTTTAAATTTATTAAATGCACTCTCAACAATATTTTTCACTACTTTTTAATTTAATTTATGCACTATTTGTATTAATTTCGTCTACTAAACCTTCACGCACAAATTTACGAAGCAACCTGTTTGACTTTTCTTGTTAGACTGAATAGAAGTAGCAATTAAAGGAGATGGAGAACAAATCAAACTGCAAGAGTAGAAAGAGTAACCAAATGCAAATTGTTAAAAAGTACCTTTTGCAAATTAACATGAAAACGGAAATTTTGGGCCTGAAAGTATAAATTCAATAGATACAAAACATACACACAAAGTTAGGAGATTCTTTCTTAATTTTCTAATAAGTTGCATGCCCAATATAAATAAGTAATGTGAATAATTATACATATATATAGTATACATATATATATATATATATATATATATATATATATATATATATATATAAATATATTGTATATATATATATATATATATATATATATATATATATATATACATATATATATATATATATATATATATATATATATATATATGTATATATATATATATATGTATATATATATATATATATATATATATATATATATATATATTTTATATTTTGATATAAATGTGCGCATGCATTTGTAGTCATCGTGAAGAAAAGGCGAGCTGTTTTAGGTCATTATTCGTATTTTCCACAACCAAAATAATTTGAAGAAAGTGCAGAAAATAGTACACAGAGATAAGGGCAATAGAAATCGGTGTGTTAGGATTAAATATTTTCTATAAAATACCATTATTTTACAAATTTGATTTTAAAAATCAAGCAAAAATAGATATGCTACGTGTACAAGCAATACACCAATGTAATCCTTGTTACATGTACTTTAAAAAAAAAACTCAGCATTATCCATTATTTTCTGAGTTTTATATATTCCTCAGAAAATAGAAGTTATTTTTTGATTTTTATTTATTCCTCAGAAAATTTAAGTTGTTTTTGGATTTTTATTTATTCCTCAGAAAACAAATTTTTATTTAGTTTTCAGAAAATAAAATTAGTTTTTTGGATTTTTTTTTTATTCCTCAGAAAGTAAAAGTTATTTTTGGATTTTTATTTATTCTAGAATATGAAGAACTAATGATGAACGACCTGGCGAAGAAGAGTTGTTACAAACGCACAAATATAAGCTATTAAATTCACAAGGTCAGTCAGTGAAAAAAATTTTTTTTTCTGAAGAATATATAAAAACCAAGGAAATGTTTTGGGAAATATATAAAAAAACAACTTTTATTTTTTAAGGAATACATAAATTGCAAGAAATAACTTGCATGATGCTGGGTTAATTTACCCCATCACTCATTAATTAAGGCAACGCCTTTCCCTCTTTGAACTATTTTTAAATTTAAGTCGTTGTTTAATTAAAAAAGAAGTGTCTATAAGTGTGACTTCCTATTAAATTTTTTAAAATATTAAGTTTGTAAAGAAACCGATTTCGGCCATATATTATATTCACTGTTCTTTTCTTTATATATATATATATATATATATATATATATATATATATATATATATATATATATATATATATATATATATATATATATATATATATAAACAGTTCTATGAGCTGCTTGCTTTTGATATTTTATATACTTGAAAAATCACCAATTTCATTATATATATGGTATAATTGCATGTTATTAATATTGGCGATATTTGAATTATTGTGGTGATATTTAGTACGCCTGTAAAAATACACGCTAAATAAAGAAGAGGTGTGGCAGCTCTGCCAACAAAGAATTTTGAAGGCTTTTAGTTCTTGCATTCACTACCCATTTTCTTATTCATTATCTGCAGTAATTTTCATTATTTGCAGTAAAAGCTCATTTCATTATGTTATTGATATTCATTCGTTTTTTTACTGTGAGTACATACTCACACACACAAATGCATTTCAAATTGTATGTCAGTTAACATTTGGGAAAGCACTGGCCTCAGATAAGTGTTGGAAAAGCGATAAAAGGGGATGCAAATATTTATAATGTAGATACAAGCATTTGTATGGATGTGTGTTTGTATGCATGTGCAAAAACAAAGAATACAAGATATCGCATTGCGCTGTTCTCTTAGATCTGAGAACATGTTGCCTGATTTTATGTGACGTCACTCTAATGAGGAGAAATAATAAGCGGCTCGTGTTTTTTATCCGAATGTATGATTCACAAAAAATAAGTTTAATATTAAATTTACCTGTTTAGATCTTTAAAATTTAATAATGACACACTTTAAATTTATTAAATGCACTCTAAACAATATTTTTCAATACTTTTTAATTTAATTTATGCACTATTTCTATTAATTCCGCTCTATTAAACCTTCACGCACAGATTTACGAAGTGACCTGTTTGACTTTTCTTGTTAGACTGAATAAGAGCAGCAATTATAGGAGATGAAGAACAAATTAAACTGCAAGAATAGAAAGAGGAACCAAATGTAAATTGTTAAAACGTAGGTTTTTGTAATTGATCTAAGAATGCGAAGATAAATTTTTGAGGCTAAGCCATATTATCTTGTTTCAAGTGCCATATTGCGTTACTCTGGCTTATACTATTTACACTAAAAGTGGGCAGAGAACGCTCAATATAAGAACGGAAAGCCTGCTCAGCTTTTATCTGCACTAAACACATGTTGAACCGATTTAATGTTGTGTAATAGTATTATTAACATTTTAAGAAAAATTGCTAATAGAATATTTGATAAGGCTGTCTAATTACCAAGTCAAATCCCCTTTCAGTTCCTTAATACATTGAGTGCCACGTCGTACGTTTCCGTACGAGAATGCTTGTTTTTACTTAGAGCCGTAGTTCTTTTCTATACGACACTGAGTGGAATTTGTCGGGTTTTTTAAACAAAGAACCCTTTACTGAACATTTTCGCAAAAGCATTCATGGGTCTAGGATGATTTTTTGAGGTTTTATGAAGGGAAAAATATACGGAAATGTACGACACGAAAAGCCCATATAAAGTAAAAAGTAATGGACTAGGGATATCTCAGAAATCATTTTTTATGACTAATACATTCATTTAACAGAAGAATAATATGTATGGCTTCCTGGGAAGGTTTTCGTCAAAACCGCTTGTCACTCAATATGTTAAGACGACATGAACAAGAAAGAGCGCATGAATAAACAAGTGCAAGAGCAAAAGCAGGAACAGCTTTGCAAATCCATTTATAAAGCAAGTAAAATTTAATTAAAAGCTTTAATGAATTTCATCAACAATTTGACGTTATCTTGGATCACAACAAAATGGGATAAATAATCTTCACATAAAAGATGTTTGCTTTATTTAAGTTCAGAACAAATAAAAGCTTTCCATAGAAAAGAGAAGTTTTTCAACAGTATATCAATTTATCTTGGCTAATAAAAAGTGCTTAAAAACTTAAGAACTCATGTTTAGTTTCTCTTCACACACTAATCTTTACACATGTAGAGCTTTTATCTAATGTATACATATTCTACAGATAATTGCCGACTTACAGAAATTAGAAGATTTCACAATTAAAGGAGTTTGTTTATTGAATTTACCTGTTAAGATCTATTAAATTTAAAAATGAAACACTTTAAATTTATTAAATGCACTCTACACAATATTTCTCACTACTTTTTAATTTAATTTATGCACTATTTCTATTAATTCCGCTCTATGAAACCTTCCCGCACAGATTTACGAAGCGACCTGTTTGACTTTTCTTCTTAGACTGAGTAAAAGCAGCAATTAAAGGAGATGAAGAACAAAACAAAGTGCAAGAATAGAAAGATGCAAATTATTGAAGAGTACTTTTTGCACATTAAATTAAAAAGGGGAACTGGGGACCCAAAAGTATAAATTCAGTAGATATAAAACATTCACACAGATTTAGGGATTTTATTTTTAATTTTCTCAGTTCTATGCGCATTAAAAGGAAATAACGTGGATATCTAAAAACATATGTATGTATATACATATACTCGTACATATATGCCATGTATGCACATATGTATGTACTCTTATTGTGAATCGAAAACAACATATTTTAACTAATTATTCGTATTTTCCAAAAAAAAAAATAATAAATTAAAGAACGTGCACAGAAAATTACGGCAATACAAATCGTATTCTAAAGGTTCGAAATGTTCTATTAAAATAAACAATTAAAATGTTATTTGCGATAACGATAATTATTTAATAAGTATAATGTTTAGTCTATAATTCATATAGCGAATTATGTAACAATGCGGTGGAGTTGGGGACAGCGACTGCAATTTGGTTTTCGTTTATCCTATGACACAAAATAGATAGAATGAAGTACAAATTCCTCAAGTACAAGAAGGATCTGTTTTTGATATTTTTGAAAAACCTAAAATATTTCAGGTTATTGATAAAATATCTTCTGATTTTTGGTTCGTTAATGGATTGAGAAAATATATTGTATATTGAAATGTGTCGGATAGTACACAGTTTTATTTTAATTCTTTAGAATAATTTTCAATTTAATTTATATTGTAACAACTTCTTGTTGCTAATATGAGTAGCTATTTCAATCTTTAGTCACCGGCCAATTTTTGCTTCAATGCCAATGAAAAAGAATTAAGTTGAAATGTTGTTATACAGAACTATCCATATTGACTGTCTAATGCTTTACTTTTATATTGAATGCAAATTTTTTCGCCGCCACTTATCTAAAGTAAAGATATATAAATATCAGAACATTCTTTTTTATTGAAATAATTTTTCCCCTAAATTATTTCCCCTTTCCTTCTTTGAACTATTTGTAAGTGTAAGTCGATATAAGAACAACTTAATCTAAAAAAAAGTAGCAATAAATATGATTTCCGTTTAAAATTCTTAAAATATTCGGTTTGTGCGAAAATAGATTTCGGCCATATACTATATTCACTGTTCTCTTCGTTACACGGAATAAATATATACAGTTCATCACTGATCTATTTGATTTTAAAATTTTATTCACTTAAAATATCATCAATTTCTTTTATGTTCACACCATAAATGCGTTTTATTTATTTTTTCGATATTTGAATTATTGTTGTGATATTTAGAACGCATTTTTACGGCCTAACTAAAAATGAGGTGTGACAGCTCTGTCAACAAATAATTTTGAAGGCTTTTAGTTCTTGCATTCACTACACATTTTCTTATTCATTATCTGCAATAACGGTACAAAAAGCTCATTTCTTTATGTTACCGATATTCCTTCGTTTTTCATGCGAGTACATACTTATCCGCGAGTGCATTTCAAACTGTGAGCTAGTTAACATTTGGGAAAGCACTGGTTTTAGATAATTTTAATTTGTTGGAAAAGCGATAGAAGGAGGTGCAAATATTTATACATGTATGTGTGTGTGCATAAAACAAAGAATACGAGCTATCGCATTGCGCTGTTCTCTTAGCTTTCCGTACATGTCAGCTGAATTTATGTGACGTCACTATAATGAGGAGAAATATTCTGCGGCTCGTGTTTGTTTCTTTTTTATCCGAATGTATGATTCACAAAAATGAAGTTTAATGTAAATTAAAGGATTTTGTGTATTGAATTTACCTGTTTAGATCTTTAAAATTTAAAAATGAAACACTTTAAATTTATTAAATGCACTCTAAACAATATTTTTAACTACATACTTTTTAATTTAATTTATGCACTATTTCTGTTAATTCCACTCTATTAAACCTTCACGCACAAATTTACGAAGCGACCTGTTTGACTTTTCTTGTTAGACTGAATAAGAGCAGCTATTAAAGGAGATGAAGAACAAATCAAACTGCAAGAATAGAAAGAGGAACCAAATGCAAATTGTTAAAACGTACTTTTTGCACATCAACAACAACAGCGGCCTTATAAATAATTAACGTGGATATCTAAAACTATAGGTACATTTGTACTCTTTTAAGGGATAGAAAGCGTATTTTTTATTTAACTATTCGTAGGTTCCACGAATAAAATATGTTGAAGAAAGTGCACAAAATAGTAGGGAAAAATAACAGTCGTAGGGTTTCAAATGTTCTATTAAAAGAAACAATCAAAATGTTATTTTGCCATAACGATGATTATTGAGTAGAAATAATATTTAGTCTATAATTTAAAAAGCGAATTATGTATGTAACAATGCGGTGGAGTTGGGGACAGCAATTGTAACTTGGTTTTCACGTATGCTGTGACAGAAAATAGAATGAAATGCAAATACCTCCAGTACAAGAAATATTTTTTTCATATATATTTGAAAAACCTAACATATTTCAGGTTACTGATAAAATATCATCTGATTTTTGGCTCGCTAACAGAGAATAAACAGAATTTTTTCGGATGGTACACAGTTTTATTTTAATTTCATCATAATCAGAATACCGTCGAATTGACCAGTAATTCTTTAGAATAATTTTTAATTTAATTTATATTGTAACAATTTCTGAAAGAAACTATGTTGATATATTGTTATACAGAACTATGCATATTGACTGTATAATGCAATACTTTTGCAATGGATGCAGATTTGTTCACCGCCATTTATCTATAGTGAAGAAATATAATGCAAATTGGACGCATTTTTACAGGCTAAATAAAAAAGAGGTCAGACAGCTCTGCCAACAAATAATTTTGAAGGCTTTTAGTTCTTGCATTCACTACCCATTTTCTTATTCATTATCTGCAGTAACGGTGCAAAAAGCTCATTTCTTTATGTTACCGATATTCCTTCGATTTTTATGCGAGTACATGCTTATCCACAAGTGCATTTAAAACTGTGTGTTAGTTAACATTTGGGAAAGCACTGGCCTCAGATAAGTGTTGGAAAAGAGTCAATTAAAGGATTTTGTTTATTGAATTTACCTGTTTAGATCTCTAATATTTAATACTGAAACACTTTACATTTATTAAATGCACTCTAAACAATATTTTTAACTACTTTTTAATTTAATTTATGCACTATTTCGATTAATTCCGCTCTATTAAACCTTCACGCACAAATTTACGAAGCGAACTGCTTGACTTTTATTGTTAGACTGAATAAGAGCAGCAATTAAAGGAGATGAAGAACAAATCAAACTGCAAGAATAGAAAGAGTAACCAAATGCAAATTGTTTAAAAGTACTTTTTGCACATTAAATTAAAAAGGGGAACTGCGGACCTTAAACTTAAAGTTAAAGAAAGTGCACAGAAAGTTACGGCAATACAAATCACAGTCTAAGGGTTCGAAATGTTCTATTAAAAGAACCAACTAAGATGTTATTTGCGATAACTATGATTATTTAATAGGAATAATATTTAGTCTATAATTCAAATAGCGAATTATGTATGTAACAATGCGGTGGAGTTGGGGACAGCGACTGAAATTTGGTTTTCGTTTATCCTATGACACAAAATAGATAGAATGAAGTACAAATTCCTCTAGTACAAGAAGGATCTGCTTTTGATATTTTTGAAAAACCTAAAATATTTCAGGTTACTGATGAAATATCATATGACTTTTGATTCGTTAAGGGATTTAGAAAATATATTCTGAAATTTTTTGGATGGTACACAGTTTTATTTTTATTTCATCATATCAGGATATCTTCGAATCGATCAGCAATTCTTTAGAATAATTTTCAATTTAATTTATATTGTAACAACTTCTTGTTCTTCTTGCTGCTAATATGAGTCGCTGTTTTAATATTTAAATCGCCGGCCAATTTTTGTTTCTTTGCCAATAAAAAAAATTAAGTTCAAATATTGTTGTACAGATATATCCATATTGACTGTCTAATGCTATATTTTACATTGAATGCAAATTTTTTCGCCGCCACTCATCTAAACTAAAGATATACGATATAAATATCGAACATTCTTTTTTTAGTGAAATAATTTTTCCCATTACTTTTTTAGTGAAATAATTTTTCACCTAGTTATTATTATTAATTTGAGGTAAATTATTATTGTATTACTAATAATTTATCGGAATAAGGCATTTCGTGAGGTTGCAATATTATACAGGATGCTAGGCTAATGTACTCCCTCACTCATATGTTAAGGCAACAGTCCTTCCTTCTTTGAACTATTTTTAAGTGTCAGTCGATATAAGACCAACTTAAACTAAAGCAATGAATTGGCAATAAATATGATTTCCGTTTAATGTTGTTAAAAAATTCGGTTTGTGAGAAAATAGATTTCGGCCATATACTATATTCACTGTTCGCTTCGTTACACGGAATGAACATAAACAGTTCATCACTGATCTATTTGATTTTAAAATTTTATTGACTTAAAATATCATCAATTTCTTTTATGTCCACACCATAAATGCATTTGATTTATGTTTTCGATATTTGAATTATTTTACGGGCTAAATAAAAATTAGGCGTGGCAGCTCTACCAACAAATAATTTTGAAGACTTTTAGTTCTTGCATTCACTACCCATTTTCTTATTCGTTATCTGCAGTAATTTTCCTTATTTGCAGTAAAAGCTCATTTCATTATGTTATTGATATTGATTCGTTTTTTTACTGTGAGTACATACTCACACACACAAATGCATTTCAAATTGTATGTCAGTTAAAATTTGGCAAAGCACTAGCATCAGATAAGTGTTGGAAAAGCGATAAAAGGGGATGCAAATATTTATAATGTAGATACAAGCATTTGTATGGATGTGTGTTTGTATGCATGTGCAAAAACAAAGAATACAAGATATCGCATTGCGCTGTTCTCTTAGCTTTCCGTACATGCCCCCTGATTTGATGTGACGTCACTCTAATGAGGAGAAATATAATGCGGCTCGTGGTTTTTTTTGTTTTTTATCCGAATGTATGATGCACAAAAAAAGAAGTTTAATATTAAATTTACCTGTTTAGATCTTTAAAAGTTAATAATGAAACACTTTAAATTTATTAAATGCGCTCTAAACAATATTTTTCACTACTTTTTAATTTAATTTATGCACTATTTCTATTAATTCCACTCTATTATACCTTCCGGCACAGATTTACGATGTAACCTGTTTGACTTTTCTTGTTAGACTGAGTAAAAGCAGCAATTAAAGGAGATGCAGAAGAAATCAAACTACAAGAATAGAAAGAGGAACCAAATGCAAATTGTTAAAACGTACTTTTTGCACATCAACAACAACAGCGGCCTTATTTTATAACATTTTTAATAAGTTTTTGTATGCAAAATAAATAGCTAACTCTTTTAGGGGATAGAAAGCGTATTTTTTTACTTAACTATTCGTAGGTCCCACGAATAAAATATGTTGAAGAAAGTGCACAAAATAGTAGGGAAACATAACAGTCTTAGGGTTTGAAACGTTCTATTAAAAGAAACAATTAAAATTTTATTTTGCCATAACGATGATTGTTTAATAGAAATAATATTAAGTCTATAATTTAAAAAGCGAATTATGTATGTAACAATGCGGTGGAGTTGGGGACAGCAATTGTAACTTGGTTTTCACGTATGCTGTGACAGAAAATAGAATGAAATGCAAATACCTCCAGTACAAGAAATATTTTTTTTATATATATTTGAAAAACCTTTAATATTTCAGGTTACTGATCAAATATCATCTGATTTTTGGTTCGCTAACAGAGAATAAACAGAAATTTTTCGGATGGTACACAGTTTTATTTTATTTTCATCATAATCAGAATACCGTCGAATTGACCAGTAATTCTTTAGAATAATTTTTAATTTAATTTTTATTGTTACATCTTCTGAAAGAAACTAAGTTGATATATTGTTATACAGAACTATCCATCTTGACTGTATAATGCAATACTTTTGCAATGGATGCAGATTTGTTCACCGCCACTTATCTATAGTGAAGAAATATAATGCAAATTTTGATGCTAATTATAATTATTATGAGGAAAATTATTAACTTCTTATTAATAATTTATCGGAATTTCGCAAGGTTGCAATGTTATGCACGATGCCGGGTAAATTTACCCCATCACTCATTAGTTAAGGCAACGCATTTTCCTCTTTGAACTATTTTAAAATTGAAGTCGTTTAATAAAAAAAGATGTGCCTATAAATGTAACTTCCATTTAAAGATGTTAAAATATTAAGTTTGTTAAGAAATCGATTTCGGTCATATACTATATTCACTGTTCTTTTTTTTATAAATATAAACAGTTCTTCTGTGATCTACTTGAATTTTAAGTTTTATACACTTAAAAAGCACCAATTTCTTTATATACATGGAATAATTGCATATTATTAATATTGGCATTATATGAATTATTGTGATGATATTTAGAACGCATTTTTACAGGCTAAATAAAGAAGAGGTCTGACAGCCCTGCCAACAAGTAATTTTGGAGGCTTTTAGTTCTTGCAGTCACTACCCATTTTCTTATTCATTATTTGCAGTAATTTTCCTTATTTGCAGTAAAAGCTCATTTCATTATGTATGTCAGTTAACATTTGGGAAAGCACTGGCCTCAGATAAGTGTTGGAAAAGCGATAAAAGGGGATGCAAATATTTATACTGTAGATACAAGCATTTGTATGAATGTGTGTATGTAAACAAAGAATGCAAGATAGATATCGCATTGCGCTGTTCTCTTAGATCTGAGAACATGTTGGCTGATTTTATGTGACGTCACTCTAATGAGGAGAAATATTCTGCGGCTCGTGTTTATTTGTTTTTTATCCGAAGTATGATTCGCAAAAAAGAAGTTTAATGTAAACTAAAGGATTTTGTTTATTGAATTTACCTGTTTAGATCTTTAAAATTTAATAATGAAACACTTTAAATTTATTAAATGCACTCTAAATAATATTTTTAACTACTTTTTAATTTAATTTATGCACTATTTCTATTAATTCCGCTCTACTAAACCTTCACGCACAAATTTACGAAGCGACCTGTTTGACTTTTATTGTTAGACTGAATAAGAGCAGCTATTAAAGGTGATGAAGAACAAATTAAACTGCAAGAATAGAAAGAGTAACCAAATGCAAATTGTTAAAACGTACTTTTTGCACATCAACAACAACAGCGGCCTTATAAATAATTAACGTGGATATCTAAAACTATAGGTACATTTGTACTCTTTTAAGGGATAGAAAGCGTATTTTTTACTTAACTATTCGTAGGTTCCATGAATAAAATATGTTGAAGAAAGTGCACAAAATAGTAGGGAAAAATAACAGTCTTAGGTTTTGAAATGTTCTATTATTAAGTTTTTTTATTTAACACATTGTTGTCACAATACTAATATATAAATGAAATTTATTTGTTGGTGGTTAAGCAATGTCTATATGCATTTCATTGGTGCTTTACCAAATCGTCAGTAGACTTTAACCACAGTTTTGAAAAGTTAAAAAATAAATATATAAATACTTTTCTTGTTATCCAATGGATTTCTGATTGTATAAAGGTGTAGAAAAATAAAATAGATTCGTATCGAACATACTTTATTTGTTGGTATAGTTTTGTATGAGTTGCAAGCCTATGTTCTTGTTCTGTTGTTATTTTTGAAAATAGTTTGTAATTTACAATTTGTGAATTATCAGATGGTTTTCGGAAGTATATGCATAAGATAAGAGGTTTTTAACTTTTCAAAACTGTGGTTAAAGTCTACTGACGATTTGGTAAAGCACCAATGAAATGCATATAGACATTGCTTAACCACCAACAAATAAATTTCATTGAAATGTTCTATTAAAATAATCAATTAAAATTTTATTTGCAAAAACGATGATTATGTAATAGGTACATATAATGTTTAGTCTATAATTCAAATAGCGAAATATGTAACAAAGCGGTAGAGTTGGGAAATTTGATTTCCACAGATACTGTGACAGAAAATATAATGAAATGCAAATACCTGCAGTACAAGGATCTCTTTTTTTTATATATATTTGAACAACCTAGCATATTTCAGGTCACTTATAACACAGTAGCACATTTTTCAACTACAAAATCTTGAACCAATTAAGACTCCCAAAATCTGAAAGCCTTAGCTGGGTTTTGAATTATTAGCTAATGTTTTTTTTAAATTCATTTTGGAAGTTTCCTACTGGGGGTAGATTTTAGTACCATTTTTAGAAAACATGTACTGATTCTAAAGTCTCTATCTAGTGAACTATTCGAAATATTGCTTTTCTCCCTTCAGCAAATTTTTACCTCTTAATTAGATCTAAAAATTTTTGCTTGAGATAAAATAAAAAAAACAAGAACATCTTACTCAAAACAGCAAAACTGTCAAAAAAAACGTAAAATTTCTTCATAGATTTTTATTGTTGATGATAGATGGTTCAAGATTTTAGTGCTGCACTGTGTAATATATCATCTGATTTTTAGTTCGTTAAGGGATTGAGAAAATGTATACTGAAATGTTTCGGATGGTACACTGTTTTATTTTTATTTCAGTATTCTGATCAGCTCTAGAATAATTTTTAATTTAATTTATATTGTAACAACTTCTGAAAGAAACTAATCTGATATATTTTTATGCAGAGCTATCCATATTGACTGTATAATGCAATACTTTTGCAATGGATGCAGATTTGTTCGCCGCCACTTATCTATAGCGAAGAAATATAATATAAATTTTGCTGCTAATTATAATTATTATGAGGCTAATTATTAACTCCTTATATTCTTTAATTTTATATTAACAACTTATCGGAGTTTCGCAGGGTGGCAATGTTATGCAGAATGCCAATTTCATTATATACATACTACATTTGCATATTATTAATATTGGCGATATTTGAATTATTGTGATGATATTTAGAACGCATTTTTACAGGCTAAATAAAGAAGAGGTCTGGCAGCTCTGCCAATAAATAATTTTAAAGGCTTTTAGTTCTTGCATTCACTACCCATTTTCTTATTCATTATCTGCAGTAACGGTGCTAAAAGCGCTTTTCTTTATGTTACCGATATTCCCTCGTTTTTTATGCGAGTACATGCTTATCCACAAGTGGATTTCAAACTGTATGTTAGTTAACATTTGGGAAAGCACTGGCCTCAGATAAGTTTGGAAAAGAGTCAATTAAAGGATTTTGTTTATTGAATTTACCTGTTTAGATCTGTAAAATTTAATAATGAAACACTTTAAATTTATTAAATGCACTCTAAACAATATTTCTCACTATTTTTTAATTTAATTTATGCACTATTTCCATTAATTCCGTTTTACTAAACCTTCACGCACAAATTTACGAAGCGACCTGTTTGACTTTTCTTCGTAGACTGAGTAAAAGCAACAATTAAAGGAGATGAAGAACAAAACAAAGTGCAAGAATAGAAAGATGCAAATTATTGAAGAGTACTTTTTGCACATTAAATTAAAAAGGGGAACTGGGGACCTAAAAGTATAAATTCAGTAGATATAAAAGATACAAACAAATTTAGGGAATTGTTTTTTAATTTTCTCAGTTCTATGCGCATTATATAGAAATAACGTGGATATCTAAAAACATATGTACATACATATGTATCTATATGTCATGTATGCACGTATGTACTCTTATTGTGAATCGAAAACAACATATTTTAACTAATTATTCGTATTTTCCACAAAAAATAAATAAGTTAAAGAAAGTGCACAGAAAATTACGGCAATACAAGTCGTGTTCTAAGGGTTCGAAATGTTCTATTAGAATAATCAATTAAAATATTATTTGCGATAACGACGATTATTTAACAGGTATAATGTTTAGTCTATAATTCAAATAGCGAATTATGTAACAATTCGGTGGAGTTGGGGACAGCGACTGAACTTTAATTTTTAATTATACTATGACACAAAATAAGTAGATTGAAGGAAGTACAAATTCCTCAAGTACAAGAAGGATCTGTCTTTGATATTATTTGAAAAACCTAAAATATTTCAGGTCACTTATAATATATCATCTGATTTTTGGTTCGTTAAGGGATTGAGAAAATATGTACATAGTATATTGAATGGTACACAGTTTTATTTTTATTTCATCATAATCAGAATACCGTCGAATCGATCAGCAATTCTTTAGAATAATTTTCAATTTAATTTATATATTAACAACTTCTTGTTGCTAATATGAGTAGTTATTTTAATCTTTAGTCACCGGGCAATTTTTGCTTCAATGCCAACGAACAAAATCAAGTTAATATATTGTTATACTACAGAACTATCCATATTGACTGTCTAATGCTATACTTTTATATTGAATGCAAATTTTTTCGCCGCCACTTATTTAAAGTAAGGATATATAAAAACCAGAACATTCTTTTTTTATTGAAATAATTTTTTCCCCTAAATTATTTCCCCTTCTTTGAATTATTTGTAAGTGCAAGTCGATATAAGAACAACTTAAACTAAAAAACTCAATAAATGTGATTTCCGTTTAAAGTTTTTAAAAAATTCGGTTTGTGAGAACATAGATTTCGGCCATATAATATATTCATTGTTCTCTTCGTTACACGGAATAAATATATACAGTTCATCACTGATCTATTTGATTTTAAAGTTTTATTCACTTAAAATATCATCAATTTCTTTATGTCCACACCATAAATGCGTTTTATTTATTTTTTCGATATTTGAATTATTGGTGTTATATTTAGAGCGCATTTTTACGGCCTAACTAAAAATGAGGTGTGACAGCTCTGTCAACAAATAATGTTTAAAGCTTTTAGTTCTTGCATTTACTGCACATTTTCTTATTCGTTATCTGCAATAATTTTCATTATTAGCAGGAAAAGCTCATTTCATTATGTTATTGATATTCATTCGTTTTTTTAATGTGAGTACATACTCACACACACAAATGCATTTCAAATTGTATGTCAGTTAAAATTTGGCAAAGCACTAGCATCAGATAAGTGTTGGAAAAGCGATAAAAGGGGATGCAAATATTTATAATGTACATACATACATTTGTATGTATGTATGCATGTGTATAACAAAAACAAAACAAGATATCGCATTGCGCTGTTCTCTTAGCTGACCGTACATGCCACCTGATTTGATGTGACGTCACTCTAATGAGGAGAAATAATATGCGGCTCGTGTTTTTTTTTGTTTTTTATCCGAATGTATGATTCACAAAAAAGAAGTTTAATATTAAATTTACCTGTTTAGATCTGTAAAATTTAATAATGAAACACTTCACATTTGTTAAATGCGCTCTGAACAATATTTTTCACTACTTTTTAATTTAATTTATGCACTATTTCTATTAATTCCACTCTATTAAACCTTCCCGCATAGATTTACGAAGTGACCTGTTTGACTTTTCTTGTTAGACTGAGTATAAGCAGCAATTAAAGGAGATGCAGAAGAAATCAAACTACAAGAATAGAAAGAGGAACCAAATGCAAATTGTTAAAACGTACTTTTTGCTCATCAACATTAACATCGGCCCGTTAATGTTGATGTAGGTCCCACGAATAAAATATGTTGAAGAAAGTGCACAAAATAGTAGGGAAACATAACAGTCTTAGGGTTTGAAACGTTCTATTAAAAGAAACAATTAAAATTTTATTTTGCCATAACGATGATTGTTTAATAGAAATAATATTAAGTCTATAATTTAAAAAGCGAATTATGTATGTAACAATGCGGTGGAGTTGGGGACAGCAATTGTAACTTGGTTTTCACGTATGCTGTGACAGAAAATAGAATGAAATGCAAATACCTCCAGTACAAGAAATATTTTTTTTATATATATTTGAAAAACCTTTAATATTTCAGGTTACTGATCAAATATCATCTGATTTTTGGTTCGCTAACAGAGAATAAACTGAAATTTTTCGGATGGTACACAGTTTTATTTTTATTTCATCCTAATCAGAATACCGTCGAATTGACCAGTAATTCTTTAGAATAATTTTTAATTTAATTCTTATTGTTACATCTTCTGAAAGAAATTAAGTTGATATATTGTTTTACAGAATTATCCATATTGACTGTATAATGCAGTACTTTTGCAATGGATGCAGATTGGTTCACCGCCACTTATCTATAGTGAAGAAATATAATGCAAATTTTGCTGCTAATTATAATTATTATGAGGCAAATTATTAACTTCTTATTGATAATTTATCAAAATTTCGCAAGGTTGCAATGTTATACACGATGCTGGGTTAATTTACCCCATCACTCATTTATTAGGGCAACCGCCTTTCCCTCTTTGAACTATTTTTAAATTTAAGTTGTTTAATAAAAAAATACTATTTTTAAATTTAAGTTGTTTAATAAAAATATATGTGCCTATAAATGTAACTTCCATATAAAGTTGTTAAAATATTAAGTTTGTTAAGAAATCGATTTCGGCCATATACTATATTCACTGTTCTTTTTTTTATATAAATATAAACAGTTCTTCTGTGATCTACTTGAATTTTAAGTTTTATACACTTAAAAAGCACCTATTTCTTTATATACATGAAATAATTGCATATTATTAATATTGGCATTATTTGAATTATTGTGATATATAGGACGCATTTTTACAGGCTAAATAAACAAGAGGTCTGACAGCTCTGCCAACAAATAATTTTGAAGGCTTTTAGTTTTTGCATTCACTACCCATTTTCTTATTCATTATCTGCAGTAATTTTCATTATTTGCAGTAAAAGCTAATTTCATTATGTTATTGATATTCATTCGTTCTTTTACTCTGAGTACATACTCACACACAAATGCATTTCAAATTGTATGTCAGTTAACATTTGGGAAAGCACTGGCCTCAGATAAGTGTTGGAAAAGCGATAAAAGGAGATGCAAATATTTATAATGTAGATACAAGCATTTGTATGGATGTGTGTATGTATGCATGTGTATAAAACAAAGAATAGAAGATAGAGCATGCGCTATTCTCTTAGATCTGAGAACATGTTGCCTGATTTTATGCGACGTCACTCTAATGAGGAGAAATAATATGCGGCTCGCGTTTTTTTGTTTTTTATCCGAATGTATGATTCACAAAAAAGAAGTTTAATATTAAATTTACCTGTTTAGATCTTTAAAATTTAATAATGACACACTTTAAATTTATTAAATGCACTCTAAACAATATTTTTAACTACTTTTTAATTTAATTTATGCACTATTTCTATTAATTCCACTCTATTAAACCTTCCGGCACAGATTTACGATGTAACGTGTTTGACTTTTCTTGTTAGACTGAATAGAAGTAGCAATTAAAGGAGATGGAGAACAAATCAAACTGCAAGAATAGAAAGAGGAACCAAATGCAAATTGTTTAAAAGTACTTTTTGCACATTAAATTAAAAAGGGGAACTGCGGACCTTAAACTTAAAGTTAAAGAAAGTGCACAGAAAGTTACGGCAATACAAATCACAGTCTAAGGGTTCGAAATGTTCTATTAAAAGAACCAACTAAGATGTTATTTGCGATAACGACGATTATTCAATAGGTATAATGTTTAGTCTATAATTCAAATAGCGAATTATGTAACAATGCGGTGGAGTTGGGGACAGTGACTGAAATTAAATTTTTAATTATACTATGACACAAAAAAAGTAGATTGAATGAAGTACAAATTCCTCAAGTACAAGAAGGATCTGCTTTTGATATTTTTGAAAAACCTAAAATATTTCAGGTTACTGATAAAATATCATCTGATTTTTGGGTCGTTAAGGGATTGAGAAAATATATTCTGAAATTTTTTGGATGGTACAGAGTTTTATTTTTATTTCATCATATCAGGATATCTTCGAATCGATCAGCAATTCTTTAGAATAATTTTCAATTTAATTTATATTGTAACAACTTCTTGTTCTTCTTGCTGCTAATATGAGTCGCTGTTTTAATATTTAAATCGCCGGCCAATCTTTGCCTATAAAAAAAATTAAGTTCAAATATTGTTATACAGATATATCCATATTGACTGTCTAATGCTATATTTTACATTGAATGCAAATTTTTTCGCCGCCACTCATCTAAACTAAAGATATACGATATAAATATCGAACATTCTTTTTTTAGTGAAATAATTTTTCCCATTACTTTTTTAGTGAAATAATTTTTCACCTAGTTATTATTATTAATTTGAGGTAAATTATTATTGTATTACTAATAATTTATCGGAATAAGGCATTTCGTGAGGTTGCAATATTATACAGGATGCTAGGCTAATGTACTCCCTCACTCATATGTTAAGGCAACAGTCCTTCCTTCTTTGAACTATTTTTAAGTGTCAGTCGATATAAGACCAACTTAAACTAAAACAATGAATTGGCAATAAATATGATTTCCGTTTAAAGTTGTTAAAAAATTCGGTTTGTGAGAAAATAGATTTCGGCCATATACTATATTCACTGTTCGCTTCGTTACACGGAATATATATATATATATATATATATATATATATATATGTATATATATATATATATATATACAGTTCATCACTGATCTATTTTATTTTAAAATTTTATTCACTTAATATATCATCAATTTCTTTTATGTCCACACCATAAATGCGTTTTATTTATATTTTCGATATTTGAATTATTGTTGTTATATTTAGAACGCATTTTTACGGCCTAACTAAAAATGAGGTGTGGCAGCTCTGCCAACAAATAATTTTGAAGGCTTTTAGTTCTTGCATTCACTACCCATTTTTTATTCGTTATCTGCAGTAATTTTCATTATTTGCAGTAAAAGCTCATTTCATTATGTTATTGATATTCATTCGTTCTTTTAATGTGAGTACATACTCACACACAAATGCATTTCAAATTGTATGTCAGTTAAAATTTGGCAAAGCACTAGCATCAGATAAGTGTTGGAAAAGCGATAAAAGGGGATGCAAATATTTATAATGTACATCCATACATTTGTATGTATGTATGCATGTGCATAACACAAACAAAACAAGATATCGCATTGCGCTGTTCTCTTAGCTGACCGTACATGCCCCCTGATTTGATGTGACGTCACTCTAATGAGGAGAAATAATATGCGGCTCGTGTTTTTTTTTGTTTTTTATCCGAATGTATGATGCACAAAAAAGAAGTTTAATATTAAATTTACCTGTTTAGATCTTTAAAATTTAATAATGAAACACTTTAAATTTATTAAATGCGCTCTAAACAATATTTTTCACTACTTTTTAATTTTAATTTATGCACTATTTCTATTAATTCCACTCTCTTAAACCTTCCGGCACAGATTTACGATGTAACCTGTTTGACTTTTCTTGTTAGACTGAGTAAAAGCAGCAATTAAAGGAGATGCAGAAGAAATCAAACTACAAGAATAGAAAGAGGAACCAAATGCAAATTGTTAAAACGTACTTTTTGCACATCAACAACAACAGCGGCCTTATTTTATTACTTTTTTAATAAGTTGTATGCGCAGTATAAATAATTAACGTGGATATCTAAAACTATAGGTACATTTGTACTCTTTTAAGGGATAGAAAGCGTATTTTTTATTTAACTATTCGTAGGTTCCACGAATAAAATATGTTGAAGAAAGTGCACAAAATAGTAGGGAAACATAACAGTCTTAGGGTTTGAAACGTTCTATTAAAAGAAAGAATTAAAATTTTATTTTGCCATAACGATGATTGTTTAATAGAAATAATATTAAGTCTATAATTTAAAAAGCGAATTATGTATGTAACAATGTGGTAGAGTTGGGGACAGCAATTGTAACTTGGTTTTCACGTATGCTGTGACAGAAAATAGAATGAAATGCAAATACCTACAGTACAAGAAATATTTTTTTTATATATATTTGAAAAACCTTTAATATTTCAGGTTACTGATCAAATATCATCTGATTTTTGGAAATTTTTCGGATGGTACACAGTTTTATTTTATTTTCATCATAATCAGAATACCGTCGAATTGACCAGTAATTCTTTAGAATAATTTTTAATTTAATTTTTATTGTTACATCTTCTGAAAGAAACTAAGTTGATATATTGTTATACAGAACTATGCATATTGACTGTATAATGCAATACTTTTGCAATGGATGCAGATTTGTTCACCGCCACTTATCTATAGTGAAGAAATATAATGCAAATTTTGCTGCTAATTATAATTATTATGAGGCAAATTATTAACTTCTTATTAATAAGTTATCGGAATTTCGCAAGGTTGCAATGTTACACACGATGCTGGGTTAATTTACCCCATCACTCATTTATTAGGGCAACAGCTTTTCCCTCTTCGAACTATTTTTAAATTTAAGTTGTTTAATAAAAAAATACTATTTTTAAATTTAAGTTGTTTAATAAAAAAAGATGTGCCTATAAATGTAACTTCCATATAAAGTTGTTAAAATATTAAGTTTGTTAAGAAATCGATTTCGGCCATATAATAAACAGTTCTTCTGTGATCTACTTGAATTTTAAGTTTTATACACTTAAAAAGCACCTATTTCTTTATATACATGGAATAATTGCATATTATTAATATTGGCATTATATGAATTATTGTGATGATATTTAGAACGCATTTTTACAGGCTAAATAAAGAAGAGGTCTGACAGCCCTGCCAACAAGTAATTTTGGAGGCTTTTAGTTCTTGCAGTCACTACCCATTTTCTTATTCATTATTTGCAGTAATTTTCCTTATTTGCAGTAAAAGCTCATTTCATTATGTTATTGATATTCATTCGTTTTTTTACTGTGAGTACATACTCAAACACAAATGCATTACAAATTGTATGTCAGTTAACATTTGGGAAAGCACTGGCCTCAGATAAGTGTTGGAAAAGCGATAAAAGGGGATGCAAATATTTATACTGTAGATACAAGCATTTGTATGAATGTGTGTATGTAAACATGCGCATAAAACAAAGAATGCAAGATAGATATCGCATTGCGCTGTTCTCTTAGATCTGAGAACATGTTGGCTGATTTTATGTGACGTCACTCTAATGAGGAGAAATATTCTGCGGCTCGTGTTTATTTGTTTTTTATCCGAATGTATGATTCACAAAAAAGAAGTTTAATGTAAACTAAAGGATTTTGTTTATTGAATTTACCTGTTTAGATCTTTAAAATTTAATAATGAAACACTTTAAATTTATTAAATGCACTCTAAATAATATTTTTAACTACTTTTTAATTTAATTTATGCACTATTTCTATTAATTCCTCTCTACTAAACCTTCACGTACAGATTTACGAAGTGACCTGTTTGACTTTTCTTGTTAGACTGAATAAGAGCAGCTATTAAAGGTGATGAAGAACAAATTAAACTGCAAGAATAGAAAGAGTAACCAAATGTCAATTGTTAAAACGTACTTTTTACACATCAACATCAACAGCGGCCTTATTTTATTACTTTTTTAATAAGTTGAATGCGCAGTATAAATAACTAATGCGGATATCTAAAACTATAGGTATGTACTCTTTTAGGGGATAGAAAGCGTATTTTTTTACTTAACTATTCGTAGGTTCCATGAATAAAATAAGTTGAAGAAAGTGCACAAAATAGTAGGGAAAAATAACAGTCTTAGGTTTTGAAATGTTCTATTATTAAGTTTTTTTATTTAACACATTGTTGTCACAATACTAATATATAAATGAAATTTATTTATAAAATAAAATAGCTTCGTATCGAACATACTTTATTTGTTGGTTTAGTTTTGTATGAGTTGCAAGCCTATGTTCTTGTTCTGTTGTTATTTTTGAAAATAGTTTGTAATTTACAAGTTGTGAATTCTCAGATGGTTTTCGGAAGTATATGCATAAGATAAGAGGTTTTTAACTTTTCAAAACTGTGGTTAAAGTCTACTGACGATTTGGTAAAGCACCAATGAAATGCATATAGACATTGCTTAACCACCAACAAATAAATTTCATTGAAATGTTCTATTAAAATAATCAATTAAAATTTTATTTGCGATAACGATTATTATGTAATAGGTACATATAATGTTTAGTCTATAATTCAAATAGCGAAATATGTAACAATGCGGTGGAGTTGGGAAATTTGATTTCCACAGATACTGTGACAGAAAATATAATGAAATGCAAATACCTGCAGTACAAGGATCTCTTTTTTTTATATATATTTGAACAACCTAGCATATTTCAGGTCACTTATAACACAGTAGCACATTTTTCAACTACAAAATCTTGATCCAATTAAGACTCCCACAATCTGAAAGCCTTAGCTGGGTTTTGAATTATTAGCTAATGTTTTTTTTAAATTCATTTTGGAAGTTTCCTACTGGGGGTAGATTTTAGTACCATTTTTAGAAAACATGTACTGATTCTAAAGTCTCTATCTAGTGAACTATTCGAAATATTGCTTTTCTCCCTTCAGCAAATTTTTACCTCTTAATTAGATCTAAAAATTTTTGCTTGAGATAAAATCAAAAAAACAAGAACATCTTACTCAAAACAGCAAAACTGTCAAAAAAAAACGTAAAATTTCTTCATAGATTTTTATTGTTGATGATAGATGGTTCAAGATTTTAGTGCTGCACTGTGTAATATATCATATGATTTTTAGTTCGTTAAGGGATTGAGAAAATGTATACTGAAATGTTTCGGATGGTACACTGTTTTATTTTTATTTCAGTATTCTGATCAGCTCTAGAATAATTTTTAATTTAATTTATATTGTAACAACTTCTGAAAGAAACTAATCTGATATATTTTTATGCAGAGCTATCCATATTGACTGTATAATGCAATACTTTTGCAATGGATGCAGATTTGTTCGCCGCCACTTATCTATAGCGAAGAAATATAATATAAATTTTGCTGCTAATTATAATTATTATGAGGCTAATTATTAACTTCTTATATTCTTTAATTTTATATTAACAACTTATCGGAGTTTCGCAGGGTGGCAATGTTATGCAGAATGCCAATTTCATTATATACATACTACATTTGCATATTATTAATATTGGCGATATTTGAATTATTGTGATGATATTTAGAACGCATTTTTACAGGCTAAATAAAGAAGAGGTCTGGCAGCTCTGCCAATAAATAATTTTAAAGGCTTTTAGTTCTTGCATTCACTACCCATTTTCTTATTCATTATCTGCAGTAACGGTGCTAAAAGCGCTTTTCTTTATGTTACCGATATTCCCTCGTTTTTTATGCGAGTACATGCTTATCCACAAGTGGATTTCAAACTGTGTGTTAGTTAACATTTGGGAAAGCACTGGCCTCAGATAAGTGTTGGAAAAGTGATAGAAGGAGATGCAAATATTTATAATGTAGATACAAGCATTTGTATGGATGTGTGTATGTATGCATGTGCATAAAACAAAGAATACATGATATCGCATTGCGCTGTTCTCTTAGATCTGAGAACATGTTGCCTTATTTTATGTGACGTCACTCTAATGAGGAGAAATATTCTGCGGCTCGTGTTTATTTATTTTTTATCCGAAGTATGATTCGCAAAAAAGAAGTTTAATGTAAACTAAAGGATTTTGTTTATTGAATTTACCTGTTTAGATCTTTAAAATTTAATAATGAAACACTTTAAATTTATTAAATGCACTCTAAACAATATTTTTAACTACTTTTTAATTTAATTTATGCACTATTTCTATTAATTCCGCTCTATTAAACCTTCACGCACAAATTTACGAAGCGACCTGTTTGACTTTTCTTGTTAGAGTGAATAAGAGCAGCTATTAAAGGAGATGGAGAACAAATCAAACTGCAAGAATAGAATGAGTAACCAAATGCAAATTGTTAAAACGTACTTTTTGCACATTAAATTAAGAAGGGGAACTGGGGGCCGTAGAGTATAAGTTCATACGATATATACACACAAATTTAGGGAATTGTTCTTTAATTTTCTAAGTTCTATGCGCACTATAAATAAGTAACGTGGATATATAAAAACATATGTATGTATATATGTAAATATATATGTATGTATGCACGTATGTATGTACTCTTACTGTGAATCGAAAACAACTTATTTTAAGTAACTATTCGTCTTTTCCACAAAGAAAATAAGTTAAGGAACGTGCACAGAAAATTACGGCAATACAAATCGCATTCTAAGGGCTCGAAATATTCAATTAAAAGAATCAATTAAAATGTTATTAGCGATAACGATGATTATGTAATAGGTACATATAATGTTTAGTCTATAATTCAAATAGCGAATTATGTAACAATGCGGTGGAGTTGGGGACAGCGACTGAACTTTAATTTTTAATTATACTATGACACAAAATAAGTAGATTGAATGAAGTACAAATTCCTCAAGTACAAGAAGGATCTGTCTTTGATATTATTTGAAAAACCTAAAATATTTCAGGTCACTTATACTATATCATCTGATTTTTGGTTCGTTAAGGGATTGAGAAAATATATACTGAAATGTTTCAGATGGTACACAGTTATATATTTATTTTATCATAATCAGAATACCGTCGAATCGATCAGCAATTCTTTAGAATAATTTTCAATTTAATTTATATATTAACAACTTCTTGTTGCTAATATGAGTAGTTATTTTAATCTTTAGTCACCGGGCAATTTTTGCTTCAATGCCAATGAAAAAAATCAAGTCAATATATTGTTATACTACAGAACTATCCATATTGACTGTCTAATGCTATACTTTTATATTGAATGCAAATTGTTTCGCCGCCACTTATCTAAAGTAAAGATATATAAATATCAGAAAATTATTTTTTTATTGAAATAATTTTTCCCCTAAATTATTTCCCCTTTCCTTCTTTGAACTATTTGTAAGTGTAAGTCGATATAAGAACAACTTAATCTAAAAAAAAGTGGCAATAAATATGATTTCCGTTTGAAATTGTTAAAATATTCGGTTTGTGAGAAAATAGATTTCGGCCATATAATATATTCACTGTTCTCTTCGTTACACGGAATAAATATATACAGTTCATCACTGATCTATTTGATTTTAAAATTTTATTCACTTAAAATATCATCAATTTCTTTTATGTTCACACCATATATGCATTTGATTTATGTTTTCGATATTTGAATTATTTTACGGGCTAACTAAAAATTAGGCGTGGCAGCTCTACCAACAAATAATTTTGAAGACTTTTAGTTCTTGCATTCACTACCCATTTTCTTATTCGTTATCTGCAGTAATTTTCCTTATTTGCATTAAAAGCTCATTTCATTATGTTATTGATATTGATTCGTTTTTTTACTGTGAGTACATACTCACACACAAATGCAAAGCACTAGCATTAGATAAGTGTTTGAAAAGCGATAAAAGGGGATGCAAATATTTATAATGTACATACATACATTTGTATGTATGTATGCATGTGCATAACACAAACAAAACAAGATATCGCATTGCGCTGTTCTCTTAGCTGACCGTACATGCCCCCTGATTTGATGTGACGTCACTCTAATGAGGAGAAATAATATTGCGGCTCGTGTTTTTTTTGTTTTTTATCCGAATGTATGATGCACAAAAAAGAAGTTTAATATTAAATTTACCTGTTTAGATCTTTAAAAGTTACTAATGAAACACTTTAAATTTATTAAATGCGCTCTAAACAATATTTTTCACTACTTTTTAATTTAATTTATGCACTATTTCTATTAATTCCACTCTATTAAACCTTCACGCACAGATTTACGAAGTGACCTCTTTGACTTCTCTTGTTAGACTGAATAGAAGTAGCAATTAAAGGAGATGGAGAACCAATCAAACTGCAAGAATAGAAAGAGGAACTAAATGCAAATTGTTAAAACGTACTTTTTGCACATTAACATGAAAACGGAAATTTGGGGCATGAAAGTATAAATTCAATAGATACAAAACATACACACAAATTTAGGAGATTCTTTATTAATTTTCTAATAAGTTGCATGCGCAACATAAATAAGTAATGTGAATAATTATACCTATATATAGTATATATATATATATATATATATATATATATATATATATATATATATATATATATATATATATATATATATATATATATTTTATATTTTGATATGCATTTGTAGTCATCATGAAGAAAAGGCGAGCTGTTTTAGGTCATTATTCGCATTTTCCACAACCAAAATAATTTGAAGAAAGTGCACGAAATTGTACACAGAAATAAGGGCAATAGAAATCGGTGTGTTAGGATTAAACATTTTCTATAAAATACCATTATTTTACAAATTTGGTTTTAAAGATCAAACAAAAAGAGATATGCTACGTGTACAAGCAATACACTAATGCCATCCTTGTTAAATGGACCTTTTTAAAAAAACTGAACATTGTCCATTATTTTCTGAGTTTTATATATTCCTTAGAAAATAAAAGTTATTTTTTGATGTTAATTTATTCCTCAGAAAATAGAAGTTATTTTTCATTTATATTTATTCCTCAAAAAATAAAAGTTATTTTTTGATTTTTATTTATTTTTTTAGAAAATAAAAGTTATTTTTTGATTTTTATTTGTTCTTCAAAAAACAAGTTATTTTTTGAATTTTATTTATTTATATGTAATTTTTAAAATAAAAGATATAACAGTTAACAGCTTCAGTAAATGTCATATTATTTTCATTTCTTTAAAAATTTTGGAAAGAGTACAGTATGTATTTCGATCGATCTACAGTTTATTTAAGGAATTGTATGATATAAATAGCAGTATGCGTATTTCCTTAAAAAAGAGTATAAACATATACATATTTGTAAAAAGCAATTTCTCTTCTTAAATTCCTTAGCTGTAATAATTTGTTTAAAGTCTTGGTAACAGAAATACTAAAGGTAAGGAAAACATGAATATATATTTATTGTAGAAGTACGCTATTGTGAATTGCAACAAGAGCAGAGAAGGAAAAACTCCTGTTTGCAGTTTTGTTTGCTAACCATCTGACGGTGTGCTTCGAAAAAAATGGGAATTAGCTTCTGCGGTCGAAAGGAGTTCAATTCAAATACGTCTTTCGTTTTTAATGCATTATGAAATGTTTACGGCCGTATTATTCACTTTAGATAAAACCAGCGTGAAAACTAGTTTTCGTGAAAACTAGCTTTCGTGCAAAAAATCTGAAATTCATTCAAAGCTAGTTTTAAAAAAAAGTTGGTATTATTCACATATGAAAATAAAACTGGTTTCAGTTCTCAAACGCATTGCTAGTTTTGTGATTAAAACTAGTTTTGTGCAATATTTTGCATCAAAACACATGCTTTTGCAGGCAGTGTTTACATTTTTAGTGCTTAACATCATTGCGGAAAACAAAATATTGTTTTATATATTACTCGTGAGTTCGATTTGAATAAATATTGATTGTAATATGTGTTTAATGTTATTTATTTTGTCTTTAGTTCTATTTTAGCTACTAAAGTGTGAATTTATAAATATGGATCGTAATTCGAAGAATCACATCATTTCTAAGAAAATAACTTCCGCGTCGTCTGAGGGTATTCGTGAAAAGTGGACTCAAGACGAAATGGGAACATTTTTGTCTCTATGTGTTGCACATGGTCGTAGTGGCATATTATCGAAGGAGACCAATAAAGCAACAATAGTGAAGAAATATATTCAGTGGGCTACTATCATGAATTTTTTCAATTCGGTGTAATTTTTTCAAATTAATAATGTGATATAGAGGCAAAACTAGTTTTATCTACTCCAAAGCCAGCTTTTTCTAGTTTTGACGAAAACTAGTTTTCAATAAAATTAGTTTTCAAAATCCGCGTTTTATCCCTCAAAACTACAATGAATAATACCGAATTTCTCAAAACTAATTTTTCAATTGCCTATAAAACCAGTTTTCACGTTAAACTAGTTTTCAAACTTATCAATAATACGGCCGTTAAATAACTATTAAAAAATAATTCATATATCTTTTACAATTGAAATATGTATATATATGGTTAGCAGGAATGCTAACGTCACAAAAAAAATAAAATAAATAAAAATCGAGTTATTTATTGATTATGAGGGACAACAACGAGGCTTATTATGTCCTCTAAAATTTTTACTGTCATATAATATATATTCCAAGTGCAACTAATACACATATTTTTCCCTAGTCCCTAACGATTATTTACTTCTATTGCATCTTCTTACTTCATAGTGGGTTTTGTATTTTCATATTGCATTTTGTTAAAAATTGTGTTAAAAATTTTGCTCATAATTATATAAATTATAGGTCAGTATGAAATTCTTGCTCCGTAGTTTTTGTTGAACTTATTTTGAAGAAGGTCTGTCTATTTAAAACTAGTTTAAATTTTCATTTTTCTCAAAAAGTATTTATTTATTAATCGATTTCTGCTTAAATACGCTTGTGCCAGAGCTTGTTTTTCAACATTCAAAGTTTTTTATCTATTTATGATTGTGTGAGTGTGTTCTCGCAATAGTTATTATTAAAAATAACTTTATATTAAAATTATTATCGGAAATTAATAGCGAAACAGTTTTCAGTCGATGCCGCGTAGCCTCAATTTTACAATAACAGAAAATGTATTATCTTAAAATACACGATTTCTTAAAAAATTTAATTAAACGGCTTCTAGAATATACCTTTATGAATATAAATAAAATATGGCACGAGCCAATCACAGCAAAATCTTGCAGAAGTCTGACCGAATAATTGTAATAAAAATTCATTTTGTTGTTACTCTGATCTCTTTTTATGAATATTTTTATAACTTTTTCCAAATCGCACGACTTGCGAAACAAATTTGTCACACAGTTATATTTTTGGTCCACACTAACAGAGTTATTGTACTTTGCAATTCCGTCACACTAACCATTAGAAACATCAAGGAAAAAACTTCATGAATAAAAAAAGTGCAAGGGCAAAAGCAGAAACAGCTTTGCAAATACATTTATAGAGCAAGTAGATTAAAAGCTTTAATGAACTTCATCAACAATTTAACGTTATCTTGGATCACTACAAAATGGGATAAATAATCTGCTCATAAAAGATGTTTGCTTTATTTAAGTTCAGACCAAATAAAAGCTGCTCCATAGAAAAGAGAAGTTTTTCAACACTCCATCAATCTATCTTGACTGATAAAAACTGCTTAAGAATTCATGTTTAGTTTCTCTTCACGTAAAAACCTCTACAGAGCTTTTATCTAATGAATACATATTCTACAGATAATTGCCGAATCAAAGAAATTTCATTTCTCAATTACAGGATTTTGTTTATTGAATTTACCTGTTTAGATCTGTAAAATTTAATAATAAAACACTTTTAATTTATTAAATGCACTCTAAACAATATTTCTCACTACTTTTTAATTTAATTTATGCACTATTTCGATTAATTCCGCTCTACTAAACCTTCAAGCACAAATTTACGAAGCAACCTGTTTGACTTTTCTTGTTAGACTGAATAGAAGTAGCAATTAAAGGAGATGGAGAACAAATCAAACTGCAAGAATAGAAAGGGGAACCAAATGCAAATTGTTAAAACGTACTTTTTGCACATTAAATTAAAAAGGGGAACTGCGGACCTTAAATTTAAAGTTAAAGAAAGTGCACAGAAAATTACGGCAATACAAATCACAGTCTAGGGGTTCGAAATGTTCTACTAAAACAATCAATTAACATGTTATTTGCGCTAACGAGGGTTATTTAATAGGTATGATATTGAGTTTATAATTGAAATAGCGAATTATGTAACAATATTGATACTGGGGACTGAAATTTGGTTTTCACTTATCCTATGACACAAAATAGATAGAATGAAGTACAAATTCCTCAAGTACAAGAAGGATCTGTTTTTGATATATTTGAAAAACCTAAAATATTTCAGGTTACTGATAAAATATCATCTGATTTTTGGTTCGTTAAGGGATGGTACACAGTTTTATTTTAATTTCATCATAATAAGAATACCGTCGAATTGATCAGCAAATCTTTAGAATAATTTTTAATTTAATTTGTATTGTCACAACTTCTTGCTGCTAATATGAGACGCTGTTTTAATATTTAAATCACCGGCCAATTTTTGTTTCAATGCCAATGAAAAAAATTAAGTTGTAATATTGTCATACAGAACTATCCATATTGAAAGTAAAGATATTTAAGTATCAGAACATTCTTTTTTTAGTGAAATAATTTTTCCCATAATATACCCTCTCACACATTTGTTAAGGCAACAGCCTTTCCTTCTTTGAACTATTTTTAAGTGTAAGTCGATATAAGACCAACTTAAACTAAAACAAAGAATTGGCAATAAATATGATTTCCGTTTAATGTTGTTAAAAAATTCGGTTTGTGAGAAGACAGATTTCGGCCAAATACTATATTCCCTGTTCTCTTGGTTACACGGAATCATCACTAATCTACAGTACGAGCTCGATTTGTGCAACCGAAAGGAAACCGAGGTTGTTGCTTTTACCGAAAAGTTGTCATAACCGACCACTAAAAATTTTATATAAAAACTCACACTCTGGACACCACAATGGGCCTTTTATGGCCCTCGAGTGTTTTCTCGCTTACTGCGGGCAGCCCTTCTAATCTAACCTAACCTAATTTCCTCAAAATTTCTAATTTTTGTTTATTTGTTAGCATAACCACTTTTTTATTGCTCCCATGTTTATTGAAATGATGTTTACTTTAAAATGATCTTCACTAACATCATAAAAAACGCAGATTTAAAACCAAAACAAAAAACTAACTGTAAAGAGAGAATGAAGAGAATCAAATATATAAAAAGTATCAGCATTGACGTGTGGAAAACATTCTTAAGATTTGTTATTTGCTGAAACTTTAAGTATTTGTTTAAACTACGTTTCTGCAAAAATAAATTCAAAGAAAAAGTTACTTTACATTTTATAAAACCCAAAAAGGTGCACTTATCAAGACTGTTTTTTTTTTTAAAAAGTTGCACTTATTAAGACTGATACATATATGTATTTCATTTTAAAATTTTATTCAGTTAAAATATCATCAATTTCTTTATGTACACACCATAAATTCGTTTTATTTATATTTTCGATATTTGAATTATTTTACGGGCTAACTAAATATGAGGTGTGGCAGATCTGCCAACAAAAAATTTTGAAGGCTTTTAGTTCTTGCATTCACTACCCATTTTTTATTCGTTATCTGCAGTAATTTTCCTTATTTGCAGTAAAAGCTCTTTCATTATGTTATTGATATTCATTCGTTTTTTACTGTGAGTACATACTCACACAAATGCATTTCAAATTGTATGTCAGTTAACATTTGCGAAAGCACTGGCCTCAGATAAGTGTTGGAAAAGCGATAAAAGAAGTTGCAAATATTTATACTGTAAATACAAGCATTTGTATGGATGTCTGTATGTATGCATGTGCATAAAACAAAGAATACAAGATATCGCATTGCGCTGTTCTCTTAGATCTGAGAACATGTTGCCTGTTTTCATGTGACGTCACTCTAATGAGGAGAAATAATATGCGGCTCGTGTTTTTTTGTTTTTTATCCGAATGTATGATTCACAAAAAAGAAGTTTAATATTAAATTTACCTGTTTAGATCTTTAAAATTTAATAATGACACACTTTAAATTTATTAAATGCACTCTAAACAATATTTCTCACTACTTTTTAATTTAATTTATGCACTATTTCTATTAATTTCGTCTACTAAACCTTCACGCACAGATTTATGAAGTAACCTCTTTGACTTTTCTCTTTAGACTGAATAAGAGCAGCAATTAAAGGAGATGAAGAACAAATTAAACTGCAAGAATAGAAAGAGGAACCAAATGTAAATTGTTAAAACGTAGGTTTTTGTAATTGATCTAAGAATGCGAAGATAAATTTTTGAGGCTAAGCCATATTATCTTGTTTCAAGTGCCATATTGCGTTACTCTGGCTTATACTATTTCCACTAAAAGTGGGCAGAGAACGCTCAATATAAGAACGGAAAGCCTGCTCAGCTTTTATCTGCACTAAACACATGTTGAACCGATTTAATGTTGTGTAATAGTATTATTAACATTTTAAGAAAAATTGCTAATAGAATATTTGATAAGGCTGTCTAATTACCAAGTCAAATCCCCTTTCAGTTCCTTAATACATTGAGTGCCACGTCGTACGTTTCCGTACGAGAATGCTTGTTTTTACTTAGAGCCGTAGTTCTTTTCTATACGACACTGAGTGGAATTTGTCGGGTTTTTTAAACAAAGAACCTTTTACTGAACATTTTCGCAAAAGCATTCATGGGTCTAGGATGATTTTTTGAGGTTTTATGAAGGGAAAAATATACGGAAATGTACGACACGAAAAGCCCATATAAAATAAAAAGTAATGGACTAGGGATATCTCAGAAATCATTTTTTATGACTAATACATTCATTTAACAAAAGAATAATATGTATGGCTTCCTGGGAAGGTTTTCGTCAAAACCGCTTGTCACTCAATATGTTTAGATGACATGAACAAGAAAGAGCGCATGAATAAAAAGTGCAAGAGCAAACGCAGAAACAGCTTTGCAAATCCATTTATAAAGCAAGTAAAATTTAATTAAAATCTTTAATGGATTTCATAAACAATTTGACGTTATCTTGGATCACAACAAAATGGGATAAATAATCTTCACATAAAAGATGTTTGCTTTATTTAAGTTCAGAACAAATAAAAGCTTTCCATAGAAAATAGAAGTTTTTCAACACTATATCAATTTATCTTGGCTAATAAAAAGTGCTTAAGAAGTTAAGAACTCATGTTTAGTTTCTCTTCACACACTAATCTTTACACATTTAGAGCTTTTATCTATTGAATACATATTCTACAGATAATTGCCGACTTACAGAAATTAGAAGATTTCACAATTAAAGGAGTTTGTTTATTGAATTTACCTGTTAAGATCTATTAAATTTAATAATGAAACACTTTAAATTTATTAAATGCACTCTACACAATATTTCTCACTACTTTTTAATTTAATTTATGCACTATTTCTATTAATTCCGCTCTATGAAACCTTCCCGCACAGATTTACGAAGCGACCTGTTTGACTTTTCTTCTTAGACTGAGTAAAAGCAGCAATTAAAGGAGATGAAGAACAAAACAAAGTGCAAGAATAGAAAGATGCAAATTATTGAAGAGTACTTTTTGCACATTAAATTAAAAAGGGGAGCTGGGGACCCAAAAGTATAAATTCAGTAGATATAAAACATTCACACAGATTTAGGGATTTTATTTTTAATTTTCTCAGTTCTATGCGCATTATAAGGAAATAACGTGGATATCTAAAAACATATGTATGTATATACATATACTCGTACATACATACTTATATGCCATGTATGCACATATGTATGTACTCTTATTGTGAATCGAAAACAACATATTTTAACTAATTATTCGTATTTTCCAAAAAAAAAAAAAAAAAATAAATTAAAGAACGTGCACAGAAAATTACGGCAATACAAATCGTATTCTAAAGGTTCGAAATGTTCTATTAAAATAAACAATTAAAATCTTATTTGCGATAACGATAATTATTTAATAAGTATAATGTTTAGTCTATTATTCATATAGCGAATTATGTAACAATGCGGTGGAGTTGGGGACAGCGACTGAAATTTGGTTTTCGTTTATCCTATGACACAAAATAGATAGAATGAAGTACAAATTCCTCAAGTACAAGAAGGATCTGTTTTTGATATTTTTGAAAAACCTAAAATATTTCAGGTTACTGATAAAATATCTTCTGATTTTTGGTTCGTTAATGGATTGAGAAAATATATTGTATATTGAAATGTGTCGGATAGTACACAGTTTTATTTTAATTCTTTAGAATAATTTTAAATTTAATTTATATTTTAACAACTTCTTGTTGCTAATATGAGTAGCTACTTCAATCTATAGTCACCGGCCAATTTTTGTTTCAATGCCAATGAAAAAGAATCAAGTTAATATATTGTTATATTACAGAACTATCCATATTGATGCTATACTTTTATATTGAATGCAAATTGTTTCGCCGCCACTTATCTAAAGCAAAGATATATAAATATCAGAACATTCTTTTTTTATTGAATTAATTTTCCCCCTAAATTATTTCCCCTTTCCTTCTTTGAACTATTTGTAAGTGTAAGTCGATATACATAAGACCAAATTAAACTATAAATAAGAAGTGGCAATATATTTGATTTTCGTTTTAAAGTTGTTAAAATATTCCGTTTGCGATTTCGGCCATATACTATATTCACTGTTCTCTTCCTTATAAATATAAACAGTGTATGTATGAACATATACAGTTCATCACTAATCTATTTGACTAAAATTTTATTCACTTAAAATATCATCAATTTCGTCCACACCATAAATGAGTTTTATTTATATTTTCGATATTTGAATTATTGTTGTTATATTTAGAACGCATTTTTACGGCCTAACTAAAAATGAGGTGTGACAGCTCTGTCAACAAATAATGTTGAAGGCATTTAGTTCTTGCATTCACTACCCATTTTCTTATTCATTATCTGCAGTAACGCAAAAAGCGCTTTTCTTTATGTTACCGATATTCCTTCGTTTTTTATGTGAGTACATACTTATCCACAAGTGGATTTCAAA